>VZTX01028444.1:76392-362830 GCA_013400915.1 Pardalotus punctatus
GCGCCGGGCGGCCCCGGTTTGCCGCGGGACGTCCCGCGGCCGGCGGAGGGTGTCTGCCGCGGGCACCTGCGTGCGCCTGCCCCGCAGTCGTGGCCGGCTGTCGCGGTCGTCCCCCATGATCTGACGATGGGAGGCTTGCCCGGGGATGTCCTCAAAGTACTCTGGGCGGCCGCGAGCGGCGGGAGCGGCCGGGACCGCCCCGGGACACCCCTCTTTGTGGGGGCTTACACCGGCTGTGGGGCAGCTGCTGTGGGGCCGCCCCCCCGTTCTAGCAGAGCCGGACGTGGAGTTAAGAACCACAGAGTGCCTCGAAAGCGTTTTTATCCGGCGTGTCGGGCTGCGCCAGGTGCCTGTCAGGTGCGGGCAGGAGCCGTCTCCCACCTTCGCGCTGCCTGGGGGGGGAAGTCTGTGGGAACGCTCGGCCGGTCCCGAGCCCGGCGTGTTCCTCGAACCCCGGAATTTCCCCGGGCCCTGCCGGTGCGGTTACAACCACACAGAGCCCTCGTGACAGCCGGAACGGAGCGGGGTTTGAAGCTGAAGCTTCCTCTCCCAAGGGAACGTAATTTCATTTTTATGTATAATGTGTGTGATTTATCGGAGAGTATTGCAGCGTGTGCATTTATTTATTTAACTCTTCAATCGAGTGCCCCATCTTGCGCCCTTTAAAGTCCATGACAAGGGTTTCATTGGCTCAGAGGGGACAAGATCAGCTCCTCTCAGTGTTCTGTATTGCTCTTTCATTCGATCTGATAACATTTAGTATTGGGTCTCTTCAGGAGACTTTGGAATGGAGACACTCTTAAGACTCTGAACTTCATCTCACTTCTAATGTCATATATATACTGGATATGTTTATTGGTCTTTGATCTTCCATGAAATTCACTTGAGCTGTAGTTTAGTGTACAGGCTTTCGATTTGAAAAGGTCAGTGTAGAGATTCCTTGTGAAGTTGTATTGTTATAGTAAATGTTTCAATTATTTATTTTCCTGAGAAAAATGAATAGACTCGTAGTGGTGTTTTTAAGTTTTGCCTACAGGAAATGATGGCAAATGCCGTACATTGTTCCACAAAATTCAATTTTGGAGTCAGAAGTAAAATATGCTTGGCAGTATTTCTGGAAGGGTAGATCCTTTTTTACTGAGCTGCAGTCTTCATGAGCTTCAGGTATTTAATAATGACTTGTCCAATTTAAAGAAGAAAGGCTATGGGATTCTGCCCTTGGCTTTTTTTACTTGTTTTTCAACTAAGCTTAGCGCTGTAGCTTTGTCACAGCAACCAGCTCTTGTCTTCTTGAGTTCCAGCATTACAGAAAGGGAAGTTTGCATTTATTAGGTAAAGTATAATATCCCATGGTCTGGTTTGAAGGCCAGGCAGTCTTTTCTCTTGTGGGCGGCAGGGTCTGCTTGCTACACCTGCAGTGTTTTTGTTGGAGGGGCATGGTGTTGCACCCTCACCAGGCTTTTGTGACCATCCAACAAAAAGACAATCTCTGGTTATCAAATCTTTAAGTCCTAATCAAGATTGCATGTTACAGTGGGGTGCACATGTAAGGAAATGCTTGATGGGGAAAGTTACTTGCAAATTTTCAGGGAAGTTGAATTTTCATTATTTTACCATAAATTGTCAGGCTTTTAAACAGTTTCTTCCCTAGCCGTTATTGCAGATATCATTTAGTAAATAAAAACACATTGCATTCTATCATTTTCTGGTGTTGACTGAATAGCACTTTGGTGAAAATTGACAGTTCTGTTGTCAGTTTCTGTGGGGGTTGTTACCCATCTGAATTTGACAGAAAGCAAAGTTACATGACCTGAGAATCACATTTTGGCTCTAATGGTTAACAACTGTAATTCTTTTCCCTTTGCTAGGGTTAATGGGTGATTCTGGGGCAGTGGGTCTGCTGGGACAGAGTGGGTCTGTGAAACTGTTTGCTTGGCCTTTTGACTGATGGCACAGTTTTATCCTGGAAATCAATGCAATGTGCTTGAGCTTTACAAGGTTCATTACAGTGAAAGAAAGTCTGAACTAATCTGCTTTTAAAAAAAGCAGCAGGGGAGAATAATCCTCCTTGGAGCTGCTGATACAGCTGATTGCTGAGCAGTCCTGGAGACAAGAGTGCAGAACCTCTCTCTGTACTAAACAATAGATGGTACAATCCAGGCTAGAATCAAGCTTTTTGTGGCTGATACGGAAGAGAAGAATTACATCCCTTTCTCTCTTGTGTTGGTCTTTGACAGCTCAGCTGCCTTGAAGAGAGCAGAAGTGATTCTTTATGATATATATATATACGTATACATATACATATACATATACATATACATATACATATACATTTCAGAAATTGCTGTAGATTTGCTGCCGGGGGCTTAAATGCAAATTACACTATTTTACTAATTATTACCTTTCATTTTAGATAATGTGGTGTATAAAATAGGACATACCATTATGGGCTTTTTGGTTAGGAAGGAAACTGCTAATTGTGAAGTGTAATGGCAGAGAGCCAGGGTCGCTTCTATCAGACTTCAGTCTTGCCCAGATCCTTGGACCGATATGGTAGAATCACCCCAGGGATCTGTTTCTGTGAGAGTTTTAATTAACGTTAGAAGACAGAGCAGGGTCAGCCTCTGTTTTGCAGTCATGCCTGAATTTTGCTTCTGCACCTTATACTTTGGAGAAATCTTCTTTGCAGAGATGCCATTTTCTAAAATCAGCACATGTTGTTTATCACTTGGGCAAAACTCTGTGGGATTTGTATTTCTTTATCAGGTCTCTGGTCTTTGTTTTGCTGTAGTTTGTCACAGACTTGGTCTGTACAGACTGCTGAAAGCCAGTGTAAGAGGGGTTGAACTGGGGATGAACTGGCACTGGTGCTGTTTCTAAAGTTGTTAAAGACCATTCTTCAGAAACACTCCTGAAATACTGTAGATGTTTTGGGATATGTGGTACACATATTCAGTATGAGAGGTCTGGAAGTGGTGTGTACCTAACCTACCAATATATGTTTGAACAATATTTGGGATTCTATCAATATATAATGGTGTATGACCTTTCATAAGCAGTTAGTGACCAAATGCCTCTGTTTCAGCCTGTAAAAAACCAATAGTCTTGTTCTAAATAATATTGCATATTTTGAGATGTTCACATTAAAGCTGCTAGGTAAATGTAGAGTATGGTATTAGACATTATAAAAGGGTCCAACTGCTGAAAGAGCACACTGGATGAATGAAGGAAAGGAAATACAACAACTGTGTGCCCCCCCAGGGAATAGACAGGAGGCTAAGAGTGGTTTATAATGGTAGGAGCATTACTCACAAGGTTATAATTTATTGGCTCCTCTGTTTCCATTACCACTGTCGAATTGCTTGGGGAATTCAGGTTCTGTCAAAGTAAATGGCTCCCTTAGATTGTTGAGGCGTTGTGGTAAATCTGCTTTCTTTACCGAGTATGGGATTTGGGGTGTTTTTTAAACTATTATTGCCGTTTATCACTTGAATTTTTTTTCAGGAGTTCTTAAGATCTAATAGCTAGCTAAGTGCATGCAAGTCTTTAGTAATTTCCTCCCAAACCAGGCGTCTTCCACTCCAGGTGCGAGGCTTATTGCTTGCTTGCTCGTAATACAAACTGAGAACAACATTTGCATGAAAAAGAAACAACCTAGAAAAACAAAACATGTCTCTCCTTTTTCCCAGAAGAGAGAACATGGCCAAAGTGATGGATAGGGACGTGGTGTGGTACCAGATGGGGTTGTAGGTAATGGTGGAAAGTAAGATGTGCACATAAAGAAAATGATGTGTCAGCGTGCCTGAGCAAAGTGACGGATGGGCTGCACTCCCGTGTTGCATGGGATGCATCTCATGTGGATCAGCTTTGCAGAGCTATTTCACCGTTTCAGGAGGAAGGCTGCCATTTGCTAGCCCTTGGCTTCAGGCGAGTTTTGCAAGCAGAGGGAGCAACACTAATTTGCTATATAATCTTTTATCTTACTCTGTAGAAATTCTCCAAAAGAGACATTCAGTCACTTTTTAAAGAATTCTGCCTCATCCTAGGCTGGGCACAGTGGATTAAAAGAGTAGACCTCACAGTATCTCTCTGCTGCCCTGTTTCTGTCGTTTTTGAATATATTGTCTGTCAGGTGAAGATCCCATCCTGGGTTACACAAGAGGAAGTGGATAGACTCTGGCGTTTATATGCATTTATATATATTACAGCAGCAGAGGATTGTGTAGGTGACACACTTTGTCTTGGGCAGAGGATACTCTTCAGCTTGCCTTTTTAATGGTCAGACTTGCACAGACTGGAGTGCTGTTCAACGGTGTGCCATGTACATAAACCCAGGGACTTACCTTACTTTTGTTCATTCTCTTTGATTTATTTGCTTCTGATGCTGTAGTTTCACTGATCAGCACTTGAACTTTGTCATAAAGCCATCCAAAAAGGAGTGATGTTCCACATGTCAAAGGCTCTGATCTTGAGGATTTTCTTTTGTCTGGCAGATGGTTAAAAACGTGTTTTGACACAGGAGATTAACTACCATACTAAAGGGTATTGTGAAAAATATAGCCAGGAGTATTTAAAGCCTCAGAAATTGAAGCTGTCCTCACAGAAATGAGTGAGCGTAGGAGAGGGGACTGCTGAGGGCCTGTGTCAGAAAAATTCATCATTCACTGAGCTCTTACACTTATCAGAAAATGTGCCATTTTCAGGTGTCATTTTCACATTCATTATGTTTTCCAGAAATTGAGTATTTTTACTCGTGATTTGTACTATGCATGATGTTATTTTACTTGCAAGCTAGAAAAATATACAATGGACCTGATGTGACCAAAGGGAGCCAGTACTGACAGTGGATTTTTTCTTCTGAACTGGGATGGCCAGCAGCCGCTCAGTCACACCTAAAAAAGTTGTTGGACCGCAGACAGGGCTTTGTGCCACTAGCTGCAAACCCTCCCTATTAGTTTGTGTCAGTGTGACATGCCTCTGTAGGACTCCTCATGATGTCAAATGTGATTGCTAAGTTTAATCCCTGCACGTCATCCTTCTGAATGATTCATGACGAATGCTGGTAACGTTTAGCATATGACAGCGTTCCGTGTTCAGTAGCTGGTTACTCAAAGACAGATGGATAGGCTTGCTCGCCTCAGCCCTAAAGATCTTGTTTCAACCCTGGCAGTTTTTTCCCAGCTGCCCTAATGCTCTGCTGTGGTTTCAAGGCACATGCAGAATGTGGTTATTGATGTCTAGGGGGCTGCATGACCTTTCTGAGCTTCACATTTCCCAGGTGAAAACCTGCCCCAGTAGTACTAGCTCACCCTCATGTGCTTCTCAGTATTCTGAAGGAAGCTGCCCTACAGAGTTATTACTAGAGAGGCTGGGATTTGGGAATGTTGCAAAGTGCTGGCTGTATACACTGAAGCTATGATGGTTGTTTTCTCCCATTGATGGGGTTTGGCAGAGATGCTGCACTTTGTTTTCGGGGAGCATCCCTGCCAGGATGCAGTGATTTACGCTGCGTATGGACTGTAACTGTACACTGTATTCCTTGTTTCTAATCTTATCAGTTCATGTTCAGGCAGACTCCTGGCTCTGGCTGGGTGTCCAACAGGTCAGACAGGCTGCAGGCACTGGCTGTTAATGCTGGGTGCCTGTATGTGCAGGTCTGGGGCAAGCTACGCATGCTCTTTCTGGACAAAGCTGTGTCCATATGATCAATAAGCTGCCACATGAAGTGCTACAACAATATTTTATTTATGTCATGGAGGATTTCTTTCTCTGAGAATGTATATTTGCATACTGCAGAGTTATTTTTGTTTGCTGTCTCATAATTTTAGTTTAATAATCCCATTATAATTTCAACTTGAAAAGAGTGTCTGGGTACTTCTCGAGTTTTGCACTGTTGTATTTATACTGTCCCCTCTAATTTCACTATTCTGTTCAATGTTTCATGCTGTTTCTGTTAAGAAACACTGCTTAAATTTCAGATTAAAAACATAGTTCCCTCTTGCACTTCAGTGACCCACCTGAAATATCTTTAACTGTGGGATGCCACTTTGTTTTGAAGTTGTAGATCATTCTTTCTTAGAAGCCTTTCCTTAAGCTTCAGAAGTCATTATAACTAATATTTCATTCTGATTAATGTCTTTAATCATTGCAGCATTGTAATTGATGACTTCTAGAGCACTGGATTCATTTAGCATTCAGGGACTTTGTGACTTTTACAGACCTAAACTGCTGGAGATGCACGTGGTTTTAGCTTTCCAGCATTCACTCATCACATATCAAGCTGAATTTTTTGCAAGCATTTTCAATCCAGTCTTGTTAAAATCTGATATTTTACAACAGGTTTTCCCAATCTGCCATAAACTGTCGTGGGAAGAACCCAGGATTAGTTCTAACAGGACATGAGAGCCTGGACAAAGATAAACTACGGGATTTGAGAAAGTTGCATGACCTTGGTATTGCCCAGCTTCCACAGCAGCTGTGCTTCTGCAGCTGGGAAGGGAGTGACAGGGAAATACAGTGCCAGCTGAAAACGACCCATTTATCCCTAGTCGGGCACCAAAGCAAACTGCTACTAATGACAGCAGCCTCTTGCATGGAGCAGCCTGGTACTTTGTCTTGAAAGTCACTGGTCTGACCATTATGCGAAAGAAAAGAAAAGGGATAATTAAAAAATGAGAAAATTTCTTTCTAATGCATCATGCAGATGGGCTTGGGAGCAGGTTCTCCCCATATACCAGCCCCATATCCTCTTTCTTTGGCCAGTTTGGATTCTTCTGACAGCTTGAGCCATGCCTTTTCCTGACTGTACAGGGTGGCGGGGGGGTTGCTGATGTGCTAGTTTTAATCACTTGGCTCCATTACCGTCTTCCTCAGCAGTAATGTTAAACTTGTTACCTCCTCTTTGTGGGAAGTTTTGCTTATGTTGCTGGCAGATTGCTCAAAAACCTTTAAAATTATTTGAATAGCTTTAAAAAAAACCACCCCAGAACATGTGCGTAACAGTTTGTCTTTGTATGTAATTTGAACGTTTTTATTCATTTAGAAGGAACAAACATTAATTTAATGATACATGTACGTGAGATGGCTGTTAGGTTAGGGGAAGAACAGAAGGAGGGAATATTACTTTTGGTATTAAAAAGATATTTTGTTTTCAAAAGCAGAGAGAAAAAAGTAAAACATCTGGAATCAAGAGCACTTTCTGCCCAGTCTTTTGAGCATAACTTCCATTGGTTTCGCAGAACTTGCTGCTCAGTGGTCACTCTTAGCTGGGGTCACCTGTGCACTCAGGTGGTCGGCAGCTGAATATCTGCCCAAAGGAGCTGATGGAGCTCTCCAGGGGGCCAGTGGAAGGACTTGGCATCTGCCACTAGGCTCAGTCTTCCACATCTTCAGGCCAGCTGTTGAGGGGTTAAATAGTGAAAACCCTGCTTGAGTTTGTCTTATAACTGGTTTCTGGCACTTTCCAAGCATGGCTTGGCCCCTGCTGAAGTTTGGATTCTTGTCCTGTGGGAGTGGTTGGGATTTTTGGTGCAACTGGTCTGTTTGCATGTGGTTGACCGAGGGCAGGGGTTTCTGAGGGACGCACATCCTCTTGAGCACTGTAAGGCTGTTTCTGCAGCAGGTCTTCATCTTGTCCCGTTTTGGAAACAGGAGGGCTTAGCTGTCTGGCTCACAGCACTGGATGCCAGGAGAGAGAAAGCTGTGGGATTTGCTAATTAAAAAAAGGGAGAGATGGAACTGTTTTCTATCACCATGGTGTTTGCATAATATAATTTGACTCAGGAATGCTGAGGAATTTTTGTCAGCTTGCAGTGGCAGTGGGACAAAGGTGCAAAACCCTTTCCTGCTTTGCGGAGCCCTGACTGCCCACAGGGCTCTTTTTTTTTAAGATACCTTAAGGATTTGTGGTAGGGAGGAATTTGTCCCTCATGTTGGCTGTCAGCAGGAATATGATTTATCAGACAAGTGAAACTAATGCTGTATATGGTTAAGGAGTGCCTTTCTGTGCACAAAAATGGTATTTATGAGCGGAGGTTGCTTCTTAGTCAATGCTTAGAGTGTCTTTCCACTGCTACAGCAACAAGCACAAGAGTCTGATTATTCAGACAAGTTAGCATTAATTTTTTTCCAAGTTTTTTTAAGATCAGATCCAAACCAATATGAATTTGCTATTGCTAATTTTAGAGTGGTCTGCTTGTATAAGATAACAAATCCCAGTTTTACTTTAAAGAGAAAGTATTTTAACAGAAGGCTGGCAAGATTGTTATCAAAATGCTAATGATCATTTCTCCTACAGTCTCAGTTATTTTCAGAGGGAGGACTAGAATAGACACATAATCTGAATAATACTGATTTTAATATGTATTACTGTCTCATTAAGCTGTTATAGTCTTTCCCCTTCTGGACAGAGGTTCATTAATTGCTGCAGTTGATGTATCATTAAAGTGGGTTTAGGTGCAAGATAAGTAGAGGGAAAAAGAGATCTAAAATGTTGACTGTGCAGTTGTGGATGGACTTTGGGTTAAGATATTGGGGTCATTACCAAATGAAGGGGACACTGCTGTGTTTGATGTGCTGCCTCCTGATTGCCTTCCCTGCGACAGCCAAGAAGTCAGCCAAACACAGGCACTATCGTCTTTACTTTCCTAAATGATCATTTCAGTAAATATTATTGAACATGTTTATTTGTGGATTATTTTCAGGCCAATTCCAATAAAAAAATTCCTCTGTGACTTACTATAAAAAGACATGATTTTATGAATTTACTTTTTAATTTCTAAATTAATTTTGAAACAGCTTTTATCAGGCTTCCTTTCTACTGGCTGCCTTCATATGTGTTTTGAAATGCTTTTATTTCAGCTTGTACCAGGTTTTACAGTATTGTCATCCTTATAAGCAAATCAATATGTGTTCATTTCCAATAACAGCAGTAATTTATGAATTTGTAATTATTTTAATGCAATGAAGTACAAGGAATTAGAAGGAAGTAGAATTTTGTTTTGATTGACTTCAACTAAGCTATCTGTAAATACGATACACACAAGTATAGGTATGTATACTCTCTCTCTCTCTCTCTCTCTCTATTCCTGAATGTATCTTTTTGTGTCAGAAGGGCCTGTTCCCTGCATTCTCCTGTCCATATGCAATCCAGTAAACTGTGTATTATTGTCAGGCAAGGGTGTATGTTGTGTCACTGCTGCATCTCTGAACGTGTGCCCATGGGGATCCCCTGTTGCAGAGCATGTGTTCTCGAGGGCTCACAGGAGTGCACATACACAGCCTCCTCTTGCACCCCAAAAACACAGATCTGTGCTTGCCGTGTGAGGGAGAAGGGATGTCCGGCACGGACCTGGCTGGAGAGGAGATGGGGGAATGGGTCCCAGTGTGCTGCAAGGCGCCTGTTCCTTGAGGATGCTGGGACATGTCATGACGGGCTTTTCTGATGCTCCTTGCTGAGCCTGCTTGTGATTTCATGCTAAAATGTCATGAGATGAGATACAGAAATAGCACAGACTTTCCTGGCAGAAGTGTGATCTGCAGCATGTTGAGTGGGCACAAGGCATCAGTGCCAGGGCTTGCTGCTCCTTGGCCAGCTCTATGTGGGGAGGGTGCAGCGCTGTGGAAGAGGCAGACGAGGATGTCTTTGTTTCAGTCCAGAGCATCTTGCATTTCAGCCAAGAGTTTTTGTGTGGAGTGCCTCATTCTTTTGCACACACTCTTTCTAAAATAAATCATAAAACCCCCTGGGAGAATGGAGTCATACACACACGTCATAAAATACAGTAAAATAATAGTTGACAACCATGAGATGAATTTTTTTTGCTTATTCTCTTTTGCTGTGTAGGTAATTATGGTGTTAGATCTTAGTGGAAAACATATAATTATTTATATTTTACAGTCATGCAGCAATGTAAAATCTGAACCAATCACACCTTTTTAACAATGAGTAAATTTTTTTGTAAAAGGAAAGTATGGTACCTTTGATCTATATTGCAGAAGGGAAAATTCATTTTTTCCTAGTTAGAGTTTTATCTGTTATTTTGATAAACACAGTCAGCCTCACTTTTATCTGAGTGTAAACTTCCATGGCGGTCACTACTGTTAAAAATAATTTAGTGCATTTTAAAGATGGGGCTGTGTAAGTTTCAGCATCTGTAACAATATTGTTCAGCCAGGGAATGGTCATTTTGTGCTCCTTAATAAACAAGAACTCAATGGCCAGGGTCAAATGGCCATGTCCCCCTCATGCCTGGCCTCTAAAACCAGGAAGCAAGTAGCTAAAAGGAAGGTTCGTTCCTCCCTTTGTCGTGTGTCTGTGCAAGAAGTACAGGGGTGTTCAAAGCCACATTTGCTTTCCAGTTTCTCCACTTCTGATGTTTGTTTCATCCAAATTTTGTACTGTTGAAATCTCTGTTGCTAAGAATAAGTTTTGCCTGTTGTATTAAAAAAAACCAAAATCAACAAAATATAGCATTGAATTTTCTGCCGTGTGCAGTGTGTAGAGCTGAGAGACAAGCCATGTCTACCCCTGTGAATGAGAGCAGGAAATAGGTTTGGTGCCTTAAATCACTGTGATTGTCTGGGGACCCGGGGCAGTTTGTCATACCGTTTAATGCATCTCTCCCAACTGTTTCACCCACCTTTAAAAAGTTACAAAAAATAGGAATACCAGAAGCAAACTGCTTTGTTGGTAGTGGTAAGAGAAGATCCAGGAAAGGATCTGTGGCATTGTGCCCTTCATGCAGCACTTCATCACCATTTGAAGACATCCAGCAATCAGGAGTGGGCAGGAACAGCCCATCTAGGGGCTGGGCTCTGGTTCTCCCATCCTCTCTCTCTCTCTCCACATGAATCCTCACTTTTCAGTGGGCCAGGGCACCTGCCTGTGCCTTCACTCCTGCTTGTTGAATTGTTAACCTCCCAAATTAGCACATCCTGCCTAGCCTATATCGCAGAACCCAGTTTTCAGGATGAGCATTGTCACTTTTTTTTCTGTGTGATGAGCTCAGAGAAGGACCCAGAAGATGAGCTTCTTCCACATGGATGATTAAATGCTTCATGAGTCACTGGTGATGCTGGTGGTCAGGGACCCTGGGAGAGGGGGATGCTTGGATGACTGTACCTTGTAGACTCATACGGAGCAGCAGCACAGGGCTGGGCAGAAAATG
The DNA here is from genome assembly GCA_013400915.1 of Pardalotus punctatus. Classification (NCBI taxonomy): domain Eukaryota; kingdom Metazoa; phylum Chordata; class Aves; order Passeriformes; family Pardalotidae; genus Pardalotus; species Pardalotus punctatus. Next base: position 87,561 of record VZTX01028444.1, read on the forward strand.
AGAGAGGATCATTTTGGATGTTTGGTTTGCTGTGGGAGTAGGGCTTGTGTGATAGCTTAATCTTAAAAATATAAGGGGAGTGTTGAGGGAGAATTTGCCCTGACAGCATCGTAGGTTGGTATTCAAGTGCAGTCAATAATAACACTAATAAGATTTGGAGACCACGCTGAACTTTCTATTTTTTAAGTCTTTGTTCCCCGTTCTGTGAGCTCAGAAATCTCTGCTGCACCAGGGACAATGACCAGCTGTTGCTGATGAGCATCTTCCTCATTGCTACAGCAGAAAAGGAGTTGGTGGGCTTGTGCCATAACATATTTGTCATTGAATTAACACTCAGACTGCTTGAGCTACTCTTCACAAAGCCCACCACCTACTTAGAAAACAGGCAGGGGCAGCTGTCTCTGGCCAGTGAACACAGGAGGGGAATTCAGGGTGCACAGAGGTGACAATAAATGGGACACAGTACCGAGGAGAAGAGGGGATGTTCCCAACAGCTGATGTTCTTCAGTTCTTTGTAGTTATTTGCTTTTCATCAAAGGAGGCTTAAAAATTCCAGGAGGTATTCAATTTGTTCCAGCCTCCTTCATGTGTTTTGGCTTTTTTTAAGTTAGATTTTATACAAAATAGAAGTTTAAATTCTGCCATTCTCAAGTGAAGAGATGAGAGGAAATTACCTTAAGTTGCACTAGGAGAGGTTCAGATTAGATATTAGAAAAAAGAAAATTTCACTGAAAGGGTGGTTAGGCATTGAAATAAATGGAGTCACTGTCTCTGGAAGTGTTCAAGAGGCATCTGAATGTGTCACTTGGGGATATGGTTTAGGGGTGATTATGGTGGTGCTGGGTTGACAGCTGGAGTGGATAATCTTGAAAGTCTTGTCTAACCTTGATGATTCTGTGATTCCCTCAGCAATACCACTCATGTAGTGAGTAGTTTTTACTCCCTAGAATGCTGCCCTGCCAGAGAGGGCATTTCCTATTTAAGTTGATAATTTGAGAATTAATTCATCTGCTTATGAAAATTGTGATGAAAGTGGGGTGGGTTTTTTTAGGATCTTGTATGCAGGAGAAGCATATTTCCTTTAATGCTCTGCATCACTGTTGTTGGGGAGACTTTTTGTTGATGCAGGGGCTGGGGTGAAAAGAATCTGAGCTCACAGTTAGAGTAAGAGCAGGAAACTGGATAGAGTTGAGGTTCCTCAGCTGCTCTGATGCTTTTGATGAACATGTTCTTCTTTGATTGAGTCAAGTCAGGAGTTAAAGGTTTTGGATAGTGATGCTGATTCTACAAAGCAGTGATTCCTGTTCAGTGCTGGGGAAATAAAGAGAAGCCAAACACTCAGCAAAAACTGTGGTCAGCCTGAAGTTGTCTCATTGGTGTGTAAACTCAGAGCAATTGGCAGCGAGCAGATAAAGAACAGAATGAATCTCAGGTAAAACAGTAAAGGTTACTTCATGGGGGTTTTTGGTTTTTTTTCCCTTCCCCTGAAGAGTTTAAAAAAGCATTAAAAGATGCCTCTATAGCAGAATTTCATCTTTTGATGTCATGTAGCTGCAGACCCAAGAAAGTAATAGTATGAGGATATCCTGATCCTGGTAAAGTTCAGTATCCTAGCTGTTTAGTAGCTTTGTCTAAGTGAGCTTCAAATAAACACTCTTCTAGGTTTAGTGGCTTTTTTCAGTAATTAATGAAGGAATGTGAGTAATCTGCTCCTTGGCAGATCTGCTCTTTAGGACTCTGACTCTGTTTGGTGGGAGGTGTGAGAAATCACTACCATAGTAAGTAGCAATATCGTAGCACCTCAGCAGAACCATTTTTGAGTGTTGCTGGAAGGCAATAGTCTCCTTCCTAGGAAGAAAAGCTTGAGAAACATCATTCAAATAGCTTTGGTTCATTGACCTGGTGAAAATATTGTTCAAGATAATGGTTTGCACAGATGGAGTTGCTGTATTACTTCACCATAGGTCTGTCAGGTGTTACTGTTTTCTGCTCTGCATGCCATGAATAGATTTGCTTTTCCCCTCTTATTTCATGTATTTATTTTCTTTGCACATGCAAGAAGCAAAATGAAACAATTTTTCTAGGAATAAAGGTCTCACATGGAGGCTGTGTCCTCATCACCATGTTCCCATGCATTCAGGCCATGGAGGGGTTTGCTCCTTTTGGCGTGTGGGAGGGTATGCTGTGTTTTCACTCAGGCTTGATGGGAGGTGACACCTCAGGAAACCCACATGGCCCGCTCTGTCCCCCTCTGGTGTCCTGTGCTGCCAGTGCCCGTTGCCATTTACAGCTGCCTGGGCAGCAGCAGGTCAATGTCCCCTTTCCCATCTTCCCTTGACATTGTCTCTGCACCATTGTGATCACTCCTTTGTTCCAGGATCCTCTCTGGTGGGGCAGCAGTCAGCCTGTGGAGCAGAGCTGTTTCTGAGCAACTCCTGATACTCCCTATGCTTTTTGCATGTGAGCAGCACTGGGGCAGAGATAGACCAAAGGAATGGCCAATGTCCAAGTGGAGATGTGGTGTTCCCTAGGGTTCTTTACTGGGACCAATACTGTTCAGTATCTTCAGTAATAACATAGACAGTGGAATTTAGTGCAGCCTCAGCAAAGTTGCTGATGATTCATGTCAAATGGTGCTGTTGATGTGCTGGAGGGAAGGGATGGCATCCAGAGGAACCATGACAGGTTTAAGGAGTGTGTCCATGGGAATCTCATGAAGTTCAGTCAGGCCAGCTACAAGGGTCTGCACCTCTGGCATACACCAGTATCACTACAGTCGGGGTTACAAATGGACTGAGAACCACTCTGCCAAGAAGGACTCTGGGATAGTGGTGCATGGAAAGCTAGGCACGAGCTGACAATGTGCACTTGCAGCCTGAAAATTCAAACGTGGGCTGGCCTGCATCCAAAGCAGCATGGCCAGCAGGTTGAGGGAGGTCATTCTGGCCTTCTACTTCTGGCCTCCTCTTGTGAGACACCACCTTGAGTACTGTGTCCACCTCTGGGGTGCCTAGGACAAGACAGATGTGGACGTGGACATGTTAGAGTGCATCCAGAGGAAGGCTGGAGCCCCCCTCCTATGAAGACAGGCTGAGACACTTGGGGTTGTTCAGCCTGGAGAAGAGGAGGCTTCAGGGAGACCTTATTACAGCCTTTCAGTACCTAAAAGGGGCTTATAAGAAAGTTGTATAGAGATTTTTGTCACCAGGGTCTGTAGTTACAGGAGAACGGGTAATTGCTTTAAAGTGGAAGAGGGTAGATTTAGATACAAAGAACAAATTCTCTACTATGAGGGCTGACAAGGTACTGGAACAGGTTTGGCTGAGAAGTTGTGGATGCCCCACCTCTGGAAGAGTTCAAGGCCGGGTTGGATGGGGCCTGAAGCAATCTGGTCAGTAGAAGGTGTCCCTGCTGATGGTAAGGACATTGGAATGAGATGATCTTTAAGGTCCCTTCCATCCCAAATGATTCTGTGAATTCTGTGACTCTGTGACCAGAGAATGGGCACAGAAAATAGGACATGGCAGACACAGCTACAGACAGTGAAAAATAAATATTGTAAAATACATGTGTATGTGTTTTGTGAGGTTACACTAGTTCACATCTCTGCTGTTGATTCTTTAAACATCTTGATGCAGTATGAAGATGCTACAAGGAAAATTGTATTTTTGTGCTGAAAGGTTTCTTTGGGTATAATGCTTCCAAATTGAATACAGAATTGAATAAAAATGGTGTCATTCTGTTATCTTTATTCCATCGCGTCTTTGCTGGAAGAAATTTTTGATTTGCAGAAAAGTTTATAGTGGAAAAATCATTTAACATTCATAACAAGTATAGTCTCATCTTTAATGGATTGTTTAAATTTTGCAACGGGTGTTCTGTTTCTGAACAATAATAGTAAATTCTTGACCTTACGTTACAGTTTCCAGTTCTTCAATAAATAAAGGAATCTTTAGTTAATGCTTCCGAACTCCACAGAATCTGTTATAGAAAACAGTAAATATCAGCGCTTCTTTTGTTGGATGAGAAGTTAAAGCGTGACCAAGGGGACCCAATACCAGCACAGCAGAGCCAGGGAGTGATCACACGCCTCCAGACTCGAGCACTGTGCTCTTGTGGCACTTGATGCACTCAAGCTCTTGTCATCATCCTCATGTTTGGAAGGAGCGTGACAGACATTTCACACGAGTTCCACCTCCTTTGCTGTGTGCTACAGCTCCATTTGGCTTATAGCCAAGTTTAGTTACTTTAGTTGCTGAAATTGTTTTCCTGTTCTATTTCCTAGTATTAAATTGCTGTAAAATTAACTGGAAAACTACTATTATGTACCTTGTTTCTTTTGTCTTCATGTTCTGGGTCCTTTGTGTTCGCATGTGTTTATTTTTCCTTTATTTTCTCTTCTATTGCATCTGTGAAGCTTTTGTTCTCAATTTTCATGTCGTTTGACATATGAGAGAAGCCAAATAAAATATTTCACTTTTCTGTTTCAAGTTAAAAACCAGTTTTTATGGTGAACAATAACTGTATTACAAGGAAGCCTGATGTGCCCTCAGTGCCATTACAATATGTTGAATAAAAGGTAATTTAATGGAAACAGCGGAGTATTTGAAAGTTCACTGCATGAAAATTGGATTTTTGCCTTTTATTATTTACATTGCACCTTATTCATATTTAAGGCCACAGGGATTATCATCCTTTTTAATGGCTTTATTTAATAAAGACTTTGCATTTCACAGTATAGGATCTAGCACAGGCTTCAGTCTGTTATCAGGATTTCAATTAACTAGCCTTAGCTTCAGTTGACCTATAAATCCGATAAATATATCTAAATAATTAATTTGCTTTCACTGGCTGATAGTGGCTACTTTTAAGTACAGCTGCTATGTACTTAGCTGCTGAATGGTACAACCCTGCTCATAACTTGCTTTTATTATTATTATTCTAAAGATTACATATGTCTGTTAAAGTGACTGGCTAGGCTAGGACTTGTCTCTCCATGTAAAGGACCTTGTAGAGGGGCTGCAGTTATGACTGAGGACCATTGCAGCTGGGATGCAAGCGCACCTTGAATTTTGGGAGGAGAGGTTGGGAACAGGTAGATGTTCTGTATCAACACATTCCTTAATTGGACTGAATCATCCTTTGGTTGTGCTTATGTGTATTGTAAACCAAGGGTTGGATGTAGTCAGTTCCAGGGTGGAAAAGCAGTGATAAATACAAGAGACTGAATGAAATTCTGTTGCTCTTACATTTGGGTCTTCCCTTCACCTGTGCAGAATCATGATGCATCCATGTAACTTTGCAGTCAAGGCTGGGGGGTTTTTTGAGCGCCATTTAAATGTTGCTAAGCACACAAAACAAATCATGGTGTTAAATTTCTTTGTCTGTACTTTTGGGTATTGAGAGAGACTGAAATTTGATTTTAAGTGAACATTACAGACAGGCTTGAAAAGGTGTGCCTGAAAAGTACAGATATATGGTCTACCACTTGTAACATTTCCTCCTGTAAATTCACTCTCTGCACACCAAAATACTGATACTAATCAGCCTCGTGCCAAGCTTTGGGGACAAAACAAGTACCAGATAATTAGTTCGTGTAACTCAGGAAGCATGAACATAGAGCCAGCCCAGACACCCACTAAAGCTGCCACCTCTGCCCCAAAAAAGAGCAGTTGGTACCCCTGGGCCATGGAGCAGCCACGCCAGCCCCTTGGTGCTGCACATGGGGGTGCTCAGCTATTCACCCAAGAGCGGCAGGATGACATGCAGATTGCAGCTGTGCAAAAGCACTGTTGATCTGAGGTTCCTGGTCTTTTCTAAGTTATTCCTGCTGGTTCATGTCCTGAGGGGGGAAGATTTGGGACCTTCAGGGACTTGGAAAGACCAGAACACCAGTCGAATTTAAAATGCTTAAGTTGCAATACCTAAAGCTTTAAAGATACTTTCTGCCTATCAATGCATGATTAACTGATTGTATGTAATCAAAGAGAAATGTAATATTTATTAAACACAGTTAATTTAGACATTTAGGCATTTGGTATGCAAAGATGATGCATTTTTCCCAGGAGTTATGTTAATTATTTCAGCATGATAACTTTAATTTTAAAAGGGTTTTTCTTTGCTAAAGGGAGGGTTATATGTGCATGTGTACAAGGAGAACTTTAATTAAAATTTCTGTTCTCCATTGTTTCAGGAGTTTAAAATGCGCTTTCTCCTCTGTGAGTCAAAAAGACTGCTTAAGTTTACAGGGCTCAAAGGGTTAATGTGTGAAAATAAACACATTCAAGGTTATATTGCTGACAGTGCCATTGTGTTGGCAAAGGAAAAAGATGAAACACAGCCTCAATTTACTTCTCTTGCTAAGTAGTATTTAGTTCTGTATTGTTTGAAGAAATCATTCCATATCTGGAGAAGATGGAAAACATGGAAATCATAATGCTGCCTCTGCCAACCTTAACATAATTTTATTTTTAACTATTTCTGTCCCAGACCTCCTGAAAGGCTTGAAATAGAAACAACTCTGTTTTTCTGAGGAAGGTCTGAGAATTTGAAATATGATCCTCATTTTTGGTGCCTACTGCAACAGGTAAAATATGGGAAGTTCTCCTAAAGTCTTCCATATATCTGAACACTGGGAAACTGATGCTCTTAGATACCTATGCCATGGGAAAATAGGATATGTTCAGTAAGTTTGCAAAATATTAATTATTTGGTACATTTAATTTAACCATGATATAGGAGATTGTTGCTAGTGTTAGAGAATTGATGAATAAACTGGGGTGGGGGCGGGGGGGGGGAGAGAAGGCAAGGTAGAAGTTTGTGTCAAAGTTGTCTATTTCTTGTGGGTTCCTGCCAGGTCTTCTGAAAACTTCTATGAACTTGAATGGAAAATTATAAACCCTTTAAAAAAATTCATTTCTTTCCTCTTAACAGATGTTTTTTATAGGACAGTTCTAGTAAAAATACAACTGCTGTAAATCAGTACTTGTCCAGAGTAAACTCCAGCCATGGAGTACAACAGCCCTCCAGAGAACCCAGAAGGGACACCAAAGGAGCTTCTCTCCTTAAAACCAGTGATCAAGATGCTGTATTCATTCACTGGGAGACGTTCACTTGTGCCTGCACCGCCCTCTCCTGTTGAAATTCTCCCAGGAAAGTCAGGAGGGAATAAATCCCTCTGCTGCTGCAGCTGTCTCAGGTTTCCTTTGGTGGTGCTCTTCCTGGGGTTGTCACCTGTCCCTCTGAAAGGGTTAGGATTTGCCACCCAGATGCTATTTGCTGAACCAGTAGCCCTTAAATATCATGTACATCAGCAGTCCAGGTCAGAGGAGCCACATCATTGGAAACTGCTTATCTGCTAACCACCCTCTGGCAAAGCAGCTCCTGTAACAACAAGAAAAGCAAGTAAGAATATTAATGTTTTCATTCAGGAGTTGTATTTTCCCTTGAAGGTTGATAGCAAAGGGTCAGTCTATTAAGAAGGAAACTTCGGTCCCACTTCAGCTCACTGCCTCAGTGAACCTTTGTTTTGTTACTTTTATTTCAATATAAATGTTGCTATTTTTACCTTAAAAATAAACATCAATGATAGAAAATGGTCTTCTAAGACAAACAGATTAATCTGTAGCTTAGTAGGAGCACTCTATTGCTCCTTCTGTACAAGGCACGCACATCTTTCTCTTGGGTTTTTGTGATCAATCTGTTTTTCTGCTGTTTGCCAGTGGAAAGGCCCTGGCTCATTTCTTTCTAGTGAATCATATTTTGATTGTCTCATTTCCTACTGCAGTGAGTAAAGTTGATTTAGGCATACACAGACTGTAACTTCTGCACATACCTCTGCTAAGATGCAATGCATATTAGTAAAATTTCTAAAATTATCTTCTACTATGAACTTATTTAATGCACTAAAGCCTTCTAAGTAAGTTCAGAATAAATTGTAAGATTATTCGGTATTTCTTACCAGGTGCATTTGTATGAAGGATTGGAAAGAGGAGGCAGCGTGCCCTCGGTTTTTATCCCAGGCTGTGGGCCAGGGGACCAGGACTCCTGGGTGCATTGAGGAATGTGCACACCTGGTAGGGTGAAAAGAGCCCAAAGGGTCCTTAACAGGTACCTGTGAAGAAGTTCTGAAATGGGCCTGACATGCCTCACAGGCTATGCAGAATAATCTGGGGCTGAATATGAAGAGTGTGTCCCTGCACCTTGCTGGTAGATCACAGGATCACGGAGTGTTTGAGGTTGGCAGGGACCTCTGTAGGGCATCTAGTCCAGCCCACCTGCTCCCTTGCCACTGGTTGGCAAGGAACATCAACAGAGGTATGGAACAGCACATGAATGCAACAGAGACTGTGCCAGGTCATGGCAGTGAAGATGGTGGATTCAAGTAAGCAGTCCTTAAAACTATAAACCTGTTCTTCTTGCATTGTTAGGATCCCTCTTTGTTAATCTTTAAAGGATGCTTTTGGCTAGTTTCTTGATTGGGTGTGTGTTTTAATGTTTGTATCTGTGCTATCAGCAATTGGAAGCAGAGCTGGAAAGTGCAACCACTTCAACCACTTAGCTGTAAGTCTTTCTTTCCTTCAGGGATTGGAAATTGTCACCTGCCTTGAAAATTTATAGCTTGTCTTCGCTTTGGGGCTACTGTGAGTTAATCTGAAGTATTTATAGCTATTACATTTGTTTGACAAACAGGTTCAGCCAAATAAGAGAGAAATCAGCAGTGCAGATTAATAGCAGGGAGTCCTTTGTTTAACTTGGCAAGGCTCATCACAAGCCATCAAAGCAAGCAGTCACTTTGTCAGTAGTATTGAATGGATGAATATTATAAACAAAGAGGTCACCAAGCCTTACAGCCTAGTTTTCCTAAGAAACAGAAGGGCTTGCCAAACAGCTTTAGGACTAGAATATAGGTGGTTTATGTATTCAAAGCATATGGGGTTCATAACTACTGTTCCCTTTGGAATTGGTGAGTTTTCTGAAAATACAGGAAGGAAACAGGTCTTGAAGGAGCCCAGACGTGACATGCAACCCATCTGTTTTTCTGAACCATTTCTCTAAATTAATTCCATTGCTTCCCAAGCAGAGTTGATAATAAGATGTGGAAAACAAGAGTATTTCAGAACCAATTTTGAAAGGGGTTCCCAGTGGCCTGTTAGAGGTGCAGGTATCCTGATGATTATTCCCCATTCCCAAGTGAGGTATTTACTTAAGGCTGCAGTTCAACAAAGGCTTTAAATGCATACTTGCATTATTCTCTGTTACAACAGTTTTGCCTGTGGTTAACTCCAGTAGTGTGTTCTCAATTAAACATGTTTCTGATATGTCCTCTGCAGAATTAAAGGGCTGACTTGAGGTTAGAGATAATTTCCTCTGAGTAGCTACTGAACCCTCTTCAGGGTGTACCTGTCTGCATCTATTTAGCACAAGGCAAGGCGGTGACTTACGTCCTCCTATCAGGGATTGTTTACGAAAACAGTTGAAGTTTTTCACTTGATTAATTCATAAGAGAGGAGCTGAAGGAGGTAGGCAAAAAGCAGGACTATAAAATGTAGTTTTGGGTTTTCTGCTCTTTGTCAGTTCTTGCAGGGACAATGAGCATCGCAAGTGTCATAGGCATCTTTAATTATATATGGCCTACTTCCTGAAATATTCATGAGAAATGGAGATATGAAGTGACAGTTCTGGTTGGAAGGTGTAAAGGTTACTCTTAAATATCAACAAGGTGATTTCCCCTACCAGGTTCTCCATCTAGAAAAATAACTGGATTGCTGTGTTTACAGGAAAAAAATGTCAAAGCTGTTCTTTCACCCGTGCATCTTCTTTCACCCATGCCTTCCTTGCCATCCCACAATAATGACTGGTGTAGATGTGTCTTAAAGTCCTAAGCACTGCAGGTGTGAAAAAATCCTGGCTCCTGATGAGGAGTTAGGGAGTGAAGACAGTGATTTATAAGCATTGCAGACATAAGCATTGCAGAATTCAGAAGCAAGTATACTCTTCAATTTTAGGTGTGATGAGTCCTGTGAGCCCTGCAGGACTGGTGAGCACTGTAAACCATATGGTTAGCAAGTTGTGCAAACTCCAGTCTGAAACAAATGTAAAAATAGAAGAACTGGTTTTAGCACTTTGTTTTTTACTGCCTGTGCCTACATGAAGATTGTGTTAGAAATAGGAACACTCAACTTTTACAGCTGGCAGCAGGTGGAGGAGGATGAACAGAAGGACTGTGTTCTGGATGTGCAAGATGCAGATTATGGGACTTAAAGGTGCTGGTGTTTTAATTACATAACTCATTTAAGTGTGGCCCAGCAGTAATCCCCTGTGGGCAGTCATCAGTCATTTCTGCACGCTGGAGACTGCCGCCGGCTCGGCGTGTGTCCCGCTCCCAGCCCTTCACCGTGCTGGTCACACAGGGCTGCTGGGAAGGAGCGAAGGGTGAACCAAACAACTGCAATGTCATCCTAATCCCCCCATCTCTGGGGAGTGCCTTTCACTGAATTTTGTTTTTCTCATCTCGTATGCAAGCAGGGAACAGCCTCTCTGCATTACTAGCCTGCACTGCACACTGGCTGTTCGGACGTGGCAGCATTTGCTTGAACCACTGCTGCCCTGGCCCCTGCCTTCTCTGCAGGTTGCTGATGTGTTTCTCTGCCCCTGACACTGCTTAGCTCTACCTAACCCTGCAGTGCTTCCTTCCTGTCTGCCCAGTTACATTATTCACTGCAGGTGCACTTATTCACAGACACATGTATCTGCAGTCATACCAAGCCTCTTTTGGCTATCTTGTATGGTATTTCAAGGCAAGTCATGGTCACTTTTAGGAAAAGATCCCAAACTAAAGCCTTGCTTTAACCTGATGACATACTTGGAAATTTACTTGAAGGATGCCTGATGTTTACTAATTCTACCTAGTGGTTGCTCTTGTCTTGCCAACAAGTACCGTGTTGCAGCAAGTACCTTGGTGCTTTGGATGGTCTTAGAGACCCCTCCTTCCTCAGCGGTGACACACCGTGACCCAGCAGGACCCTGGTCACTTTTGGTGCTTCCTACTAATTCACACGACCCTCCTAAAAGTAGGGTAAGGCAGCAGAGTGCTTTTGGCCTGTGCTTGCCAACACTATATATGTAAATGGAACCACATGGTCATTACCTTCAGCCTTCTCTTACGGGAAACAACTGCAACAAAAAAGTCATTCTGGAAAAGTCCACAAACCACCTGCCTCCTGATGGCCTGATTCAGCAGAGGCTACAATCACTTACCAGCATTTTTTTATTAAATGTAAGATCAAAATTCAAAGAAAGGAGTGGGAGCAGGATGAGCCCTGCTAGTGTTTATAGATCCCTAGAACAGCATGGAAAAATCCAGTACAATATACCCAGATATCCAGGAAAAGATCTCTCCCAGCTGGGATTCCATTTGATGTGAGCATGGGAACAGAGTATGTCAGCCCAACATGTGAGGGGTTTTAGTGCCAGGGTGTGCTGAGCTGTGCCCTGCCCAGCACCATCACTCTGGCTGTGGGGATCTCAACACTGCAAACCCCATATTTTAAAATTGTCACAAGCTGGCATTATGTGAGGTGCCTCCTCCCATAACTTTGAAGAGCAGCTGATTCCCAGCAAACCTCATCACATGACTAGACAAATTGCTGCTTTCTTACCCATTTGCAGCCCTTGGACTACTGTATGAGGTCAAATTGCTCAGCCAGACCACTTCCTCGTGCCCCTCCCCCCGCCTCATTTTAGGTAGGTCTTTGCTGTCATGAAGAGTCAGAAGTGAGAAAAAAAGACATGATTCCTGAGCATGGGTCCTGCCTGGCTGCATGTAAGCACTTGGTTGCTGCTCTTAATTAAAGCCTGAACGGTGATGGACCAGATCTTTAATTTGTCCTTGATCACAGCAATGCTCCAGGTGTCTGGTAATGGAGTAGTGAACATATTAGGTGTTATCTGACCAGCAAAATGAGAAGGAATGCTGGTCGTTTATCCCAAGTATCATTGCCTGCTTTATGTGGTTTTAAGTATATATGTGTATATATAGGGACAATATAGTAAAAAATGTTCTAAAACCTGTGAGTTCTCTGACTTATTATAAAAGTTCAGCCTGGAGTCTGGCTGTTTTATTTGTACAGATACATTTAGGAGGAGGGAGGCTGATGTTTTTTTCACCTAAATGGGGTACTCTGCTGCTGTTGGTACCAGGTAGTTTGACAAGGGATAAAGGGCTTTTAATTTTGTGACCATAGCTGTGCTTCGTAGAGCAGTCGGGATGAGTTGTGGAGCCAGAAAAGGTTGTGATCCTTCTATGTGCTTGTTCAGTGATGGGTGTTTAACATTTATTCTGGTAAGTAAATCTCTCTTATGAAAAGCAAGCTTTAAAGGAAAAAGAAAGTCTGTCTGTTTGCAGCCCTAGACCTGGCAGCACTTTGGTTTTCATTATTATTTATCTACAGGCACCATTCTCTGTAAGAGGTCCCAGTTCCTCTCACACCTGGCGACACATTACTCTATCAGGAATCTGTGGGATATGTGTGTTCTAAAAAATTATGTGTATTGATGTTTTACAGTAAAAGCATCACGTGTTATATTTTAGATGTGTCAGCCAAGGAGAAAAGCACTAAAGGAAGGAAGAAAAAATTACATCAGAGCTGAATAATTTTTATATTCGATTGTTTCACAGTAAAATGTAGTACAGCGAGTGTGTGTAATTTACGTCTTCTTGTTGACTCCCTTTACAGATCTGTATCTGAATCATTTCCTGTTAGTGAATAAAATCAAGAGGTTTGCCGGGTTGTTTAGTCTGGGCAACTGGGAGTTGGTGTAGCTAATGTGTTCCAGGAGGTTAACCACTGTGAACTCTCTCGTCTGAGCCGCTTCCCTTTTTTGGGTGGTTTTCTACCCATACTGTTGCCTTTCAGGTAACAAGTTATCAGCTGTCTTGCCTGTAATGTGAAAGAAATGAATCTGTGGCAGTGTAAAATCTCGAAAACATGTATTGTCTGTCTCTGCTATAGTCAGGGAAGGGGCTATAGTCAGGGAAGGGGTAAAGGAGAGAGACTCTTCTACAGCAATGATTTTTACTCCCAGGATAAAGACATTCATGCTTTATGTGCAGTAGTTTTTGAAAACCTCATTTTGTATTCACATAAAATCATGGTAACAGGCAGGGTATATATCTGTGATTCACATCTTTAACTCATGGGAATGTTTCCTCAGAGGCATTTTAATGGAAATTTTTATTTGCAGATGGAATCCAACAATGAATAGGAATTTTAGGTGATGCTGATGATGGGGAGTAATTAATACAGACTCCTCCTGACCTCTGTGGTGCTCTTGCTGTGGAAAACTGGGCACAAATAGTGTGGCTTTACGCTTGCAGAGCCATCTGGAATGGGTGATTACACGGTTTGCATTTGGCTCCTGGTGTCAAGCTCCTCAGGTCAGAGGGTTTCTTCAGCAGAGCGGTTTCTGTGGCATCAAGTCGCTAATCACGAACAGGATGCCTGCAGGCGATTGCTGCTGGCAGTGCTTTCTTCAGCACTTAACCTGGGCGGTTTGGAACACCACTGCTTCTTGTACTTTTCCTATTAGCTACATTTGTGAGCTTTTCATTGATTTTCACCCCCCTCCTTTTTTTCTTTTTTTTTTCTTTTCACAGCAACTGATGTATTTGTAATTAATTATTTAGTGGGCATAGTGTGACATAAAAGGGAATATTTTACAAATGATTATATTTTTCTCCTTTTTGTGGTTTTTCTCCCTGCTCTTTTGTGATCTCCCCACAGCTGATCTCATGGATGATGACAGTAACTGCTAATGGGCTTCCACTTGTCCGCAGTTATAGGTGTGCTACATTTCAGTCCCTGCACGGAGAATAAATTCTCAGGTTCCTTAATGGATATTTGGAGAGTATTTTTCATGTGTAACAGAAACATTCTAATGGATAGCAAAAGCCAGTTCCATTCTTGGATTTCAAATTAATTTGTATAAAAGCTCTGGGTTTAATTCAGTTCAGAATGTGCTCTTAAATCAGTAATAGAGGAAGAATGGTGAATATGGTGGGAAGAATGGTGAATATAGTGAATAAAGCTGATGTTCATTATATTAATGTTTAGAAAAGAAATACATTCTTATTTGTCATACAGTTCACATTAACGGAATGGCTCCAAACTGTGGAACTCCATTGTAAATGGTACCTTATGAACCATATCTTTACAAATTTCTGTTTGACTTAAAACAGTAATCAACACTTTTGAAGCATTATAAAAATGCTACATAAACCAGTATTTTGTGTTAGGCACTTCTAATTATGCTCATAGTGGACCTCAGGTCTGTAGAATTAAATGAAGGTGAAAGCCTCTTAACAATTTTTTAATCTCTATGTTTAACTAATACTGTTCCAGGTCTTACTAACCTGAGGGTCCAAAAGAAACACTGACCGAATAATTTTGTTTCTAAATACATGTATCTTGACAACAGCAGTTTTTAATAGGAGAGTTTCATTCTTTATGCATGCAGGTATAAGATAAGAGTGCTTCAGTTAGCTTAACAAAAGTTAAAGAAGATATGCTGACACTGATCTGTCTGTGGTATTTACAGAAACTTTGAGTTAGCTTCTGTACTAAATTTCACCCTATAAAGCCAGAGAGGTCATTGGACTTGAATAATACATTGGGTTTTATTAGCAATCCTTTTATGAAATTACTTCAGTGTTTCACATGTAGGTTTTATGTGCGCCCAACAGGCAAAAGAAAACATAGGAAGTAATGTGGCAAATGGCCGTCTCTCATCATTGTTTAGGGGTGGATGATCTCAGTGGGTGGGTCAGGATGACAGGTGGGACCATGCTGTCCATCATGTGGGGCTGTGGCCATACCTGTTCCTGGGACCCCAGCCATCTCTGTTTGCTTCTCCCTGCTTTAGGATGTGAATTGAAAGTGAATGCCTACAGCTTAGAGACAGAATTTAGCGCAGGAATTGAGCAGGTTGTCTGTCAGGAAGGGAGGAGTGAGGAGAGACCCCAAAGCTGCCTGGTGCAACTACCTTCTATTGTTTCCCTTCTATAACTTCTGGTTAGGCTGGGAAAAATAAGAGATCAATATCCTTACTTCAGCTTTGAGAACCCTACCTGAATGTTTAGTAATTGGAGTTCCTCCAATACCTTCTGTTTTCTCTGAACATCTTTGGACAATAGTAAGGGAGATGCATCCTTGCTCAAAATTTTGCTGTCTTCTGTGCTCTTTCTAAAAGTTGACTTTAGCTGCCTCATTTGGGCTCTTGCAAAACAAAAAAAAAAAAACAAAACAAAATGAAGAGCACTTCAATTATGTGAAGTGCATTTCTGAGAAAAAGGTTAAAATTGGCCCATTTAAATGATTAAGAAATGCACCTAGAGATGGTTCTCCAGAGCCAGGACATGGTGTGTCCTTTGCTGGCTGTACTGAGGGCTCTGCTCACCGGCTTTCCAGTGTTTACAGCACACATACCATTTCTTCACACAACTTAGACCATAAACTCCTGAAAGCCAGGTTCCCGGTTTTACCTGCAAAGTCCCCTGTTAGAAGGGTACTTGCAAAAAAGTATTACTAGTAACAACAACCAGCTATAGTGCAGTATTGAGGCTGAGCTGTTTTCCAGTTCTGCCAGGTCACTGATGTGACCTCCCCTTACCTCAGCTTCTCTGGCTGTGAAGTTAATGTTACTTTACTTTCTTATCAAGAGGCGATTCTCTGAAGATTCCTTCATGTTTGCAGCTTTCCATATAATACTTTTTTACGGTCTTGCTACTTGTGGATTGGTTTTTTTGAGAAGTGAAATACAGGGAAGATTAAAAAACCAAGGGCATATGGTTCTAAATGAGCTTTTCCTACAATAGTGTTTGGGGGTTTTTGCTTTTTGTTTGTTTGCTTTGTTTTTGTTTGTTTATTTGGGTTTTTTAGTGATGTGGGTTTTTTTCTGTAGGTAAATTTGTTGTTCAGAAATTGGCTTAAAAAGCAGGAAAACAGCAGACATGGGGATGATGGTTTTTTTTCTTTCGTTTATGCAGCCACTGCTTTCCAGAAACCTGTCATAGGGTGCTTTCAGGAAGCAGTATGGACTTCAGATCTTCACTCTTTTTCCATGTTTATTTTCTACAGGCTGCCTTGGATTCCCTGGGAATAGTTACAAATTCAGGTGTGAAGTTAGATATGCTGTTGAAAATATGCAGGTGGCTGTTTATAGAGTCTCGAGGGAAAACACATAATGTTGCTAACACTCAAGGACCGTGGTGTGTTCAGCTGTGCAGGGGAGCTCAGTGTTCAGCACGCTTGCAGGCTGTGGTCGGAAACAGCAGGTTTCCATGTGTGTCACCACAGAAGGATGCTCTGTTGGGTGCTGGGATGCCACAGCCTTTGGGGCTGTGATGTGACTGCAGCACACCTCTGCTTGGGTCCATCATGCCCACAACCTCCTATGGTGGGAGCTGGCATGCCATGATTAGAGACATGCAGGAAAAGGTCTTCATGTCCCTAGGACCTGGCTCTTAGTTCCTTTGCACCAAATTCCCAGGTAGCCAAGAAGGCCAGTGGTATCCTGGCTTGTGTCAGATGTAGTGTGGCCAGCAGGACGACAAAAGTGATCATTCCCCTGTACTCTGCACTGATGAGGCCACACCTCAACTACCATGTTCAGTTTAGGGGCCTTCACTACAAGAAAGTCATTGAGGGGCTGGAGCATGTCCAGAGAAGGGCAGCAGAGCTGGGGAAGGGTCAGAAGCACAAGTCCTATGAGGAGCAGGTGATGCAGCTGGGACTGTTTAGCCTGGAGAAAAAGAGGCTTAGGGGAGACCTTATTGGTCTCTACAACTGCTTGAAAGGAGGCTGTAGTGAGGTGGAGGTCGGTCTCTTCTCCCAGGTAACAAGTGATAGAGCAAGAGGAAACAGCCTCAAGTTGTGCCAGGGAAGATTTATATTAGGTATTAGGAAAAACATCTTCACTGAAAGGATTGCCAGGCATTGTAACCAGGGAAGTGGTGGAGTCACTCTTCCTGAAAGTGTCCAAAAAATGTGTGGATATGGCACTTGAGGACAGATTAATGGTGAACATGGTGGTGGTGCTAGGCTGACAGTTGGACTTGATGACCTTAAAGGTCTTTCCCAGTCGTAATGATTCTCTGATTCAACAATCTGTTCCATCCTGCCTGGGCAGTGGGCAGCACTTGAGCCATGTATTAGAAACCACTACTTCGGATTACTTTGCAGTGTTAGAAGACATGGGTTTTGTTTTCTGTTCTGCAGCAAACCATGGTAAGAACTGTGGTTTTTGGTTTGTGTCATGGCCTTTGTTAATCCTGAGGTGCAGTTTCAACAAAAAAAGCATATGGGAGATGTCAGTAGTTTCACCAGAACTGTTTTAAACATGGAAGAGGTGTATCAACAGAGCGATCATAAAATCACAGAATGGTTTATTGGGGTCCTTGGAAGGAGCCTTAAAGATCATCTAGTTCCAACTTCCCTGCCATGGGTGCCAGGGACACCTTCCATTAGACCAGGTTTCTCAAAGGCTTATCCAGCCTGGCCTTGGACGCTTGTGTGTGACCACTCATTTTACCGATCAAGGTCAATGAAGCCATGGTTTTAATTCCAGGTCAGAGGTGCAGGAGGGGTTTTTTCGTGTTGTCATTGGGAATTGTAACCACTGTACCACCATATGTGAAAGTAACTCAGCTGTTACTTTTATTTTGTTGACCATCTGGCCTGCTGCTGCTGGGGATCTCAAGCCTTGCAAGGGTACATTGAGGTACTTCCACTTCAAACCATATTGTTGAAACGTGAAGCAGTAAGATCCTTAATGAACGGTACATTCAAACCACTTCAGCAATTACAGACTGGGAATGGAGTGTCTCAGTAATTGTTCTGCTAGTAGGAGCAAACGTTTACAAAGTGTTATTTTGGTCCCGGAAACTTGCATTGCTGACTTATAGAACAGGCTGGCCAGGCTTTTGTGCACTGCAGACTGGATTAAACTATAGAAGTTTACTCAAAGGTTATTCATTACCTTGTAACATTACATGACGGTGGAAAATACTTTAAGGGTGAGATAAAATTGTCCTGTGGTCTTGCAGGCTGCAAGAACTATGGAAGAAAGAAGTAAAGCAAATGAAATTTGATATAATTTTTGTGTGTTTAGTGTAGAAGGCATTTTTAGTGTAAGGTGAATTGTTGTAGCATTCATCTTTTCAGAAGTAAAGATGGCATTCCTATAGAGAGGATAATGTTAGTATCAACAACATGGACATTCACTAACACATGTACTGTGATCCTTGTTAAAGACACTTGAGGAATAGTGGGAATACTTCTGTTTAGGAGTAGATGCATTTTTCCTCATCTGTTTTGTTTTCTCTGGAAGCCACAGTTGGGGTCTGTAGCATAATGTGGTTATCAGTATCACTGTGCTGCCAGGACTAGAAATTAGTCTTGTGGTGTGCTTTAAATAGGACTTAATTCAAGTTTGAGGCAAGCTGTTTGTGTTTGCTTATGGTGAGAATGTTTTTGTTTTTAAATAAATCAAAGCAAATAAAATAAAAAAAAGACTAAGCCGTTTATATCTTTGTGCTTGGAATTGGTTTTACAAAGACTACTGCGATTTTAGAATAAAGCTAAATAGAAAGCAAATGCTCATTCAACTTCAGTTAAACTTATCTTTTCCAACTACAGTAGGCATTATAGCAGAAGGAGTACTTATCATGAAATTTATGATACAGTCGAACCTTTTTGAAATGCTTTTTCTTCAAATAGAATTAAAAAAAATAAAAATCACAGAAGCAGAATCTAAACATACCTCATCTGTCCAACATCTCTAGGAGGCAGGCTGTTAGAAGTAATGAGAATAGTTCTTGCAAACAGCTTGGTCTCCTTCAGGCTGTTTAGAAAGCCTCAGCTTTCCTACATAGTGTTTATGTTTCAATATCCCTTACAGGATAGGATGCTTTTCTTCCTTTCACTGCCCTTGACTTGTGTGCCGGGGGTTTCTCTTCCCAGCACACACTGTGCCAGCGCATTCACATCATTCTGGTAGGGATCTCCATTGACAACCTCCCAGCTATGTCATGCTGAAGCTGCCTTGACCAGACAGTTTCTTTACCAGAAGTAAGTGGGGAACAGCTTGAGGTCTGCAGTTGTGTCTGTACTGCTGTGTGTGAGCAGCCGTGGAAGGGGGCCCAGTGCCAGCCTTGTCCCTCATCTGTGCTACTGCTCCATGGGAGGGCAGTGGTGGGAACAAAGTGGTGCTGTGGGTGTAGTGTGGGGCTCCTTGCCTGCTCCAGCTGTCTCCTTGTGTTTCATCTATCTTAAATGGGTACCACAAGACTGAGTTTTAGCAGACAGAACAGCACAGGATCCTCTCCAGAAGTATCTCTGTCTTTCTTAAAGCAAAGACAGACAGGATTTGTGATTATCTGGAGCACAAGCTAAATTACGTTCAACCTGTCAGTGCAGAGAAACATAAACCTGCAAGTCAGGTGAGTTGAGATGTTGCCATTGAGACTAATGAAACAACACAGCTCAGAGCTACATTAAACAAAACTGTCTTGAGATACTTGCCAAATCCACTGACGTGGAAATGTGTGTTAAGAGAGACATGCCTTGGAGGCTTGCGTGCTGCAGAGGTGAGACACGCAGTAAGCAGCTTTTGAGAAATAAAATTTCCAGCTCAGTTACTGCGGCCCTAACTTTCTTACCAGGATGGCAATATGCTGCGCTCACACCTCAGTGTGAATGGGAACGGCAGCACTGCCAGTGGAGATGAGGGGGAGTGGAACTGAAATCCCACCACAGAAAGCAAAAGCACAACAGGAATTGTGTTGTAAACTGCTGCTGTCCTGGAAATAACTGAGTAAAGTGATTGTTATGACAGTGCATTATGTTATTTTGTCAATAGAAGTTGGTGATACAGGATCATTTGTAAATGTTGGGTTGAGTCCCTGCTTAAATAGCAAGGAGCTTGGAAACACTTCCATGTGTACTTGTATTCCTACTGACCTGCATGACAGTTGTAGAATGCTGAAGTCTCATTGCCATGGAACTCTGCCGAGCATCATCCCCTACAGGTGTATTTTGAAGTTCAGTAAACATGGCTTTCCATCCGTTCTGCTGGCTTAACTCATTGTGATTTGATAATACACTATTTTAAGATTTCTTCAAATTTAGAGGAGCATTTTCTTGCAAAAAGGAGCGTGGGCTCTGATCTTGTGGTGTGCTGGTTACAATAAAGAGAAATCTTTCCCTGCTGGGGACTGCAACTCTGTCACAGGTAGTGCCAGGCTCCACCTTTCACATATGCCACCTGTGAGGAGGAAAAGAAAAGGACAAGCAAGTGTGATGTTTTCAACCAGAAAGCTATTGAAGAAGCACCATTATGGTAACAAGCCCAACATTACATAGTAAGGCAGGCATCACCCTTCTCTTTTGCTCATTATACTTGTTTCTCAACTTCTTCTGTCAGCTCCCATGTCACACTGTGAGAGGTGTCACAACATCAGCTTTAGACTCACCAGGTTAGAGCTCACCTTAGCTCCTTTGCCATGTTATGTATCTCATTTCTGTGGGGATCAACTTTTTTTGTTCTATCTGCTGGCACTTTAGAACCATTTGACAGGAGTATTTGTGAGATAAATGTTCTTCCTGCAGATAGGGATAAATGTAGGTGTGTTACGGAAATAACTAATAGTGAACACTGTAAAACAGTGGGGAAGGAGTGAGGACAGATGGGTTTGTTTTTCCTCAGGGAATCTAAAATAAACTTGATTTGTCTTCTTTAAATCCTTACACTCAGTTGACAAAAATATAGGAAGTGATGTTTATTCATGTAATAGAAATATCTTAAAAAACAGTTTACATCGGCTAAGGAAATTTGGCAGGTCAGGGATTTATTTATATATGTATGTATGTAACTGGGTTTAAGGGAGGGCTGATGCTTCACTGTACTCTCTCTGATAGTAGCATAATCTGTTTTATTTTCATAGATGAATCCAAAATCTGTATTTGGCATTCTGTGTGTGTTCTGCAAAGGATATTTCTCTCTCAATTTAGGTCAGATATTTTCAAAGGCATGTACAGCAGCTAAGCATTTAATTTTCACTCATGTTAATAGAATTTGACCAATTTTTTCTTTCTTGCTTTTTGGCATTTTTCATTTCACAGTTTTTGTTTCAATTGCACCTGCCTAGTAAAAAGGTGTAGGCAGAAGGCACATGTCTGCCAGTTCTACTGCTTCTTGTACTCTTGATAGACTATTGCTTTACACATTAGTTACTGCTGTGCCTTTTTTCTTTTTTTGTTTGGTTTTGTTTGGGTTTTGTTTGTTTTTTTGTTTGTTTTTTGTTATTTGCCACATTTCTGGATGCGCAGCAAGCTCTGACTGGAAAGCTGGAAATCCAACAGCCCAGAGCCAACAGCTGCTGGGCACTGGCTGCCAGTGTGAGAGGCTCCAGACACATCATGCTCCCTGCATCTGCAGGATGAATAGCTCCTGACCCACATGATAAAGCTGACATGTGCAAGGCATGGCCAAGCTGTTGTGGATGTGTGGATCAGGTACACAGAATACCAAAGACATTGCCATGATTTTGAATTTATGGTAGAACACAGACCAGCTATCACCTAAAGCCTCCTCGCTCTCTTTACAATAGATTTTTCCTCTACGCATGTAAGGATTTATATCTAAACTAGCCATAAAAGCCTACATTGCAGTTAAGTTTCTTAACCACACTTTTCCTTTAAGTGTGCTACTTGCAGAGATACCAAATTACTCTCTCTGTTTTCTTCTTTCCTTTTTTTCTTTTCTCTTTTCTTTTTTTTTTTTTTTTGGTTATTTTAGTTTAAAAAAAATTTCTGTAGTTGTCCAGATTTTGCTTAGCCATGGTGCCTGTCAGCAGTCTGCTGTGGTAAGCAGTGCTATGCCTTGCCTGAGGGAGTGTTCGTTTGGATGTACAACTTTGTCAGTATGGAACACATTCTGGGCAGGATGTGAGCTCCTAGCCCCAGGGCCACAGCAGATGTCTCAATTGCTTTGGACTGAAATTGGTTCATTATTGCCAGTGTCCTATTTAGACCAGTTAGAAATAAGCAGTAAAAGAGTAGATTGCTTGAACTGTTGCAGTTGAGGGTAAGTGAATTTTTACAAACATTGGTATTAGTAATGCATTGTTTAATAATTAAGAATTTTGATGCACAGATAGACATTACATGGCTATAACCATTTAAATGCTTTTCACATGTGCTTACTTTATGTGACAAAACACTTGGTGAGCTGCCCCAGTGATGTGTCATTGTTACTAACATGCTGATCATATATTAGCATATGGGAGAACACAAAGTATTTTCAGCGAGAACCAAAGCTTCCCATCTAACCAGATACTGTACGTGTGTATTTATGGTGCATTTCTTCAGTAGTTATTCCATAAAGGACATGTAATAATCTCCACACCAAATTAGTAAATTAGTCCGCTGTAAATATATCTGTGATGTCTTCAAAAATAATAAAAAGACAAGCCAAGAATTCAATAGGCCCTACTGTTTGCCCTTAAAACACATTGAGGAAAAAGGAAAGTAGATGCATTCAAAGGCATGGTATGTACAGATTTGCATAAGCATATACAGCTCCTTCTTGCAGTTAACACTGGCTCTTGCTAGCACACAAGGAGCACGGTGCAGAGGAGCTGCATGGTTTCACTTGCTGCCAGTGGCCAAGTCCCCTCGCTGCACACCAGGTTTGCTGTGTGGTTGGTCTCTGGCAGCTTCTGACACGCTGAGTACCACGTGTACATCACAAAGGACTTGAGAGGAAATTCCTGTTCCTATCCATTGAATGATCTGAGTGTCTGACAGCCTTTCTGTGAGGCCAATACAGCAGTAACCTGGGTCACTCTCCTTTTCCGTATGAGGCACGGGGACAACTCACCTGGGGCTGGACCTCCTGTTGTCCCAGCATTGTTCCCAGAGTCCATCCCAGGGAGGACAGCATTTGCTTTGACTTACATCTGCAAAATGGTAGTGCCCACCCTGGAGCCAGGCTCTAGGCATAGGCTGCCCTGCCTGCTGTCCTTCCTCAGAAGCCTGCCTTCTGTCCTGCCTGCAGCCCTGGGGTGCTTGGGCAGATCTCCTGGGGTGGTCAAACTTCAAGAAAACCTTTTTGTTAACTCATTGCAGAATGCTGCTGGATTCCTTTTCCTGTGGGTGAGATGGAAATGATACAAAAATAGCTCTGTCACATCATATTCCTGTATTTCTGCTTCAAATTGAACACAAAATAAAGGGATAACAGTGAAGAAGGCTATGGTTGCTTTTGGAAATCCAGCTGACAAACAAAGCTGCAAACTGCATTTGCTTACATTATTGTTTAATATACAAAGGTTCAATTCCCTGTGTCCTTAGCCTGAAACCCAATAATAGGGTAAATCTGATTTGAACTGAACATGTTGTCTCCAGTTTATTTGTCCATTAAAGTTTACTGATAAATTGATCTTTCTGTAATGGTTTTAGTGTAAGAGCCTATAAATCACTATTTTAATGGAAACAAATACAATATTGATGCTAAGTTCTTACTAACAAAACAGTGGAACACAATTATCACGATTTATTAATAAACCAGAATAAACAAGGATCTTGTGTACTATCCAAGAAACCTGCTTTCTTTTGTTTAATCAGATGTAGTAAATATGTTTTCATTAGTGCTTTATAATAAGGTTTTGTGTTTCTGAAATAGCTTTCCCCTTTGATGCTTTAATCAAACTGGCCAATATACAGATTAACTCTTATGCTGCATTTTTCATTTTGGTTTTTGTGCTCAAGTACAGAAAATCGCATCACTTTCTAAAGATACATTTGTGTCAGAAGTAGCAAGGTGTCTGGCTTGGAGCAGAGTGTACTGGACAAGTGAGGGACCCTCTCTGCCCATCGTCTCGGCAGGTCTTCCCTCAGTGCTGCCTTGGAGGTAAGGATGGCTCCCTAGCCAGAGTGAGCCTAGGGCCATGAAAAGGAGCAGGACTATATAAAACAGTGATTCAGACCTCGTAATGCACTTTTCGTCTTCCTGCCCTGAGGAGTTTAAGTGCCTTAACTGTGTTTCTTACACACATTTGAACCTCACATGTATATAATATGTGAAATAGCAAAGCCCTTATTATAAAGGACCACATAAGTCAATGGGTTTTGTTTCTGTCATGTCAATGCTTGTATTTCAGATTCCAGCTCCGCTATTCAGTGAAAATGTTTTATAGCTACCACCTTGTTCTCTAAAAGTATCAGGAATTTTCTCATGATTCTTCATGTTACCCAAAGTGTGCTAAAAAGGCTTGTCCTCTCTCGGAAACAGGCATGAGTGTGAAAATCACATCTGCCTGCCTATGTCTGAACACTTTGATGATAATTTTAATTTGCTGTTTTCTGAAATAGCCCCTTTATGTTCCTGGTAAAAAAAAAAAAAAANATGAACACTTAAAAAAAAAAAAAAAAAAAAAAAAAGCTGATAATAGCTTTTTGAGGAAGCCTGCATAACAAAAGGAAAAGATATTTAATAATTTCCATCTTAACACAATAACAGTCGAATAAAGGTATTTTCAACCTTTATGGAAGTTATTCAGAATTTCTGTTGTAGTGTTGTAGTACACAAATGATTAAAAAATGGGGTTTATACCCTCAGCCACACATAAATGTGCACAGAAATCAGAGAAAAATATCAGGCCCTATTTCTTCTGCATCAAACTACATAGCATCCCTCATTAAATGAAATTGCTGATTTTCCTCTTCTGTCATTGCATTTCTTGAAGCACCTTTTCTGAGCTCGTGTAGCTCTCAGCCTCACACTTACAGATGTACTGTGTGTGTGGAAAGAGGGAGAGGAACTTAGGCTGCTAAACCTAAAAGAAGCTGTTAAAGCCTGAAAGAAGAGATGACTTTGGAAGGGGATAGGTTCCTAAAGTTTCTACCACTGCCATAAATTAATTAAGAAATTAATTATGATGCTTAAAAGTCATGAAAGCAGATTGCAAATTGTCCAAAGAAAGTAACCAGGGCAGTCAGTGTGGGTCTGGAGCTGATGGCCATTCCAGCTCCCACCAGCAGCTGTTTCTGCTGGGAGGTGGTGCTTACAGGGACACTGGAATCAGAGTGGTGGCCAAGACTGCACATTGGCATAACACTCTAGCTCAGACACCCACCCTTGCCCTGTCATTCCCAGTAGCTGCGTGGGTTGCAGGTTTAGATTTCGAGGTTGCTAAAATGCCTAGGAAAAATAAAAATCAGCCCCCCACCTCATCCTCCTCTTTCTTCCCCCAGCTTTATATGGTGTGGAATATCCCTCTGGTCAGTTGGGTCAGCTGTCCTGGCTGTGTCTCCTCCTAACGCCTTGTGTGCCCCAAGACCCCTCACTGGTGGGGTGGGGTGAGAGGCAGAACATATCTTGACTCTGCATAAGCCCTGCTCATCCATAGCTAAAACACCCCCGAGTTATCAACAGCATTTCCAGCATAAATCAGAAGTTAACTCTATCCCCACCAGCACAGGGTGGTTGTGGGTTTTAATGCTGCCACACAAAACAAATAGTTTGTTTTCTTAAGGCACTCTGGAGGTGAGTTTTAAGATCTGGATACTTGGAAAGGGCATCTCCTTGCCTTTTTTACCTCCAGTGTTGGAGTGAAGTTCTTTAATTTTTTATTAGCATAGGACTTCTCATTTCTAAACTCAGCAGGGCTTTAACAGTGTTTGGTTACCCTACAAGACCTGCATTTCTGATTTACAGCTGGTTTTTCAGTGACATTAATACGTCAACATGGTATAGCAAAGCTATCTGGCAAGGGTGAGACACCATCTTTGTACCTGCTGCTCTCGTATTGCAAACAGTTATGATGTCTGTTGTAGGTCCCTTGAAAACTAAAAGCTTTTGAGAAATGTTGAGATGTCTGTTCCTTTCTTTTGTGCTCTGCACACAAATCACCCACTGGAGTCTAAGGAATCGTAATTTAATCTTCTCTTGAGCTGGCAATCTGCTTCAGCAAGTCCTTCGAATGTCTCTTCGAGAGCCTGCTGACCTTCTCTGAGTTACATATTAAAGAACAATAGAGCCAGTGACGATGCCTCTGGAGTTGCTGCAACTTTGAGGTCAATTAATTGTCACTTAGGATGATATATCTGAATTCACCATTATTTTCTCAGCCCACAGGGGACTGGGGGCAGGCATGTAAGCCTTGTACATGGCTTAAAGGCCTTGATGTCCTTGATGCAAAAGCAAAGACAAAGGGCAATATCACACAGTCAGTTTTTTAAACAGAGTCTCCCATTGATTTCAAGGAACTTTATACTTCTTTCCAGATTTTGAGAGAGACCAGTGTGAGAGCCTGGACATGGAGTTATGTGGACAAGCAGCAGTCTGGTGTCCTGACCATTTAGCCAGGCATTCATTCAGGATCCCACTGAAGCTGGGAATTTGCCCCCTTTTTTTCCTTATGAAATCTTTAGAAATTCAGAAAGCAAATATACAACCCAATTTGATAAAATTAAGTTTGTTCTCAGGGATTTCACAATACTGGTTAATGCCTAAAGACGGTCAAAAAGCTCTTCTTGGAGACACTGGTTCATATATAAATAAGCTGGGGGTTGGTTATTTTTTCCCCACAAGAAAAGCACAGTTTATTAGGTCCATAGAGCAAATGAATGAACATGCACTGTCTCATAGCTTATCTCCCTAGACTGCTTTTGGGTTCTGTCTCTAGACAGATAGTGGCTGCTCCATATGTACTGTTCTTCCAAGCTGCCTGACTGACCCAGCTGGCTTCCTTTGAGAAAAGAGATAAGCATGGCCTGGGTACGGTCAGCCCCCAAGGCTGTTGCCTGCTGGCAGCTGTACACATGGGGTCTGGCTCCCTCCTGCCTGTGCTGTGCCATTACCTTTCCCTGCAGCTCTTGAAGCCTGCCCTGAGCCCAGGTCCAGGCTAAGCCTTGTTTGATTTTCCTGGTAAATGCAGCAGAGGAAAAGTAAACGTTGATTTTGGAGCCTCCTATGCAGGAATTGTATTTGGGAGGATGAGAAGCAGGATCCAGGCAGCTGTGTCCCCCAAAGGTTTATCCATCTGACTACTTACTATGCAGGAGCCCAAAAGAAGTTTTAGTTTTGCTCACTTGTTTAATTTCTGGGCAATGCTGGAACATTGATGTTGGAGTAACAACTCTGGCCTATTTTCAGTTACTACTTAGCGCTTTTCTTCAGAAGGTATATTTAATTACATCAGCTTTTTAACTGCGGTATTTTCAATACTCCTAATGTCTTAAGATCTCAGTGCATATATATTGAAGAAAAAAGCCAAAGTTTTATGGGGTGCAGAAAAATGGAGAAGGATCTAGGAGCCATCTGCTTGTTGGAAGTCGATCAGTTATTTTTAACATTATTTTGGAGTAGATTTTGAATATGTAATACAGAAGGGGATTGCAATGGTGATTCACTGAAATATTATTTACAAGAGATACTGCAGAGGAATTCACAGCTTGTTGTCCACGGTGTCTCTGCCATGGTGGCTGCTGCAGCCTGTGGCAGCTCCGGGAGGCTGCTGGGGACCAGCAGCATCAGATCAGCTGTCCCTTGGGGTTTCCTCTCCTTGCTGCCTTAGCAGAGGCCAGCAGCCCAGCCGGCTTTCTCTGACACAGAAATATTTCCAGGCTTCAGAATTACCGCTCACAGTTCGTTGTCACACATTCGTCTCTGCTGCTACAGCCTTCGGAGGTGGGTTAGACTGGGGAGAGCCAGAAAACAAAACTTCTGCTTCACTAGCTAGTGAGTAAATAGCTCATGGTGGAGCTCTGCCAGATATATCTATTTTTTCTACCCCTAGAAGTGCTGGGTCTGCTCAGTTACACTCCATGTCAGGAAGAGAAAACCTGGCTTAATGGCAACAGCCACTGATCCCTTGTCACTACAGGGAGGGCTGTGACACCAGGAATGCCACCCATCAGGCAGGAGGCCCCATAGCCAACACCAGATAACTGTGTCTGACTGTGAGACTTTTCTGGTCATCGAATGGAACAGGCCATGGATGGTGATGTTGTCAATATTTATGCAAAATGATATTTTGAGACATTTGGCAAGAGCTAAGTGCCAGTTTTGAAGGGTGTATCAAAATGAATGATGAGAAGCCTTTGGGTTTTTATTTTTTAAAAAAGTGGTGAAACAGAGCAGTTGGAGTTCTCTAAAATATTTTGCAATGTAACACATATCAAATGTTTACCAGATTATTTTTTAAATTCAAGTGGAACTTGTGAATCCTGCTAATGATTCTGAAACTGCATGTTTGACAAATAAACCCTTCATCCAAAAATTTCACTTGTTAGCACTGTGGTATGTTTGCACTGCTAACAAAGTCATCCTACTCACTAATCCTGATGCTTGCACTCTGCCATTTGCTAAAGTGGCAGCTCAGTTTGAGAGTGGACTAGAAGTGAAGATAGTTCAAGTTAAGTCTGCAAGGCCAGAGCTGCACAAACCCAAATCTAGGTTAGAACTCTGCAAAAATTTGCTGTCCTACAGGCTTGTTATTCTCCAAAAGCACAGTCTTAGGGCATCTGAATCTGCTTGCTGAATGATTTTGGCTAAATATAAAACAAAAGTAGTAACTGTGCATTGGTTGAAACATTTCCTTTTGGCATTTTAAAAACAAGATCAAGTTAAATTTTTATTTTGAAAATGCCATTCCAAACTCTCACTGGAATCAATATGAGTTTAAACTGAAGCAAAGTCAACCCCCCAGATAAATTTCTGTAACTGGAAGATACCCATCTTTGGTCCCTGGCTGGGGAACCTGAAGGGTTTTTATTGTCTCGGTGGGATATCTGATGGCAGCACATCCCTCCCTGGTGGGGTGGTGGTGCTGTTGCCACAACTGCTCCTTGTCGCTGTGGACACATGGGGCAGGTGTCATTTGTGGGCCCTGGGGAAGGGTCAAAGAAACCCTGAGGCAGTAGCTGGACCAGAGCTTGTGTTTTCAGCCAGCATGCTTGTGCAAAGGGCACTTCCAATTTCTCCAGGAAACATTGAGAGTGCCCAGAAAACCTGGATAGGTCTCTGTAGGTGGTGGTGTTACCCAGGTGCTCAAGAGGAAATGGTTTGAGAGGTTCCACAACAAAAGGTGCCCTCAGGAGAAGTTCTGACTGAGAAGTGCCCTTCTCTCCCTGGAGCCAGGCTGGGCAGTGGGGAGCTGCATCTGACCATGTCATCCAGCATTTTGCAGCCTTTTTTTCCTGTATCTTATTGCAACCCTACTGCTGCTGTAGCATTCAAAGTCAGAAACAAGCCCGCCAGTCTCCTAAGCCCTGTCCCTGGCTACTCCTGCCTTTCCCAGGGAGCGGGATCACTCTCTCCGGATGTGATCATATCCATTAATCACGTTTAGAAGCCCATTATCTCTCCCTAATGTCATTCTTCCTGCAGATGCTTCTCCATGCTTTTCCACAGTGGTTTCAGCCAGGCCACAGCACAAGGAGTCAAAAAACGTAGCTGTTTTCACTCAAAAACTTCAATTTTTGAGTAATAGGAGCATTTAAAATTCATATGTGAATAGACATGATATGGGAAAGCTTTTTTCATGCCACACCACACTGAAATGTTTGTGGTGTTTGCCCAAACATGATCGTAATTCAGGGAAACAGATGGGAGCAGTACTGAGTACAGGAGTCTCTCCAGCCACTGCTGCCAGCCACTGACCAATCTCCCTTTGCCCTCAGACAGAAAAACAGGTACAAGTTCTGTTGCAACTACCCTAGCAAACTTTTGTATTGGAAATAAGGAAATTTTCTAAGGAGCTTAGCAAATTTTCCCCCAGTGTCTGTGTTAGGAATAATGGGAATACCATGGTAACAGCTTTCCCTTTCAAGAAGGAACTAATATTTTGATGGGGACTGCTATATGAGATGGAAACAAAACTGATAAAAATGCTATGATTTTGAAATGAACTTACTAAATTGTAGATAAATTTTCTCTGCAATGTATTATATAGTTATCTTTGCTCCACATTCTTCATCCTTTTATAGATTTTTATAAAAGGAATGAAAAAAATTAAGATACATGGCACAAATAAAGCAGGAAAAATAATAATAAAAATAATAGTTGATAATTTTCATCTACAGAAGGACAAGATTTAAGGATTCTGCAAAAGACACTGAGATTGTTAAAAAGAAATTAAAAACAACCCAACCTTACTGTAATCCCTAGCTATTGTAAATCTCTTGCAGTTTGAAAAAATAGATGATGAAATGTCTTCACAGATAAGAAAAGCTTATTTGAAAACAAAGAATACAGACAAATCATGGACATTAAAGGCTTTTAATTATTCTGGCACCAATTAAAGAAAATAACTGAGAAAAAAATTAAAGGGGGTTTATTTTCTGTAGAAATAATGAAGAACTGTTTTCCTGCATAATTAGAATAAAAATCCTGCAGAGGCTAGTGAAGACATCATTCAAGGAAGTAATAAAGCTTCAGTTATTAATGGTTCCTCACTGTTCTGACACAAACTTCTCATTCTCATTTAGGGCTACTGATCTCTTTTACCAGCTGCAACTCTTCCTTCACAGTTGTGGTCTTAGGGCTAAGCACTTTGCAGTTGGAAGGATGGAAGAATGGAGACATGTTGTCATTGGATTACGTGGTGACAGTTCTAGGAGTGTATGAAGTCAGGCTCACAAAGCTGTGTCCAGTTTTGATACGAGTGCCAAATGCATTCTCATCATAATATATAGAAAGGAAAGGGATGCAGATGTTTTCATCCTCAAAATCTTTGTGAGTAATGGAGTACATTAAGAGAATAGTTGTTTAGGGTTTTTTTTTCCACTTTCATACATAGTGAACTGAGGCACAGACAGGCTTTCACAAAACCTGCAAGTTGGCCTGCTGTGCTAACCAATGCATGCTCCATAGAGAAAAGGACTTTACAATTCCTTTGTAAGGGTTGGTATTGTTAAAAGTTCAGTGTTACTGGCAAAGAAGTACTAGAAGAGGTCAGATAAGAAAGGCAATGCAGTCTGGAGTTGTGGCAGGACTCCTGATAAGCAGCAAGGAGCGATGCTTTCCAAGAAGTACGAAAAAGGATGCTAAGGAGTTACTAGCTGGACAATTGCTTTGAAATACTAAATTTCTGTCATGTTGGCAGACTAAATGAAGGAGTCATTTATCTCCCAGACCCACTGGACTAACATCGAAGAAAGCCAGGGACTAACCTTTAGCCCTGAGCCAAGTCACAGATTGGTTTGCACCCACATTGCTTACGGTGAGCTCTATCCACAGCAGACTCAGTGCATCCAGCCCACTCAGAGCTTAACCGTGAATCTCCTCAGGGCCCCATGTGGTGTTCTAGTAGGCCTGAGCTATAGGTGTGGTGGGGTTTATGTTTTTCTTTTCTATTTGGAGTTTTTCCTTTTCTGTCGGAGGGATGGTTTTATTTCATGAAGCTGAAGATGCATGTGGCATGACCTGGGGCATGGCATGAGCCTGTAAGAACCAAACTGAGCATACAAAACCTATTGGGATAGCCTTACAAAGCTGCATGGAGCACAGACAGCCATACTTGTTGTCTTCTCCATGTTTTGGGGCAGCATTCCCCAGAGTTATTCCCAGGACAGTGCTGAGGCACTGGCTCAGGAGTAGCTGACTGGACTGAACAAAGCCAGAGCCAGACAGAGTAAAAAATAAGTGTTGGGGATGATCAAGGCTCTCATGACTGACCTCACTCTAAGTTTAGCCAGAAAAAGGGGGAATAGATTGTAAATAGTTAAACATACATGATCAGGAAAGAACAGATATTTTCATTGGTTAATTTGCTTTTGTATTCACAGAAGCGGTAAGTAAAATGCTACTCATCAGAAGAGTTTGAGATAACTCAGTGCCAGGCTGGAAGCATCTGATATGATCTAGGCATGACTAGTGCCACACCAGCCTCAGCCTCGAGCCTCAGAGCCAAGCCCCAGCTAGTTTTGCAGGGCAACAGTGGGGCTGCCATCACCCCAGGGCTCAGTACAGCTCCCAGCCTGAGACATGTGAAAGCACATGGGAACACGTCAGCCTGGACAGGCAGCACGTGGGGGCAAGGGGGGCTCCCTGCGGGTGTGAGTGGCAGGCCACCAACACGTGCCTTCACCAGGCAGTATCACCCTCAGCCTGCATTTACACCTGCTCTGGGAAAGGGAATGGCCAGAAAAGGCTGTTGGGTGCGTGACATGAATTTTCCCTGTGGGCTGCTTCCCGACGGCGTGGAAAACACCCCCTGCACTAAGTAGGCAAGTGTTCCTGGGGCCAACACAGCCAGTTGGCCTCTCTGCCTTCTTTACAGTGCCTAAGTTAGGCTTTAAGGATTAAGAGATTGCAAGATACTAGAAATAAAATTTATGATGGAATGCCAGTT
The DNA here is from genome assembly GCA_013400915.1 of Pardalotus punctatus. Lineage (NCBI taxonomy): Eukaryota > Metazoa > Chordata > Aves > Passeriformes > Pardalotidae > Pardalotus > Pardalotus punctatus. The sequence continues at coordinate 119,977 of VZTX01028444.1, forward strand.
ATTTGTGCATTCCTGTGCAGCTCTTAAATTTATACTTGCCCTGGTTTGGTATGGTTGCAATGCAATGGGAAGGTACAATGTCCAACAGTTTTCTTTCTTATTTGCTTCACATACAGTGCTGTGAGCTTCATGGCAGGGCTAACAGAAAAGCAAAAGCCAAAAGGAAAGCAAATGCATTACCTTAAGAATTTAAAAAAGAAAAAAATAAAAGGGATTGATAAATGATAAACACCCTTAAAGCAGATTTCTAGTGGGCAGATGGTAAGAGACAGTTTTTGTCACTCAGAATGGTAGTGGTTAATTGAACACAAAAGATAAGGAAATAACAGATGCATTCATCAGTTAATTTGCTTTTCTATTCAAAGACAAGAAAAATTATAGTGACTTTAAGTAGGAGTTGTATCCCTGGTACAATAGGAAAGGGCTTATTCCAATGACAGCGAGAATAGAAGGAGGTTATAAAGATGTCTCTAAGAGGATGACAGAAAGCAATAAATGGCTACATCTGCTGAAGTTTTCCATTTTTGTTGTTCTATCATGAAGAGTCAGATTCTGTTGATGCAAGAGGATGAAATGTGTTTGTTAATTATGTTTGAATAAGATAACAAACTGTGATCTCAAAGCCATCTGTAAATGTAAAACCAGGTGGCTGAGCAGCAGAATGGAGATTGCAAATAGAGGATCATAAAAATTTGGGGTGTAAGAACCACTTGTATGTCTGGTCTGTGTATGAAAAAATGCAGTGAACACTTTCTATATTTGTAGGCTTTACCTTGAGCATAGTATTGCTCAGGATTCTCTTTTGCTCTGCATTTTTATTGAGAAAATTAAGTTTTTTGCAGGCTGTGCTGTGAGCGAATTCTCCCTGAGGTGACCATTCTTTAGTATAGCCAGGTATATTATGATTCTGATGTGATTTCCTGAGCTTCACTGAAGATGCCACTTGAGCCCCTCTGTGGAACATTCCTGTCGCTCCTCTCCACAATTAGTGGAGAGTGAATTCACATTCGTGAATTTGCATGAGTGTGGCAGGAGATGAGACCTTCACACAATTGCTTGTGAGGCTCATGAAAAGAATGCAGTGCTTCGTATTTCTCTGGTTTCTTTCTCTGACCTAGATTTTAGGCTTTACTCCCCCTCCTGCTTTGGTTTGGGTTTGTCTTACTTATTCCTGGAAACCTGCTGCGATGATCTGAGTTACGGAGGAATGCTTGTCCTTCCAAATCTGAAGTCAAAACTCATTTTCTGCATTGAGTGTTTTTTTTCTCAGTGTTTACTTTCTTTCATTTTAAAGGCACCAAAATGAACTAATTGACATGAAACTTTACACACTGTAACCTTTCATAACACAAAATTCATTCTTTTCTGTAGCAAGTAGGCAAATAATATAGAATGGGAAGAAGTACTTAAAGAAGTTTAAAAAGCTGTTTTTCAGGAACATTTGTGAATTTTTTTAATATGAAGTACAGATTCACATTTTTTAAAAATCCATAAATCTTGCCCCCAGTTATTCCTAGTGAGCAGAAGCCATTTCCATACACTTGTCGAACTTGCATTCAATGGATATGTAAGTGTTTAAGGCATGAATATGTGTAGTATAAGAATGCAACCAAAATAAGTGTATACATGTTCTCTTTGTGAATATGATGTGCATATCTGTTAAAGATCTGTTATCTTTGTTGAGTGGAGTATGTTACTACAAACCTTTCCTTGGGGTTTACTTTAACTAGTAAACAAATGGGTAAAACTAGGTAAAATTGGGTTGCAGTTCGAGCAGAATAAGATAGAAATTAGTGTAATTTAATTTAACTTCTTGGTTTTGTAAACCAAAAAGTGTTCCTCTGCAGCATTTCAACACATGCTTTGGAAAATAATCTGTCTTCATGAGTGCTGAGAGGCAGTGATATCCAGACGTAACTTGGAAGAATCTTGCTCTGTGTATTGCAGGCATCTGCAAAGCTTATATTATTGCAGCCCCTCCCTGAAATGAGGAGACATTTAACATTGCCATGGTTAATGTTAAATAAACAGTGCTGGAAAGCAGCTTTTAGAGTCAGCTCTGGAGTTTGATATGGAGGAGTTGTAACTCTGTTGGAAACTTCAGGTCGTTTCTAATACATCATTCACTATACCCTTAACCCAACAGCAGGAGTCTTGTACCACTGGATCATGTATGTGGCTTTAGTTCTGTGTCAAAAGCAACCAGAAAATTGGAGCTAATTGCATCATCATGTGAAAGGGTTACAGGAAAAGCATGAAGGTTTGAGATGGAGTAAAACCTGAAACTTTGGAGGGATTTGATTTTTACCTCATTGTGAAAAGTCTAGCCTTTCCAACATTTTTCATAGTTTCTTGGAGTTATATAAGGTGTTTTCCCTTCTGAAATGCATGAATTAATTGATCAACCCGAATTTCAGTTTAATTAAGCTTTCACTTGTGACTTACTCTTTGATGTGTGTAAATATATTCTGTATAACATCAGCTTTTTTTCATGCTGATTTTGAAGTCCTTTAAAAGTGAGATGGGGATGCCTCTAATTGAAGCCTTGGCTCTGTATCTCCAAAGTATGGTGCCTCCTAATTATTTATTACTTCCCTCTAGAGAACTGTCAAAATGATATTCTGAAAATATGAAATTCTGAATTTTTTGAATACATACTTCATAAAAAAAATGTTGGAAAGCTATTTGCAAGATTTCTTAAGCAATCAGAGCCCTTTAGGATGGATTCTGAATTGGCCATTACACTACATGACGCACAATGAAGTTAAATTGTCATTATTAAAAATTAGCAAGTAAAAATGAAGCAGAAGCATCTATGTGGAGTGTCTCATTGCTGCAGATTCAGAATCTGAAATGCCTGTCACATCTGCAGCTCATTATGACCCGAAATGGGAGAGCGCCTAGTACATCTGCGAGAACAATGCCTGGTGACTGCTGGCGCAAGTGGACATTGCTGGTGCAGGGCGTGCAGTGTGCCAGCAAGTCTTTATCCTCGATGTCACGTCCCACATTGCCTCCTGACAGCTGGCACAGGAGGTCATCATCGCCTTTGCAGCACTTTGTCTCCATTTGCATTGAAAGCACTGAGAAGACTCATTCATTTGGAGGAGGGCATTTTCACAGGCGGCTGGTTGTTGCCCACGCACTGCCTGTGGGACCAGGCTCTTGTTTTCCACGCTTGTGGCCAGCAGCTCCGTGGCTATCTGCAGCAGGGCACAAGGCCAGGGAGCACCTAGTGTTGAGAGGGGTGTGAGAAGTGGGCTGGAGGGACCCCTTCCCCTGGGTTTTCATTCCAGTGTCACAGAAATGGTGGAGATGTTAGCTGCCACCAGTATGGGTGATGGTCTTCATCCCATGTGCATGGTGGGGTTTGGAGAGATTTGAGTACTCAGACTCAGTTGAAAGTTCTCAGGAACAGAAAGAGGTACATCCTGCTCAAACAAACACATATACCCCTCCAGTTTTCAACTCTGAAACACAGAAAAATTACAAAGAACTTGGGTTTAGTACCCACAAAAATTGTATTTTCCCTAGCCTTGTTTTCAGGAATAGAAGAATTATTTTAACAAGCACATCCAACAAAACCAAAGCAAAGTGCTCCCTTGCTGTGAGCCAAACACCTGGCAGGGGCACTGAAACACCATCAGTTTAAGTTTGGCAAAGCACTGAGCCACTGAGGGCGGGTGGGAGGCAGCACCTGGCAGCTTTCCCCAGGAAGGACTTGTGCCAGACCCAGTCCACAAACCTCCTGCAGCCAAGGTGATGCTTGCAAGACAAGCAGCACTGCTGTGAAAGTTTCCACTTACCTGGGTCACAGACCCCAGACCTTGCTTCTCTTCCCTGTGGTGTGCCACGTGTGAAAGGCTGCCTACAGGACATAGGTATTTACTTCAACCTGTTGCTCACCAGAGAAATTTAGAGCTCAGCGGCACAGGTGGAGTCAAACTGGGCTCACCTCCATTCATCCATGCACATGTAAACAGGAGAATAATGGCCAAATGGAACCAAAAAAACCCCGGCTTGGCTTGACGGAGTTTGCCTGAGCGTGTGTAGGGAAGCGGAGGTGGAGGAGAGGATAGGGGGGTTGTTTTGCAGGGATGGTGCTGGGCAGAAAGCAGGCAGCCGTGTTTGCAGCAGCTCACTTTAGTGAGCACAATGCACACAATTACTGAAGTAAGAGATGTCAGTGAACAAATGCATTTGGCAAACTATTTGTGCTTAATGTATGCTGATTTGTGAAGTCTCCAGTGGTTTTCTTTGTCCCTTGGGAGAAAGGATGGGGGGGGGAGAGAGAAAGTGTCCGGTTGCCATGACAACAGAGCAGGGCTGAGGAGAGATGAGACTTATCATATTTTCATTTTTGATGCTCTCTATAAAATTATCTAGGTAATTACACATGTACTGATTTGCCATGCAGCGGAGCAACTTCTTTTCAGGACGCTGCATGTCATGGAACACTATGCTGAGCCCCTTTTAGAGCAGAGACACAAATGTATTGACATTTTGCTGGGAATGTTGCCGGAGAAATTACAGCAGCAGGAAGGAAAGAGGGTGTGACAGCAGCCCTGCTCTCCTTTAAGAAACAGAATAAGAATCAATTAACAAGTTGCCAGTGGAAACCTGGCTATAATTATAGCTCTATTATGCTGGCCGTGTTGTTTTCCCATAGAAAATACAGTTTTTAATTAACTTGTGGATTTGGCACTGACACCTACGCGCTCCCTGGCAGGAACAAAGTCGGTGTTTCCCTGCTCAGGATTGGCACTTCATCATAACTAAAGGTGCCAGTTGCACCCACAGAGCTGCCCTTAAGCAGCATGATCTGAGCAGGGTTCTTCCCAGTCTGGAGGGAAGCAGGTGCAGCTCTTCCCCCCACACATTATTGTGCAAATAAGAAAGCAAAAGATGTTTTCCTCAGTGGAAGTGTTATCCTTCCTGGAGGGTACCTGAACTGACTGGTCAGACAGGGGGGTGGAGGGAAGGAACAGCTGGTGTTTCTGGGGGAGGAGTGGGATGGAGGTCATCTCTCTCAGTGCCCAGAGGCTGTGTCCTTCATGCAGTCCATGAGATGCTCAGTACAGGAGCTGGGGGAGTACAGAGTCTGGCCAACATCCTGAACAAGAGTGATTCTGCCACCTAGACCTTACCAAGATACCCATATGTTAAGTCTGTTTGGATTTTTTTTCTTCCACTTCTTTGCCTGCCACTTTTTCTCGAAGGCAATGCTGAATTACTTGAGGGAAGTAAGAATATTTCAGCTGTGGCAAACATACTTCTTTTAAAATGCAAATGTACTATACATGTCTACACCAGGCATTGATGCTGCTTTTCTTCTGGCACTATTGCTTTCAGAGCAGTTCAGTTTTTGAGTGTAATGCAAAACCAGGAGGGGTTTTCCTACAGAAACACATTTCACTGAGTAGCGTGTTTCTAACGGTGACCTGTGTGGGGTGCTCAGGGGATGAGTCTAAAATGGAGGATGTTTTTAAAGCAATCTTTCTCAGTGGTATATTCTGCCTGCTGCTGGCAGCCAGCAGCTTGGAGTTTCCCAAGCTGGGTGTTGTGTGTAGTTTGGAGGTCAGTAATGGATTTCTCTCTGAAACTCTCTGAGAATCCTTCTATTTTCTCTCCTTTATTTTTTTCCTTTTCACGTACAGTTTTGGCTATTACCACATCCTGTAGCATTCAGATTCAGTTATAATTATGCTTTCAGTGAAAAGATAATCCTCTGATTTATTTCAGGCCTGCTGACTGATAATTTTTCACGGAACAGTTTTTTGTGCAGTAAGAAACTCTGAATACTCATGCTGCCCAGGCTGAGTCTGTTCTGTGTCTTCTTGTGTGGAAGGGTCTCCAAGCCCCAGCCTGTCCTTATCCTTCTCAGCTCTTTTCTCATTCCACTGTGTCCTGTCATTGCTTGGAAGCTCAGTAAACTCTGAGTCACTACATAGGAATTAATGGAACTGTGCAATTACTTTGAATTGTGTGATGCTTAAAATGCATTTTTAAGTCAAGTCAGAGGAAGCAGGTTTATCCATGCATATGCAGTTTGAAACCACAAGTTAAAAAGGATAATAAATTATACTGTAAAAATAGTTTCTGAAACATTTCCTCAGTTTTCTTTGTGTGGCCCGTGAACTACAAAATCGTGAGAGTCATAGCAAGCCAATAGGTATAAAAGGTATGGAACTAGATGATGTTCAAGGTCCCTTCCAACCCAAACCATTCTAGGATAAAAAGGTCCATGGGTAACTTTTATGGAATTTTGCTCCACCTGCAATTCATTGTTTCCCTAATTTAACATTTTTTCACCAGGTGTGTTAGAGTTGTTGGTGTGACTGTATCATCTTTCTGTGAAAGAGGTTACACCACTAGTAAACATTAACATGAATATTGAGCACACAGAGGGGAGATCCCTGTGTCCTTGCAGGCTCACAAACAGTTTATTTTTTTTCCCCTTTTGTAGTGATTATCAGAATGCAAATAAAATGCAAAATCCGCACCATGGTCGTTCTAGGCAAGCAAAAGCTGTACTTTGCCTAAAGGATTCTCTGAAGTACTCACAAGCTTTGAGCCTTGAATGAGCAAGGAGGATGGAAACAGGCAAAGACACTGGTCTAACTAATGTTCTGTTTCTGGAGTGGGTGGGTAATCAGACCAGCCCAGGGATAAAATATAGTAGGATGAACTAATGCAAGTTTATTTTCCCTCCTTCTGAATATATCTGGAAGAAGTCCTTGCAAGGTGAATCTCAGCTGCACTAGATCACTGTGTCTTTCCCAGGACGGCTTTGAGATTTGCTGTTTACAAACCTGTGTGTGCTTTGGCTGGCTTGGGATCGGCAAAGGAAGGAGCATACTGTGGAGTACTTTTATGGGACTCTGTGTGATCACAGGACATCACTGGGAGTGCCAAGTGACAATTTCAGGTGTTACTTCTGATTTCATGTTAATAGTTGGGGCTGCCCTGAGAGATGTCCCTCTGACACAGGAAAGTACTCCTGGAAAAAATTGTTGGGTTTTTTGTTGGTTTGTTGTTTGTTTTTTTTTTCATTTTAATACCTGGAAATGAAGAGCAAAACTCAATTTACAAGCAGCTAGCGGCCTGTAGATTGCATTTTGTTAAATCACCTGGAGTGCTGTATTTATGATAGTTTAGCTGTGCTGATTTTTGCTCTCACAGAAAGCAGAGATGCTGGCAGAGCCTCAAGTTGAATTGTGAGCGGTAGGGTTGGGTTGGCTGGGCTCAGCAGCTCCCCAGGTTTTTCTGAGCATGGCAAGGCCCATGGGAGTGATGGCAGAACGCTGCTGAAGGTCTATCTTCTTAAGGCATGCCACAGCCCTGATGCTGTTTGGATGGGAATGGAGAATTTTGGTGAATGAAATGGCTGTGTGACCCAGAGGAATGGGTTGGGTTTTTATTTGCAGCAGTCAAAGAAATTAAAAAGAAAAAAATATTTCCTGGTTCTGTTCACTTTCTTAGGGTTAATGCAGTGAAACAGAGCAAAATACAGAGCTTTTTCAGAAATTGTTTTCCACCTGATGAAATAATTTCAATTATTTTAAGTCAAGGAAATCCTGTGTTTCCTCAGCAGCTGCTGCAGTAAAGATGACCAGTCACTTTGCATACATATTTATATGGCTAGAGGTTCTTCTTCACTTTATTACTGAATGGTCCTTGACAAATAACAAGATATTCAGCTGGTTTAATGGCTGGACATTTGACATCATGTCTCCTAAAATCTTGCATGAAAAGGTATTTGCACCAGAGATGTATTGCCATTACTGCATGTGTAGGAAATTTACTAAAACAGCAGAAATGGTGAATAGAAATGGCAGCATACAAGCTGTAAGAGAGGAGACTGGGATTCCAGCAAAGTTTGATATCAGGCATATTTTGGCATAAGACAGATATTCTGAAAGCAAACCACACATTCTGATTCTGAAACAAGGCGCTAAATAGAGTGGTCGCAAATATACCAGTAATGGTACAAAAGTGTACAAAGAAAGAAGAATCCTAACTTTGGTTGGAATATGGAAAAGTGGGATGGGGCTTAGAAAACATGGGGGCAATTCATATAAGAGAAATAATATGAAAGAAAAGAGATGGAGAGATGGAAGAATTAGCCTTGTGATTTTGCATTTAAATGTTGCAAAATCCTCCCTCTCTCCTGGGTCTCTGAAGGGTACATGTCAGCAGACCTGTGTTTGTCACATGTCATGTTTGGCATGACAGGCACAACCTTTACATCAAGCATCAGTGAAGAAACTGGTGTTCTAGCTGTAAGATGTTCTCAGTATTTTTTAAATCCTGTTGATTACAAGCAGAAGGGAAGAGTGGACCTTGTCTTTTGGGCAGTATGTCTTTTAAACAGGAATGGCGCTTCCAGAGTTCATGTACATTTTTGCCATTAAACAGGGTCATTAATTTTGAGCTTCTGCTTCAGACTTTTTGTTACAGTTGAGACACTCTACTCCAGCCCTTGTGTTTTGTACAGTTGTGAAGAAGGCCTGTGCTTTGCTTGGTCCTTCTGCTGAACTTTTGACTCTGGATAAGTGAATTTCAGGACACATGCCTTAATGCTTGTTATTGTATTTACCGTGAGCCAGTGATACCTTTTGGGCTGACTGTGATTTTCGAAGTTGTTTCTGTCCTCCTATTTGACCCATTTCCAAGGCCTTTGGAGACTAAGCAGTCTCCTGCCACTTTTGTAATTCCACTTCAGGAACAGAAGATGGTCTACTAGTAAAGTACCTACTAATTATCTGAACAGCTGTGTAATTCATCTTGGCTGTCTTCATATGACAAAAGAATTACTTTTTCATGGGGTTTTTGGGTGGGTTTTTTGGGTTTTTTTTTTTAGCAGAGAATGACAAAAGGTCAAATTTTCTTGTGGTTCCTCTCATGAGGTTTTTGCCTCTTGGTAGGCAGTGTCAGGTGTTACCATGATAAGGCATAGGAAAGTTATTTAATTACTGTAATTTAATTTCAAATTGTCAGCCTTTTTTGTTATTCATTGCCTCTTTAGTTGGTGTATTTTAATGAACTTCAACGATAGGATAAATGCGTCTTGGGTCATCACGATATTAAGTTCATGAACCCTGGATGCAGTAAGGTATGGTGTAATTATTTTTCATCCCTGTTATGTGATGGATTTTGTACCTTCAATTAGGATACAGAAGAAGTTGAATTACATCTGTGAACAGATGGAGTTAGAGCTCCTGAGGCTGCTGTGCTCTCTGGGAAGACACAGCAACAAAACATAGCAGAGAGAAGAGGGCTGGTGAAAAAGTGCCTTTCAGGAGAAAGGAGAAATAAATGCCAGGAAAGCGGGCAGCTAGCCTTTCTACTCTGGGGGGTTTTCCAAATGCGTCTACTTTGCAATGACCATCCACCAATTTGGACATCAAGATAAAGTAAATTAGTTTGTTTCATAATTTACCAAAAGCTGCAGCTCAAGGTAAAACAGAGCTACTGAATTGGTTCCGTGTTTTCAAAACTGTATACATTGATATAAACTAAATGATACAAAAAGGTAAAAATATTTTTTAAAAGAAAGTAAATGGAATCTTTTTTTTTATTCCAATGAAGGACTTGAATAGAATGGAAATTTTCTTTTTTATTTTTTGCTTGTTAGTGTTTTGGGGGCTTTGGGGTTTTTGTTTGTTTGTTTTTGTTTGGTTTGGTTTGCGTGTTTGTTCAGGCAAGGAAGGTTCAGCCAGAAAAAAAGAAAGCAGTAAAGCTCTGTTTAGCTGTTTTGGTTTCTTTTTCCACCAAGGTATTGTCCCTTTCAGCAGAAGGCTGGGTAACATGTCTACCTCGAAACACAAATGTACCACAAATGTAGTACCTAAATCCATCAGTCTAATTCCACTCTTGCAGCTCATTGTTGTTAAGGGAAGGGCTCATGATCTCATTCTTTCTGCCTATCTTCTGACTTTTCTTTCTCAGTTGAAAAAGCATTTCTCAAATCATGCTAATGTCAAAATTGAGACATTCTGTTGCTTTGCATGTTATTGTACTGACAGCTGATCAACATGAAATTTTCTTCTATAAATCTAGCTATAAGTCAATGTATATGAATTCCTGGAAAACACTGTACTGTAGCAGTGGAGTGCTGTAAAGCACCATAAAAATTCTTCAGGACTGTGTAAACTAGAGGAGGGACATTGTGTTAGACTGAAGAAACAGCTGTCTGACCTGTATGTTATCAGAAAAACAATTGTTAACAAATGGCTAACCCTGAGACACAGAGATATGGTAATTTGCTGTGAAGAGAGGTATTTCACATGCATTTTTCTAAAAAATCTGGCTCAGTGTCAAAATAACTTCCTGTGCTTTTGTAATAGAAACTCAAACAGGTGTAGCAGAAGTCTGTGACAATCTCTTGGAGGCTTTGCTCGCGGGACGTGTTTTGCTCCCTGAAGGCTAATAGTTACACTGGGGGCGACTTCAGAAGTCCTTGTAACCCCTTTCTCTGCTCAAGTGATGCCCACAGTCAGGACCCCAGTGATCTCCAACCAGTGGTTCTGGTTCTGAACAACAGCTGGTTGTGCTGCAAGTTTTAAACATTTCATGTAAGCAATCAGCTGCTGAAAAACATGCTTCTATTTTCCATATCACAAAATGAAAGAGCAGTTGGCTTTCTGTCCTCGTTTTTGTTTTCCTTTCCACAGTTGTGGATTTGTGTTTTGTCCACAGGCCAAGTCTGTGTGGTTCTTGGCAGGCTGCTCGGACATTTTTCTACTGAGCTTTTATCAGAGCATCTTTGTCTGGGTTATACATGAAATAATGCAGAAAGGCTCAATAAAGAGAAACCTGAACTACAGCCTTTAATTAACACTGTGTGCGTGTGTGTGTAAGCGATAGGCCATGGGCGAGCCGCAGATGCAGTGTTTCATTTTGATGCTCTATTGCTTTTTTGCTCTGCGGTGACATTAATAAATAGATGCAAGTGAGCATTTTAGATTTCATTACTGCCTGAAACGCCTTTACTTTTTGGCTTGCCCCAGTTCATTTATGAGGCATCATCATGCTCAAATTAGAAAGAGACTAAGCTGTATGTCACTGCTGAGAATTATTGGATTATTCAATTACTGTGAATGGTGCTCAAGGAATAAAATATTCAAGAAATATTGAAGGAAAAATCCCTAGATAACCTAGCTACATAAAGGTTACATGTTCAGGCATGGTGATAGTCTGACTGTAAGACTGGGAGGGGGCTGAGTGGTTAGGGAAAGGGGCAGCGGTTGTGCATTGTGGCTGGTGTTGTTTGGAGTGAGGAACATTGCCATGGCCCTTCTAGTGAAGGTTAGTGTGATTTAACAGAGGTGAGGAAAGAGGTTTGTGAGACATTCCAGGCTGAGGTCTCCCCAGCAGCTTACGGGATGCTGCTGGGTGTAAGGTGGTGTTTCCAGCCAGCCAGGCCTGGGGACCAGGAAAAATCCTGTAAGACTACACTGATTTCTTTGTCACCTGGCAGTTCTAGGAAATGGAAAACAAATGACACATGGCTGATTCTGATACCTTCAGTGTAGCTGATACCTCCTCTTTAGAAAACGTACATTTTTGTTTAGCTGAAGCACTTCAGGCAGGAGCTAGTCACAGTTTCCATGCTGAACTGAGCTCTGGGTTACCTAAAGCTGAATATCTACATTATTTATATTGCCAGGCCTGCATTGGCATCAAGCATGGGATTAGGCTGTTTTGTTCGTGTGTAGGCTGGAGTCACTGGTTTGAACCAAACATAACCTTATTAGGATTATGTCTGTACTTGCACTTCAAACTTTGGCCGTCTTTCTCCCAGTAAATCTGTGTTTGTTTTATTCTAACCACAGCTCCTTCATGGTAATAAAGATTCCTATTTAGTGAGGAATTTTAGATAACTGAGAATACTCTGGATGGTGAAAATTTGCCTTCTGTTGTCTAACACACCATACAGAGGTAGGTAAGTCAGTCAACAGCAAAATAAGTATTACAGGAAACCAAAGCATTAAAGAATTAATTTTAACGATAATGTTGCTGTTTTACACCAAGCTTAAGTGAATATAAATGTAACTTACTGAAGAGTCCTTGGCAAAAACCATCTGTACAGGTTTTTCTAGTCGCATCTGTGCTTAAACTAGCTCTGCATTCTAAGAAGCAGCAGCAGCAGCAGCCGACCTTCAGCTGACTCCCAGCAGCATTTCCCCTTCCAGCAGCAGCTTGGAGCGGCCAGCAGCTCTGCCTTGGTTGTTTGGGTGGTAGTACGTCAGACCTTTTATTTTTGCCACTAGCATGGTCTTCCCATGTTTGTTATCAGCAGGTGGCTTGGCAGGATAGTTCAGATTTGGTGCTTTGAGTAGAGAAATGGTGAAATGAGCTAATTCTTAATAAGGGTAGTTATTTCTTCACTGTTATTTGCAGTACTGTGGTTAAGGCATCAATACTCAGTCCAAGAAGTTGAAAGAATGAAACAAAAAGCCCATTGTCTCCATAGTAATGAAGGTAATTAAAAGAGAACAGGACTGAGAGGTTCCATATGATGTAAATCATTATCTTCAGGCTTTTCTTACACCTCAGACCTTTTTCCCCAAATGAAGTCGACAAGTATTTCTGCTCTATAAATTTGGTTCACAAGTTGGTGATGGCTTTTTCGCTCATCAAGGGATGCAGAAGGTTTTTGTTACGGTCACTGATTTTCCAAGAAATCATAATAATTTGCAGACATCTGTGTTCATTTAGATGCACAGAAGGAAAAAGACAATTTCATCTTGCTTTATTTGTGATGGAGCTATGTTTTTGTTTTAAAAAAAAAAAAATGCACCCAGGGAACAGCTCCTTAGGGAAATCACCGGAAACAGTTCCATGTAGAATTTATAGATCCAAATATGTTACCCTTGGCCTTTCTTGAAATGCTCCAGTGGGATCTCTACATTAATATCTCCAAAAGTAATAATATTGATGAAGTTATAGTGATACAGAAAACTGGCTGGTGTAATTATTCATTAAAAATTTTTTAAGCTGCTGTGAGCATTGAATCCCAAGTCATGCTAGCAGCTGCAAGACAAAGCAGGAGACATGCCAGTTTTGAGAGGTACTGTTTAAACAGTATTTATTTGACTGAGAATGGCATAAGTCAAAGTTGTTGTCAGCATCTTCTGAAGGATCTTGAAGTCAGACCACTTGTATTTTTTGTCACAATTATTACTAAACTTGACTTACATGGCAGAGATCATTAAAAATGCTTTTAATGCTGCTCCCACCCCCACGCACTTCCAAGCCAAGGTTAGAGGCCAGGCAGATAGCTGATTATTTCATCTCCCACCCTGCTGCACAGACAGTGTATTAGAGCGGCACTAATGTCCGTGCTAAGATTAGTAGCAAGCCACTTTTAATCTTAACTTGCAGTTGGACACGTCTGACCTATAAAGGGTAGGTGATGAGAAGTGATGTCAGATTTAGTGGCTTTCCTCTGCTAGAGTGGAGATTGTCAATTTTGTGGCATTTAAAACTGTTTCTTCTCTGCTGGGAGCGATGACTTAAGGCAGCATCTAAAATCTATGAAAATGCAAACTGACCTGCAAATACTCATCAGCAACCAGGCAGTTCCCAGCCTCAGAAGTGAGCACATTAAAGGAGGAAGCAGTCCATTTTCTCCAGGGCAAAGAAGTGACTCTCTCTGCTGGTGAGGATCAAGTTTATCAGGGTCATTAAATTCTGATGTCAAATATGACTTTTAAGACATGACTTACTGAAATCAGCGTGTCTGTGGAAAAACTTTAGAGCATTAAATTTTTTCTAGTTTCATACCACTTTCATAACGCTATGAGTTTTTTTTTCAAATGGTGACACAAAATTATATGTTTGAGGCCAGTGAGATCTTTTGATGAACTCTCTTTCATATTCTGTGTGTACATAAACTCCAGGCTGCAGCATCTCAGATTCAAGCAAAAATGCAGAAGGTGTGTTTTGACATAACTGACTTATGAAAGTCATGCCTCTCCAAACTAATAATTACATTAGATACCATTTTTCATGTTCATTTTGCAAAACATTGCTGTATAATCCTATGACCTTGCTTCTTTTCCAAAATACCACCATGTAAGGCATGATAAGATTTCATCCTGTTACTTGTTTAATGGTATCAGTGAGTGTATGGGAATGTTTCTCAATGTGCAACTGGGACTGAATAGTTTGTCAATAATATATCCCCTCTTTAGTTCAGTCTCTCAGCGATCTTAATCTTGTTATATTCTACTATTGGGGTAGCTTCAAGCTGCACAGCCCAGGCCTCTCTATCGTGAGCTGTGTGTCAGTGCAGATACACCTTTCACATGTATGCACAAGTCTGCACAAGTGTTATCAAACATTTTCCGCAGGAAGCCTATTAAGTTGTCAGTGGCTCACATGGTGTCCTCTACTAAAAGATGGCCTCCTGTCAAATATCTATTTTGATTTTTTTAAAGCCTGAATATAGAGCCAGATACCTAGCCTGTTTCAGACGTGATGCTGGTTCTCCATGTGAAGATGCTGGCTGCAGGTAATCCCCTTCTGAGTAAGGAATTCCAGAGCACGTGGTGCTGGAAAGGTCAAACTCATTTGCAGGGAGTTGTGTTTAACTGTGCGATGCAGAAGTGCGCTTCATTACTTGTAATTAATCCTCACGGTTCCTGAATGTCAGTTTACAGACACAGCCGTGAAGGTAGTCCATGGAAGATAATTAATATTTGTTATTCCTGACTTTGAAAAGACTCTGCATAGCAGTGTTTATCAGTCCTTCCTACTGGGACAGCCTATGAGGAAATTCCCTGATTAAATCATCAGTGCTGTTGTCTCTGCCTTAAACTGTTGTTTTACAGTAATTACTGCCCTTTCACAACAGAAGGGCATGGGGTGATGTGGTGGAAGACACACGTTGGCAGATTGTCACAGTTTCAGAGAAAATGTCCTTCGGGGAAAGGTTAATGCAGTTACCGGGCAGGTTAATGCTCTGGTGTTCCCTGAGGGTTGTTCATTGATATGGGTAGGGGGAGGGTTCCTCTATAGTATTTTTATCTCAAAACTATTAAGCTGCTCATAGAGAGTGAATGAAATCTAAAAATACATGTTTTATTAACAGCAGAAATTTCTCTTAGAAAATATAGGTCACATTTTTCACAGTCGTCAGTGTGAAGTTAGAACAGCTAGTTGTAGCTGAAAGTAGAAAATATTCTCCGTTCTGAGAGTTTCACCTTGGGTTCAGATGAGATTTTGGCTCCCTATTTGCATAACACCCTCTGCATACAATCTTACTGTTCTTTATCTGTATTGTATTGTAGACTGAACTGAGAGATTAAAGAAGAGTGATTTTCTTGCTTTGTAGGTCCATTATTAAACTGAAAACATAATCTTATTTTGTGTTTTGATGTTCATGTGAAGCATTTTCCAGTTATATGTAAACTCCTCAGCTTAAAAATACTCACAAAGACTGATTTTTGTGCAATTTTATGGTCTACAAACTGAGAGATTATTTAGCACCTCATACAAAATTTGACCCTCCAGAGTTCAGCTCTTTCATTTCCTCCCTTCTGGTGTTCCTGTAGGAGAAACAAATACACAAAAGGCTTCTTTGCAAGCTAGAATTATTAGAATATGTTTCTGAATTAATGTAGGTACTCACTGGTTTTTGGCCAGTTCTTAAGACAAAGAATTTTTTGGTTTGAATCACAACTTTCTCTCATTAGAGTGACTCTAAATTACTGTGGAAAGAGGGGAAAGCAGTTAGGAAGTTTTGAGGAAATAATTCTGTTAGTGAAAGGGCTTTTTGCATATGAAATCCCCTATTTGATATAATGGTGGTGGTATTTCATATTGTATTGGTTTATGAACTAGGGTCAAACTTCATGGCTATGAATTAGAAAACTTAACTGCCTGGATTTTAGTGCCATCTTTCTGGCAAGCATTCAGTGATCCAGTGAAGAAATTTAATCTTTTTTCTACTTCACTGGTTTGGCCATCATAAGCAATGTTATTAATTATGGATTCTAAAGTAGCGGCTTTCTGACTTTTGTGACCTAGTACTCACATTGTCAGAAGTGCTGCATTTGCCACCTTCATGGTGCTAATTAATATGTTTATAAATGAGCCTCCACTCCAATATTGTAATCCTCATCAGTCTACACACCTGACAGCAACTTGCATATCTCGATGGCAGACACAAAGTCAGGGAGGTGGATTCTCTGCCAAATGGAAGTTGGCTGTGAAAATTCACTTCTCTCTAATTCTATCCCAGATGTATCCATGTTTTATCACCACCCTTTCTTAATGGATGATGGGTTACAAACATTGGAGAGTTTTATGCAGAGGTTTTAAGAAGCAAGGAATAATAGTTTTGAGCAAGAAAAGAAAGAAACAGATGGGATAATGGTCCTAAAAGCCAGTGAATGGAAGGGTATGATTTCCAAGGTTTGCTGTAAAGTTTGCTCTCAGTGTCATATGACACCCATAAATAGCACAGGGTGCAGAGTTGTAATTTCTGCAGGGAAGTCGTATTTGTCAGGAGTGGCTTGTTGCCAAAGTGTCAATATACTTGGATACCTAAAAGCTGACAAACGAAAACACCATGTTGTCACACAAGGGATATGGCTGGAAAAAGTGTGTGGTGGAAAGTGACTGAAAAGCAAAGGAGAGAGAAGAAAAAAGCTTTACCTGCAGTGTACTGGGATACTTCCATCCAGTGGCAGCATCGTGGTTTTGACAGTCCTTGTTACAGGATGGGTTGTCTTGCAATGAATGCAGCATCACCCAAGCAAGGTGGAGCAGGTGTGGGCTGAACATTTGGGATCAAACAACAGTTGAACTTCTGGGGTCCCCCTGAGTGCTGAAACATGTCACTGGCTCTCCCAAGTGCTGTGGTGGTGTGGTGCTGTGTCCTCTGCTCCAGCAGGATTTATTGGGATCCACAGAGATGGCTGGTCTAGTCCCACTCACCACCAGATTCCCTTCTCCTGCCACCTCTCAGAAATTTACTTCCATTGAATTTGGGGCAGTGATGTAAAATATAAACTTCCCATCCAATTTATTTCTGTCTAAGGATTTAGAGGCATAGATCTGAAGCTTGTTTTGTCTCTGGTTTAAACATTTTTATGCTTGTCCTGCCAGACTGCTGCTAGGCAGGGGGTCCAGATCACCTTACCCCACATATTGCTCTCGTTGCTTTTTCCCCCTCTCCTTTCCTGCCTCTCCTGCCACTGCTGGGGCTTGCCCAGCTGCGTGAGGGAACAAAACCGAAGGGAAATTAATTATACTTCATCTTGGGTTAATTTTCAGATGGGTTCCCTGATCCAGCTCACTGCACAGCATCCAAATATTCATGCTGGCAGGAGCAGATGGGAGAGGAAAGAGCAGCTGCAGGTGGCGAAGAAGGCCAGAGCATCCTCTCCAGCAGCACCACTGGTTTACACTGGGGCTTTGTGCTCCTCCTCACAGCATGTTAGACAGAGCTACCTCAGGAGATGGGTTTGCACCAGGGTGCTGCACCGAGGACTGGGGTGGCCAAGGCACAGAGGTTGCAACCACCCACGGAAGGCTGGCACTGTCCTAGCCCTCCTCACCAAGGATTGCCATGATCACCTTCCTTCCCAATTTTCACTAATTTTTGGGTTTTTGAGTCATGGAAGTTATGGATAAATCTCAAGGCTTTTTAAAAGGAGCTGCACTTGGGAGGAGTTCCTCTGAATAAAGTCCTGTCACTTTTCAAATTCTTTTTAGAATTTTCTAAATCCATAATAAAAAGAAAATCTGTGATTTCCCCTAATAATAACTTCTATATGTACTTAATACTAGGTTATTACTAATGGTTTTATGTTCTTGTACTTTGTGAATTACACTTTACTGTGTGTCACCTTTTATAAGAAATTCTACTTTTTCCTTACATTTTTTGTGAAATAATGCACCGTAGTTCTTGAGTTTTATAATCCCCAGGGGACTCTTTGAGTATTTAAAAGATGAGCTTGCTGTCAGCCTTCATACCTCTGCCTTTTTATTTGAAGAAACTATTGGTATCTTGACATCTAAGCTCAGGTAGAGGAATGCATTTACAGAAATTTCATACAAAGCTTATGTTAATGTATATTGGATGTGTAATAGTAATAAGATTTCTCTAGGTAAATAATACATTATCATTTGCAAAGCACAGACTTTGGGGGAGTTTCTTAATGAACAGCTATAATATTGAGTTCTTGGGATTAGATTGCTATTTTTATTGCTGTCAAAGGTGCAGGGTGTTTTGTTTCAGCACCAGGGATGTGATGTGCACAGGTGCTGTGCCTGGTGTGTGTGCTGGACCCAGTGCTTTGAGATGTGGGGTCTGCCCCAGAGCACTCTTCAGTTTTGACTGGTTGCCAGCCCTGCACTGCTGAATCATCACCCTGGGCAATGGGGGACAGCAGAGGGCTCTCTGAGGTCCCAGTGCCCACTGAACTGGGGATGGGTTTACGTGGGGCAGGGAGCTGGGATGAGCTTGTGTAGCAACTCGGTGGACAGGGCTGGAGTGGAAGGGGGACTCCCAGGAGAAGGGACCGTGCTGGTCACCTCCTGCTGCTTCTAATGGATGGTGTCTCTCTTTGCAAGTGCTCCTACAATCTGTGTATGTGGTATCTCCTCAGTTTTGTGTACATACATATCTTAAGGCCAGGCTGACTTCACAGAAACTCTCTAACTTATTTCCGTGGCCAGCAGTTTGTTAATGCGAAGTGCGTGCATAGGAATGCAGAGGGCTCCTGACCTGCCTGGTGCCTGGCAGCAAAGTTAAGCGAGCATGAAATCATTAACACAAGACTGCATTTGTTTGGAATTGCAGTATAACAGAACACTCTTGCAGTGACCATAATGTTAATGGAGATAAGGATGTTGCAAGTGCTCAGTGGAGTGGCATTTTTGGGTATATGCTGTTCCCCATGCAGGCAGGACTGGTCCCTCAGACCAGGGCAGTTGGTATCAGAGGACTTTCCTGAAGATTCTCCTTTCCATCTCCTTTCCACCCACATCCACCCTGGCAGCTTTTCACTAAGTCTGGCAGCTCTTTGCTGCTTTTATCCATAGATGAATTTGAAATTGACTTATTGCTGAGAATACACTTTTCTGTGCAATTAAAAGTAATGTCATTAAAATAAAAAGTCTTCATCATGTTTTGTGTTGGCGCTTGCTCTGGGAGAAGCCTTGTTTAAAGCAAATCCTACAGAGGGTTTTGCAAAGGTCTGAAGAATGAAAAGTACTTAGTGAGTGTTTTCCTCATTTAAAAAAATTCTGTTGGCTTGGTATAACTCTGTGACTTGGCCTGAAAACTCTGAATTTATTTGGCTCTGTTGGTCTTGGCTGTGGCATGGGTCTTCTGCTAATCCGGGAGAGTTAATGAATTAAGTGCAGTTACTTATTAAAGAGCTGCACAGTGCTCACATTGCAGGGAGCCTTGCAGCCCTGGTGCTGGGCTCAGGATGCAGTGGGGCAGGGAGAGCTGGTGCTGGGCTTGCAGGGGCTGGTGTGAGGCAAGGGGAAGCTGTACCACAGCCAGTGAGGACCATTCCCCAGCATCCATCTCTTTTTTACCACCACCATCACCTCCTTTTTCATCATTGTTCCTCTGGTTTTCATCCTGTTCTGCTCCACAGCTTACCTTGCACCTGTAAAAGGGGGTTGTGGGTGCCCAAAAGTGTGAGTGCCTTTCTCCCAAAGATGCTGGTAAAAATTATTGCATCTCACTACCAATCCTGCCTGTCCCATATCCTTAGTGGATCGTGATTACAACAGAATGGTTACTACTCAAAAAGATAATAAGCACTTAATCTACCTGAAAGTCTTGTGTTACAACTGATGAGGTTTTGCAGGAGCAGCAGCTGAGGGCTGGGGCACGTCCCCCTGCATGCCTTGTTTATTTCTGCTGTACCCCCTCAAGGCCTCTTTATATGGTCCTTGCGTTTTCTTAGGACATCAGTCTTTCAGCAGGATGGTTCAGTCAGCAACGTCTTTTTGGTGAAGCCTTGAAGAACCTTCTATGCCTATAAAAAGGCATTTGGTTTATTTTTAATTTTAATGTCAGTTGTTTTCACAGCAAACAGATATGTGCCCCCTGCATTAATGCAGCCCCCATTTTTGTTGAAAACAGCAAAGCAAACAAAAAATTCTTTTACCTAGGAAAAGGTCTTGATATGTTAAATACAACCTTTTAGTCTGAATCTAGACCTGCCATTAGATATTTCTATGTCTTTTCCCCCTAGGTTAAAGCACGCTTTACGACTGGAAACCTCTTTCCTGTGTAACAACCTAAATGTTGTTAACAAGTCACCTCTGAGCTCTCCTGGTCAAATAAAAAAGTCTTTTGGTATTGTTTCATTTCCTCAATCTCAGATAAATTTTGTGTCATTTTCCTGAATCCAATCTTGCTCTAATCTCTCAGTGTTTTCCCCTGATGGACGGGCAGCTGTTGGTACAGGGCACAGTACTCACCCAAGGACTTCACTGCTGCTTTAGAGCCTCGTCCTTTATTCCTTAATCTTTGCCAGTACACCTGAGATTTTTCATAGGGCTGCAGGGGTTTCCTGCAGCTCAGAAGAACCCTCCTTGCCAGGCAACTCAAGATGACTTAAATAAGTGGCACATCCTCAATTGTGTTTATCCCACTCTCTCTAATTTTGACTCTTCTCCAGTTGTTACCAAAAAATTGATTGGTATTTTCTTTCAGATCATTCATGAAGACACAAAGCAGTTTTGTAACCAGATCCCTGTAGGCCCCATTAAAAAAGCTCCTCTCAGATGATGAAGCCCATTTATGATTAGGGGGGTTTCATTCATGTGTGTGAACTCCCTGTCAGCTGCTTTTTAATCGATTTGGCATTGACTGCATTGATTTTGTGTAAGTGCTTTTAAAAACAGTCAGGGTTGCTAGTTGTGCATGCGTTGGCATGCTGTACAGCAGCTCGTCCTGGGACTGTCGATCCCTTCTGCCCTTTGTTCAGTCAGAAAACAGCAGCAAGTTTGCTTGACCAGACCTGTTTCCTGTAACACCATGTTGATTAGAGTTAATGAATTATGCTATCATGTTTTCATTAAGTATATAGCTTGGACTGCTGTGTTTAGAAAGTAATGTTTCATTTGTTTTACAAAATACTTAGGATCCTCAGTCCAGCCTGCAGTTTATTATATATAGGAAATACAATTTATTGTTTCTCACAGGCTTTCATCCATAAATTCAAGAGTGTGTGGAATGATGAGCTGTGATTTACCAGCTGGGCCATTCCTGAGTGTCTGCCTTTTCTTTATTTCTTGATTCATATCCTCCAAAAAAAAAAAAAGTCATGACACATTACAGGTTTTAAAAGGGTGTTTGTGTGTGTTCGTTCCCCTTAGTTCTCTCTTCTGTCATCTCTCTACTTGAGAGCTTGACAGACTGTTTTAGCATTACTGATTGCAATAGCACACCAACCAAAATCCATCCATGAAACAGAACTATAGTGCTGATTTCGAAAGCTTTAACAAAAGGCATCCCATCTGGATCATTTAAAGCTCTCGTATGGTTTGTTTTAGAGTGTGAAAATTGAAATGCTCCATTCTAAGAACCCAGAAGTAAAATTTGGTTTGATGTATAGTGAACTCAACAGTTGTTTTCCAACACACTTGTTTTTTCTGTTCTTCTTTTTTTTTTGTTAGTGTTATAATTCATGAACAATTGAGGATGCCATTCCGTTCCCTACCATTTTTATTTTTGTAACCTTGTTTATGCTGTATTAAACCTTGAATGAGACCAAAATTTATGTGGTGATGATAACTCTGGATTTGATACTGCTCCAGACTATTTTATTTGATTGATTGAGGCATTTATTATTTCCATTTCTTTGCTAGTTTTATGATTACCAGAGATATTTTCTGTTTAAAAGGCTAACAAAGTGCATTGGTGTGGCACTTTCTATCCACTGATCTGGAAATACTTTCCTGACATTCCCCATGGATGGAGGAGGCATTGTTTTCCTGATCCAAGCAAGAGTGAAAGTTAGCCACAGATAGGATAAATATGGAACTCAGCATCAAAGGAAAGTGCTTCATTACCCTTGCTTTGCCTTTCTTATCCAAGTCTATGACCTAGCACAGGAGAGCTGGAGAGAACAGACCTCTCCTGTGTCATTAGACAACTTGCTTCACACTCATTACAGATAAGTTTTTATACATTTTTTTCCATAGCAAATATTAAAACAGTTGAAATTTCTGTGCTTTATTCAGTCCAATGGCATTTATTTCAACCTGAAGAAGTAACTCCCTGGGCCAAAATGAATCACGGACGTTGCTGCATGCAGGCTGAAATGGCATTTTGGTTATTGAGTGGTATGCTTTGTGACTTAGGTTGACAGTAAAACACAACAAAAAGAACAGTTTTATATTTGAAGTGTTCCAAGCTTGGGTTCCTGGCATCTGAAGAACAGAGGACTTGACAAAGAAAGCTGTGGATGCATTGAAATGGCAGCCACCCTTCCCTCCCCAAGTTTACATGGACTGTTTGGGAAAATCGACTGTGCAGTCATGAGTACACTGAGTGGAAGTCAGTGATGTTTAGCAGAGAAGTCTCAGATGGTTCAAATTCAGACAAAGAACCTGAATATTGAAGCAATTTAATAATTGTACATTTTTGTTAAACTTACAGTAGCAAAACACTCCACCAGTCTGAGACATGAACACTATGAATTAGTTTTCAGAGAGAAGGGAAATGGGAAGGTCACTTGGCAGTGCAAAACTACCTTAAAGCTAATTTTTTGGGTCCTGTATGCTCATAGTGAGTGAGTTTCCTTTGAAGCTTCTGCTTAAGGCAGGGGGTTGGGGAGGATGTGTTTGGGCAGTATGGCTTGTGCCAGCATTGATGAAGGTAAGTGACAGCAAGGCACCAGCATTTTCCTACAGCCAGTGCTGCTGAGACTCAGTCTCTGTGCAAATTTGTGCTGTCTCTCTCATTTCTTAATGCAAGCCTGAAACACAGGGAAGAGACCTGTGATGTGACAAATGTAGCTCTGGTATGAGTGGGAGCAGCACTCATTTCAGCAGTACAGAAGTATTTCTGCCAGCTCCACATCTTTCCCTGCTGAGCTTTACAATTTTGTTTTGCTGTGCACGTGGCTTCATGCCCTGTTGAAAAGCCTTTCTCCCTGCAGAGGCATCCTCCCTGCTGATGCTTGCTGGAAGCATTTTCTGGTACCTCAGGGACACCCTTGGTTTTCAGTGTGGTGGTAATGCACAGGAAAGTGGGAGAGAGTTTATCTGAGCATGCAGTGCTGGCTAGTTTACTTGTCCAGTTTCTTCTTTGCTATTACAAAGGAGGGATGGTGACTAGTTTCTAGATTTTTTTCCTCTCATTCTAAAATAAGGAGAACACTAGGTAGAATTGTGTCAATAGATGATCCTCCTAAGCACATGTCCTTTTAAAAATGTTAAGAGCACAGAAAAAATATGATTCCCTTAAAATAATGTATCTAGTCCGTTAAGGCAGAATTTCAATGTATTTTGTCTTGGACAATACTGACGGAGGTGTGCCCAAAGAAGAGATGACTTGCGGTGTGGTGTCATTTGCATTGCGGTCTGTCTTAGTGGGTACCCTGAAGAGAAGATCTTTTTTGTGCTAAGGATAGTTGCTCCCACGCAGTAACATGGTGAGTTCAGTGTTTTTCACGTTTTCTGCAAATACGGCAATGTTCTTAATACTGTTCTTGATGAAGGAAGAAGCTGCTATTACTCACTTATGCAGGGATGATTCGCCTTTCCTCACCTCCCCTTCACCAGAAGAAGTATATAAAGTACCACTTGGGTGTTTTTTAAATACAAACTTTCACATGGTTTTATAAAGGTGGGATATTTCAAACTGATACCTTTTCATCTATGGATATCAATGAATGGATAGCACTGTGGTTTTTTCACTAGCAGCTGGCAGAGAAAAGAAATTGAGGAGAAGAAAGGTCAGCGATTAGAGAGGAATGCCTTGACCTCTATTAGAGACTTAAGTGAAAAAATACGAGAAATACCCCCTAAACTGCCCAAACCACCTGTGGATGAGTGGTGGCTGTGGTAGTTAAGCTGTCATTCATGAAAACTGAAGAAAGGCAGAGAGATGGCTGTTTACTTTAAACATCTTAGGGAAGAGAGGATTTCCATGACAACACGGAGTTAAATGCTAGCCCTGTATAATAACAAAAAAAAAGAAGTCTCTTTCAAGATATTTTGCCAAGGAACTGATGGAGTTCCTCTGTCACTTAAAGAGTTTAAGTTTAGGATGTTGAACAGGGCATGTATGAAAGGAGTTAGCAGAAAATCTTTGAACTTGTGGAAATGTGCTACAGCATCAGTACCTTGCCTTTATGGTAAACTGCTAGTACAGAAAGATCAAGAATTTTTGCCCGTGATTTACTGTCTGATATGGGCATGTCTGTTCCAAAATATACCCCTCTGCAGAATGCATTAAATGCTTCCTTTACAGAGCTGTTGTGCACGGGGTGATCAGGCATTGGAACAGGTTGCCCAGGGAAGTGGTGTCACTTCCTGGGCATCACTGTCCCTGGAAGTGTTCAAAAAGCATGTAGATGGCACTTGTGGCCCTAGGGACATGATTTACTGCTGGACTTAGCAGGGTAAGGTTAATGGCTGGACTTTATGGATCTTAGAGATATTTTCAACCTTAATGATTGAGTGATTCTCTGATTTGTGTCTCACATGAATCATAAACACTCTGTGAAATGACCACTGTTTTAAAAAGTAAGAAATTCCCAGACATGTTTGTATAGTGATTTTGAAGACATCACAGCCCTGTTTTTCAGGAAATCATGCTGAAATAGACATGGGAGCTAAAATCCACACTGTGCAAAGTAGTCTGGTACTGCTGTCCAACCTGTGTCATTCCAGCCATCAGCTGTATGAGAACAGTTCTTTTATAGGAAGACTGACAATAGCCTGACCTGTGACATACAGTTTCATTTTCCTATGACAATTTTAATAATAATGTGGGAAGTTTGGTGCATTTACATGTTTTGGAATATTGGTGAGAATAAGCCAAGATATGGCTATTACTAATCAAGGCAAAAGTATTTTCCTGCCAATGTTTTTGTATGCTGTTGTTGTCAGCCCCCAGAGTGAAGGAGTTAGGGGGGAAGATCTATATTACACTGTAATGAAAATCTTTCATTCACATATTAATTGTGGGAGAGGTAGTGAGACCTGGAGATTTTGGGCTAATATGTGTGTGGTCAAACTGCATCCATGTGCAGGACACCTTGCTCCTTCCCAGGCTCTATCTGTAGAAACCTTTTCCCTGCAGTCGCTCTCCCAATATAATCAATGTTTCATCTTCACACAAATGGGGATGGAGACTGGTAATCTGGGTCAAATACACCAGAGAGCTTCTCATTTGTAGCACATTTAACCAACACCACACCATTACAGTGTTTAGACAACTGGATGGTAAAAATGTTGTCAGTTGCCAATTTTTTTGTCTGCCAGTTGTTTTAGTCCCCTTTTCCACAGGGGAAGATTTCCTGCAGAGTGAAGGGTGATTTTACTTTTGCAGGTGGTTGCGGGGCTGTGCAGCCACTTTCCTCACTTTATGCCTGTCAGGTGGCTGCTGCATCTGACCCTGTCCTCTGCTCCCTTCTTCTCTTTTTTTTTTAACCTCCTCTTTCCTATTTGCTACTTTATTTTAATAGTCTGGTGTAACTCGCCAAGACCGGCAACGTGACTGGAATACAAAGACAAATTAAAAGCAGTGCTATCAACTTTCTGCTCATGAAGTTTGCCAGGTCTTGCTGAGACAGATAAGGCTGTATTAACTCTCTTTAATGACATCTGCTAAATACTAATTTGCAAGAGAGAAAGGTGCCCAAGGAGAAGCAGGTATTCCTTTTTGTAGGGATTCTTTTCCCTTTGTGCTTTAACTTAAAGGATTTTCAAAAACCACTTAAGGTCAACTAAAACTCTTTATTTGTTCCCCAGAAGAAGTGTAATATCCTTAAACACCAGTTGAACTGTGGTCTGTGTATATATAGATATATGGATATATGATTTCCCCTTTAAAAACACTGTCATTAAAAAAATATATTTAGCATTTTTAACTTGTGCTTTTAATAGAACCTAATTATTTTATGTGACATTTATTTGTTAATGTACTAAAAGCTTTGTGTGCGTGCATTGCTTGTTTAGTAGGGAAAAAAAAAAAAGCAAGGAGAGCTTGATATAAAATCCCAAACTGTGATTAATAGCACATTTATTCATTCTTTAGTTCTCTGACAAAGAGCAATCAGTTGTGAAAAAAATGGTTTAAATCAAGACAAAGCAATTCTTTCTTGCCCCAAAAGAAAGAAAAAACCCCATGCATCTTGTTCCAGTGTTTCTCTTTCTCTGTGCCACATTTCATCTTCAAGCTCTGAAATAAAAGCAAATGAGATAAAAGCCTGGGTTAGAAAACCAAAGAGGAAGGGTGAACCCATTGCCTTTTTACTCGGTTGAAGATAATTATACCACTAACCCGAGACGTAAGAGGCTCAATTCCCTTTACTGCCTGGGGGAACTTGAACCCTTTTCCAGGAACAGTTCCTGAAAATGTGAATGGGAGCAGCTGATCCCAGAATACACTTTTTTGCTTTGCCAATGCCATTCCCACTTTGCACAGCTTACTTAAATATTCATTAAATGAGGGAAAAAAGCAAGCTCTCTGCAGCAGAGGCCAATGTAGAGAGGTGTTCAGGGAACCTGTGGTCCTTGGCTCACCAGCTGCAGCCAAACAGCCACCACTACTGCATGGGGGCTGCAGCATCACCCAGACCCCAAAGCGGCCCCACTTTGGGGACTGGAGGTCATGCTCTTCCCCGTGCCCACAGCCTTCTCTATTTCCTCCAAGATTATCTGGGGTCCGTAGCGCACAACCACATTATTCCTGTGAAAGGATGCTGCAAGAGCGGTGGCGGTGTAGGCGCCCATTTCCTGTCAAGAGGGGCAGCTGTGCCTCGGTGATGTGCAGCGGGCTCAGCAGATGGAGGAGGCTGAGGTCTGCTCCCTGCCCGGGCTGGTGCTGCCTGGCCATGGGGTCTTCAGCTGGGGGATGGAAGGTCCTGACCAAGTTCTGCTCAAGGGCACGAAATTGGCCATTGCTGCTGAGAAACCCAGCTCTTGTACGGGAAGTGCATTTCCTTCTCTGGCCTTTCCCCATGCCATTTCAGGAATCTGTCTCTTTGCAATCTTTGTTTTTATAAATGCATCTGAACATCAAAGCATTCTGGAAACAGTGCTGTGAAAACTTGGGTGGGGTTTTTTGTCATTTTACATAAGGCACCTTGAAACTTCATTTCTCAGCAAACTGCTACATCCCAACCCTAATTAACTGGTTAGTATTGCAACAGTGGTCAAGGGTTTTAAAACACTCAGGATAGGAAACATCTCTCCCAGCTTTATCAGCACATTATATCATCCAAGTCTAACCTTATCTTTGCACTGCTGTTAATAACTGCTTGTCTGCTTTGCCCATAAATACCCAACCCCTTCCATCTATACAGTCCTTTATACTTGGGTGAAAAAAAAACCCTGTGAAAGATAGCATCTTGTTATTTTGTAAGTCCTTTAGGAGTGAGACCTGCAAATAATTACTGCTGGTTTCTCTTTCTGGACAGGTGGTCACTTCTGGCTCCAGGGACTTCAATTCTATATGGGTACCTTGTCTCACCATATCATTATCCTTATCTCTGTCCGTTTGCCTCCTGCTTTCCTTATTTTAACCTTGCTTCTTGCTCAGATTCTGTAACTGAAAGGAACTCAATGCCTCCTTTTGAGTTCCAGATGTTACACCAGTAAAAATATTTTTTAATATGTTTTCTATTCTGAGTACTTAACATGGGGAGTTACTTCTTAGCTTTGTGTTTACATGCAATCTGTAATCCCTCTGGAAATAACAATGGCTGCTAATCTCATTTATAGATAAAGTGAAAGTATATACAAAGTTCATAAGCAGTTAAGCTAGTATAAATAATGTAAATTCATTATTTACATGCAAATATTGTGGCGATGTTTCTGTTTCTTATAATACCATCAGTATTATGTATACCTCCAGATATTCTGTCCTCTGATTTATCATCGCTGTCTTGGTGATGTTAAAAAAAATAACTATTACAAAGTATTTTGGGGAGGGGAAGGTATTGTTTACATACAGAACTTGTTTCTCTTTGTTTGAAAGCCATAGAACCAAAGACCTGGTACAAAAGCAAAATTCTAGTCTACTGCAATCCAAACTTATTTTAAAGGCATCCATACAGTGGTGCATTTAAAATAAATTTGAGAGTGGAATGAGGTCAGATGAACATAAACTAAATGCACCAGCTCATAAAATAAGTAATTAGCAGTTCTGTTCTGTGAAGAAAAGCATCTTAGTTTAATAGAGTCACTCTGTTCTCAGTCAACTCTATTTAAAATAAAATATGTCAAAATCAGACTTAGGGTCTTCAGAAACTGAAGCTGATTTATTCAAGTCAATAGAGCCACCTACAGATTTGACCCTGAATATCTGATATGATACACTGCCCAAATTTTCAGAAGTGTGTATATTAGACATGTGTGCGCAGTGCAAGTCATGTTTTCTATAAAATCTATTTACTGGTAGAGTGGACTTTTATAAATGCAACTTTCAAAGAGGTAATACCTACTTGTATACTTTGTCATCCCCATGCTGCTCACTTCTCAAAGCCTGGCTCTTACACAGCCAAAGATTTTTACACTTTGTTTGACAGTGAAGGGTGGCACAGAGACAAACCTGAACCTGTCACATCTGAAGGCATTTCACTCGCTGAAAAATGAGATAAGCCCTATTGCCTTTCCCAATACTTGGCTGCAGGTAGAACACTCTTAAAAAAAACCAAGAAAACAAAACCAAACAAACAGAAAAAAAACCAAAACACAAAAGTTAATGGTTCTCACAGCTTTGTGGCGCGTGGAGATTGCCATGGTAATTCACTCTGGAGGTTAAAAAGCTGGGGATAGCCTTCGGGAGGTAGGTGTAGATTAAAAAAGTCTTAGCTGCTTTTTGCAATTACAGATGTGAACAAATACCCTCTGAATGGTTGTTGCTCATTTTCATGAGGAGTCTGGGGATCTGTGGAGACTCCTGGTCATCAGCAGATGAAATCAGAGCTAAACCTACCCAGCGGCCAACCCAGACTGATCCCCTGCCCTTCATCTCTTCTGACTGGCTCCCCTATCCTGTGCCAGAGGCAGTTTGAGCACTTTGGAGCTTTCATGAATCCTAAATACAGAGTCAATACACTAACTGTGCTCAGCAAACAGCACTGTGTTTTCATTAGAAGGAGCTTTCTTATCCAAAAGTGTGATGCTTTGACAGTGCATCACCTAATCAATTTCTCATTTTTCAAAGTAAAGCATATGCAGGCTGTGTTCTTAGTTGCTTCTCACTTTGTATACATACTAGCAGTTGTCAAAAAAAAAAAAAAAAAAAGAGAGAGAGAAAGCTATAAAATGCTAAATGCTAATGACTTGATTAGCATTTTTCACTGACCTATCTCTAGTGGCGTGAACAGCAGAGGAACTGAGGAGTGGAGATCAGGGCTCAATGTGCCCAGCTCCTGGAGCACTTCCTCTCCATTGTGCTTGAATTCCTTCCACTGAGCCCAAACAGGGTTTTGCTCTTTAGTACAGTTTAGGCTTCTGTCCAATTGGTCCAGATTGGCAGATTTCAGTCCAGATGGTTATGATAGATACGGTACCCTCTCTTTTAATCTCAACTAAAGAAGTTTTGACAAAGGCCTATGAATTAAGTGGGCTATGAGTAGCAATGGCTGTGTGAATTTCACATTTTTGCCTAGTCCATCTGCCAGGCTGAAAAGAGGGAAGGCAAGCAAGCCGTTTTAGTATAAATTAGTGTGCTTGAATTGCACAAATCCAATTAGTTAACAGGCAGGACATTTCTCTGCTATTACTACTATTTTAAAAAAAAATTCTCTTTGGCAAAATGCACATTGAGTAGTAAATCTTTTCTTTTCAGGCTTGCCATCCATTTGGTACCTTTGTCCCACATTTACATGGAAATTTTAGTCCCCTTGAACACAAAGCTTTTCCTCTCAGCATGCAAGCTGCATTAATTGTCAGTAATGTGGGCAGAAATATATTCCATAGCATTATATCATCAAAACTGAATGGGATTAATAGCCTGTCCTGTTGTTATAAGGAGTTTGGCACCATGTGTTTTATCTGTCAGTGAGATGACTATTTATATTGTTTTTGGGTAACTGGCATAATAGCCTTTAGTATAATTGCTTATCTGAATGCACACAATTAAAACTATTTTCTGGGGGGACTTTGTGCTTGAAACTCACTTTGGTGGACGCTTTTTTTGCCAGGAGAGAGAGGACAGCACAGTGTGCTTCATGTGACGCCTTAGCGCAGCTCTCCTGCTGAATGTGACGCTTTTTCAGTGACAATTGCCTTTCATAATAACAGGTGGCCTTTCTTTTAACACTGCCCTGCCAGTCCTCCCTGGCTTCTCATGAGGAGCTGGTTTGCAGCCCCCTGAAGTCAGTGAAGTTCCCATGGCTTTGAGTCATGTCACAGGAGGCCAGATCCTTCCCTCCTTGCTCCTCCTCTGAAGCACAAACATCCACAGCTCCTAGTCTCATCCCCCAAAAGAGTTTGGCACTTGGTTCCCAGAAGCACTGCTGTGGACCTTCACTCTTCTTCTTCCCATGCCCTTTTATTTAAATTCTTTCATAAGACTGTAAGGGCTGATGGAAGTGTGTTCTTCAGGCATTGTCTGTGTGTGCATCCTCCCCTGTGTAGGCATTTGGAATCTGAGTTTCAGCAGATGAATTTAATCGGCCTCTGCATGGTGTGGAAAAAAAAAACCCAGTAATACATTCTGGTATTTATGCATATTTAAAAACATTAGTTCAAATGGGTATTAATAATAAGCTATAAGTACTTCATTAGGAGAATGAAAGTGGTGAAGCAATTTGCATTCTGTGTTCAGCAGTAGCATTGCAGATGAAATTGCAGAGATTTCATGTTGGAGGTCCATTTTCACACTTTATGAAAACTGAGGTCATACTAATGAAGCATGAAGTTGGATGTGCTTTAAATATGATAAGTTTATTGCAAGTCTTCCAAAAAAGTCATGTGTGTCCCAGTGTCCATACTGAAGCTTATTTACCATAATAGGTTTTTCAAATACAGAGTGCATTAATTTGACTGCTTGAAGTTTCTTAATCCTCTCCTATCAAATGCTTTAAGAAAGTAACAACTTGAAGATATCTGCATTCAAAAAACTGAATTTTGACAGCCCTTTAGATGAACTGTTCATTTTGAATAGTTGAATCTCCTAGTGTGACAAAATGTTAAGATTATCTAATGCAGATTATTTTTAGCTTAAAATAGAAAAATATTGATTCTTTATTGTCTCCTCTATTCCTCAGTCATGCACAAAACCACAGAAATATAAGTATTAAATAGTCTTTTAAGCTGTCACCCATTAATATGGAGCTTTTTAAAATTAAATTGGAGATCAATAAGAAACTTAATTTTAAGAACATTTCTCGACCATGTCAAACTGTTTGAGCCTGTTGATATCTTAATGGACATTAATGGAGACATTTTAAAAACAAGAATAACTTGCTGAAGTAGTTGGTTATTTTTAACACACATATGCACTGGTTGCAATTGTTTTTTATTGCTTTGGGAATAGCAGACAACACTAACAACAACAAAAGATCAAGATTCAACATGTTTGTAAAAAAAGAAGGTTGTTTTGAAAATAAAATTAGAAGATAGCAGTCTAAATATATGTTTCCTGTAGAGCTGTTCTTCCTCAATTACTTAATGCAGTTGTATTTCTCAGAATGTTATTTGTACATGATGTTATTATTTTTGTTGAAAGCACATCATTATCTACAGAACGTTTTGGAATTAAAGCTGATAGAAGTTTTAGAACATGTAATTATTTGTTCCTGATACTGCATGCTGCTTTCACAGGTAGTTTCTTATAGTAAGGTACTCTTTAACATGTTTACAAATCCATGCTTGGAAAAGCAAGTATGTATACCAAGGGGCAGGTTTTCAGACAGATTTTTGTACAAGCCAGGGTGTGTACCTGGACTGTGACATCTCTGCTTGCAGGAGAGCCATGTCCATTCACATAAATACTGCCAGACGTGTGGGTTTCTGCAAATGTGAAGCCAGGCAAGGCAGTGCTGGGTCAGTGGCTTGGTGATGCTCATCTTTACGCACCAGTGCCAACACCTGCATGAGCCAACACCTCCTTTTTAGTCAGTACTTGCTCCCTCTGTCCCCATCCCTCAGAACTGAGGGGTCCTCCAGGAGCAGACTGACCACATCCACAACATAACAGCCCTCAGCCCTAAACCCTCTGTGCATCCCATAGAGTCTCTGGTGGTTTTGAGACACAGTTACTATTTGTGCATCCTTTTAGTTCCACGTCTCTGGAAGCATCAGTGTCGTGCTTTGGTAACCTGAAACAGAGGATTTGTGTTTGGTACCTTGGGACCACAGGAGGAAAGCACATGCAGCTCCCATGTGAGAACACCAGGATGATGTGTTGATACCATGTTAGGGGGGGATCATATAAGGAAGACACAGACAAATGTTGGGTAGTCTTCATCACGTCAGCATTACGGGATGGAGCAACATAGCCCAGGACTGTGTCCAGAGTCTGTCTTGAGGAGGCCAAAACAGCAGGCAGCCAAGGAGAGTGAGCCATCAGGAGCCAGCACTTGGCCTCACTCCCTGGCCTGATTTTATTTAAAAGTATAGTCAGGCAGTTCTGAATGACAGCAAAGCAAATGCACATAAGTTCTGCTCTCTGCAAAGAGAGAAGCAGAAGAGTGCAAGGAACAGAGGACATTTGACATCTGCATGTTCAGGTAGTGGGAAGGTTCAAGTAAATATGTGACAGGTTGAATTAACTTAGGTTTCTAATAGCAATATGTCTGGTCAAAATTGCTGAGCTAATGAGACTAGTTCTTTTGCTTTTATCTCTGGTCAAAATGATTGCAAATATAAAGAATCACATGGTTGACAGTTGGGTATTGCTTTAATGTCTTGTGTTTCAAGGTGAATGTGTGCACTTAATGAAGAGGGCTGAAAAATTGCTTTCAGAGCAACTTCTATGAAACACCTGAATTTTGGACTATATATTTATGAGGAAAACATCTGCTTTCACAAGGAAATGAAGAGAGAAAAACCTGAAAATTGGAGCCTGTTGCTCCAAAGCTGTCCTGCAACGCTGCGGAGCAGTGGTAGTTTGGGTGCTTCACGTTCCCAACCCCTTGGTGAGCTGTATTCCTGGCAGGGCTGTGTTTCCCAAGATGTAGCACAACTCTTTGCCATGATGTGCAGGATTGCACTTCTTTTAAAGAAAGGACTTCTTTTAAGTACCAGCTAATAGTGATGGTGTAAGGTGTATTTTGTTGGTCTCAGTCTGCAAGAGCTAGCAAATTCACAAGTTTTAATGCTTTTAAGCACCCGAGATGTACAGTCTAATAGCACAACTCCCTAACAAGGCTTGGCCCCAGTCTGCCCTGGGACTTTGTGCCAGCATAACTTTGTTGAGCTGAGCCATGATAAGGTACCATTTGTGGCTGGCAGGGCTTTGGCAGCCAGAGCGCCTGGGGAGGGCACAGCTACGCTGCCAAACCTGCTGCTGGAAGCTCTCCTGGCACTAAGGCAGTTTGGCCCCAGTGCTGACCTCACCTAGGGGAAGAAGTTGTTAGTGTGGGGAGCACAGCATTCTACACCCAGCTTCCCACCCACCACTGCAGAGAGCGTGATAACGTCATATTTAATTTATCACATCAAATCATAGCCTGTTCTTGCCTCCTTGATCATACTCCCTTTCAAGGCAGCTGTGCTAGACATCACCAGCCCTGGCTAGTGCAACACCCAAAGATACTTGAGATGGACCCAGGAACGTTAAAAACAACAACTTGGTTGTTGCAATTTACAGTCTTATCATGCTTTTTTTGCTCAGCAGTGTCCCTGACAGGTCCCATACACTGAGTACAGCTGGCCATTTTGGTTCTATGCCAAATGAGAATTTCCTGGTGTGAAAAGAATCCTCAGTTGTCTACTTTCTTGGCTTCCAGATAGTACAAATCGTGTTTAACTGGGCTGTAGAGTAACACTGAATACCTTGAAAAAAACCTCATAAATTAGAAAGTGAAAACTGCATCTTATTGTCCACAAAAGACAAAATTAAGTGTCTTATGTTCCTCAAATTACTCTTTTATTGAGCCATATTGCAAGGATGATGACTGTTTCTGAATGGGGTGCTAACATGTATTTTTTCCTCAGGCATATAATGGTCATGCTTCCCTATCAAATTCCCTCAGAGGAAGAGCAGAAACAGGCGAGAGTCTCTTCTCCTGCATCACTGTAAATCCCAGAAACTTCATTTGATGGAGCAGAATTAATCCACTCTGTACTTGCTCAAGCCTAGTCATGGTCCAGTCTCTTATCGACAATAAAGGCTACTATGTAATAGCATGTGGAGAAGTAGAATAGAGGAACAGAATATGACAAATGAAACCTCAAGTCAGAAGAGCATAAGGCTTTGCTTATGTCCTTCTAAAACATTCCCAGCACCTGTGCTGGAAAAAAGAAAGGAAACTGGTTTGCAGGCACAGTTTTCGAATGACAGCAGTCCAGAGGCACTTCAACACTGGATTTTGTTCTTCTGTTATATTCTGGCAGCATCTCAGAGCAAAGGTGCCTATTTCCTAAACAGACAAAGCTGTACTGCCAGCTACAGGGTTTGTGGCTTGGCAAGTCCCATTCTGGCTGCCAGCTGCCCTGATGAAACTAATTGGAGGTTCATCTGCAATGTGGGGAGCCCTGTGATCGGAGAGGTTTTGCCTTTGAATGTTGACTTTTAAGTAGGAAACTGCAGCAGGCTGGATTTAGGTGGCTCTTCGGCATTATAAAGTGCTTTTTGCTTGACTCCACTGTGTCATCACTACTGTCTTGTCCTTTCTGCATGATGCCATATGTCCCCCTTGCACTGGAAGAAGTGCCATCCTTACAAAGGGTGTGCCACTAGGCAGCCTTGCCAGTGTGGGCTCTTGGTCACAGACTGTCATACAGGAGTCTGTATTACACCTGCTGACAGGCCGTGAAACAACAGCAACAAGCCCAGACATGCCTTAGTTTAAATATTTTGGATACAAAATCAAAGGGCATTTATGATTTCCTTGATGTCCGAAAGGCAAGTGTCAGCCCAGCTGCACCTCAGCGCTGCTCCTTGTTAAGCACTTCACAAAGTGCTCTGTGATCTGTGTCAGAGCATCTGGACCCATGCCAACCAGGTGCTTTCTGGGGTATTCTCTAATCCATGCAACCATCTGACTAAACTGATTTAAAAGTTATATATCGTGTCATTACCATTATACAGATCAGCAGGGGGAAAGCAGAACATTTTTCTCCCAGCGCTCAGTGTTGCATCAAACTTTTCTTTAGGATTGCCTTGCAGTCAGACTGGCGTGTTCTGCTCCTGAATGAAACAGAAGCTGAGTACTGGGAGGCTCTGCTGTGGACCCTGGCCATGTCTAGAAAGGCCAGCAAACTCTTTCATTTTCCCAGTGTGAAATCCTGTAGCTGTAAGAGTACTGCCAGTCACTGAAACATCTTACTGCAAATAGAGAGAGAAAGTCACAGAAATGATGCTAGGGGAGAATTCATGGAGAAAGGCAAGAATGTCCAGACCCACCTGTTGGAAGGTAGAAACAATATGCCGTAGTCTGATGGATGAGATTAGAAAGACCTGACTTTTCACCCTCTTTTTAAGGACTTCATTACTTAATCCATCTCTCTAGATCTCCTTCAATTGGCATCCCAGGCTGTGTGCTGCTAGATATCAAAACTCTTGGGTGTGCTCTGGAGTCCTGAAGGTCCCCATCAGCACTGGTTTGCTGTGCTGTTTTTACCCTATCACTGTGTGACAGGGTACCACATGCCTTTCTGTAATGACCACTGCTGGATGATGCACAGGTGAGTTCTGAGACCTGCCACTGATATAACAGCATGGTTAAAGGAGACAGCTTATTTGGCTGCTATGGGAAAACAGGTAAAGGGATTGGCAGATCATACAGGGTTGTCATAATCAGAAGATGCGTGTTGATTCATACTTTCTCACCCACTCCCCATGATCAACATGCTGTTCCTCTTCAGATGTCTCCTGCTGCAGCTCTTCCACATCTTTTGTAGTATTGTATTCTCCTGGCCTGAACCCTGAGCCTTGATCTCCCAGGGTCCTGTGTGGGTCCTGTCTCCACATTGTAATGCCAGACTCAATATCAGGTTTTATATAACACTGAACAGTTTGATAAGAACCAGTTTGGAAAACTGCTGGCAGGAGATTTATGTTTAGGAGCCTTCTCTCAGACCTGAGAGACTGATGCTCAAATGCCTGGACTGAATTATAGGAGCAGGCGACTATACCTGGCTGTTCCTGTTCTGACTTAACACTCTGACTACTGAGTTGTTGTGCAACAGTTTTGCTTTAAAACAGGATGGGAGAAAGGTAGATGCTGCCTGTTTTCCTAAAGAGGCAGTTTTCCCAACAGCACTCTGCTGATCTTAACTGCAGCAAGGGTGGGAATATTTGTTTCCAAGTTGGCTCCAGCACTCAGATCCCAGAAGATTTTAAACATCCCTAACTGTGTGTAAACAAAATTTGCCTAAACATAATCCTTGCCTTGTCATCCTGACTTCGTCTACACATGCAGCTTTAGTGGTGTGACTTTTCTCTTGGCTATGGCAGCAAAAAATGTTACCTGTGTCCTTGGACAGAGAAATGTTTTGAAATGTGTTGATCAGCAGGGAGTAGTTGAGACATCTGCAGTGATTTTTGCCGTGTGTGTGTGTGTGTGTGTGTGTGTGTGTGTGTGTGTACAGAGTACATTAGAGATCATAAAAAAAAAACCAAAATGAGAAAGTATGTGGAATCATCGAGCAATAGGTGACCATGCACATGAGCTGCAAAATTTCTCACGCCAAGCTCATGACATAGATTTCCTTGCTGCAGTCCTTTCTCCCAATGCATTTTCAGTGCTGAGTGAATAATGTTTCCAGCTGGTGACAGGAAGGCATTTTTTTCATCATAAACCAATATGCATTCAGTTTCAGGCCACCTTATGTTTTTACAAGATACAGTTTCTTTTCAGAATTCTATTTGATAGTGAAATTGAATAAGGGTGTTTTTATAGTACATGAAGAACGTGGGTGGCTTTGCTTGCTGTGTTTTAGAAGATGCTGCACCTTCAATTTAACGGACAGTGCTGCGCTTCAGTAGACCATTATATTACTCCACTATTCCTAGCATAGCAGTCATATCGAAATTGTATTGCTACATTATACAAGTATGGTTAATTGAACCCAGTTATCAGCCCAAGCTCATACAATAGCTGTATGTGGGTAAAGGAGAAGCAATGAGTTAGAAAAATATTATATGTTCTGGGGAAAAATAAAACCAAAAAGTGAGGGAAGGAATGGGCACAGTTGGAGGCAGAGCATGGGCAGCAGGAGAGCAATTGAATGGTGATGGCCAGAGCCGCAGCCTGACCTATGCTCTCTGCCCTGCAGCCATGCTGAGTAATTAGGGAGTCTGTTAATTTTTTGTATCATTATTACAGTAAAAGGCATACCTTACCACGTGGAACTAAAGAGGGACAGTACAAATGAAGCCTAACTGACAGTTTTTAAGATAGATGTTCATCAAAGGTTTGCTTAATATCTCTGAAGTGCAAAGCATAACAGGGCTGTGGGTTTAATGTGTCTGGAGTAAAAAATATGTATATCCTCAGCACTACCCTTCTTTCCTGCTCCAGCTGGCTTTTAATGCACTGTTGAAAACAATCAAGTATAAATAGTAGTGCTTGAAAGAAAAGCTGATATTCAGACTGTGACTGTGTGGGACTACAAAAATTACTTGTTGGGTCTTTGATCATATTCCAAGGAGGCATGAGAAACCACAGCAATAGTACCTTTTTGTGTTGAGCAGGGCACCCTCAAACACAAGAAGGGCAAGGCAATGTGGGAATCCTCTGCAGACCTTTGCAGAAATCAGGGTCCCAGTATGTTGCCTGATGTGGAGCTGCCTGCTGTCAATCAGCACCCTGTTAACATTTGAGTTTTCTTTTTATTTTACTCATTTAAGTCTAGTACCTGAGCTTCAGGGAAAAGCTGCAGCTTTTAAGTGGTAGTTTAAAAAACCCACTTTCCTTTGTACTCTTTTTATTGGTGCCTGTTGACCATAAACCTAAAAGGGAGAGTTCAGTCTGCCACCAGTCTGTCCTTTAATACCCCATTCGTAGCATGACGTATTCATACTAAAAATGAATCCAAAGAAATCCCAAAGGCACAGATGATTTTTTGGGGGGAGAAAAAAAAGGCTTTAGTATACGGAACTGTTTCATGAAAGGACTAACATCGGCTGAATCATAAAACCGAGTGAGTATAGCTGTGATGCCAGCAGTTAGCATTAAAGTGCATTTATTCATGGCAGGCACTGACAATTTAAGCTTAGCTGTAGGTTGGTGGGCTTTCATTTACTGTGGAAGGCTTGTCATTGTTTACATGATATTAATCCTTGAGCTTATGTCTTTGCAGTTTAATGTAAGTTTAACTAATACACTGAAGAGGTGAGTTTATAAATGAATGTGTTGCTGCATGATCTGTCTAGTTTGCTCGAGTGGGTGCTGGGCATTGTCTGGGGTGAGGTGTGGATCTGCAAGAAGGAAGCTGTGGCAGTAGGAGCCATCATGTCCAGCATAGTCTTGGTTCTGGGCCATGCTCCTTCATGTCCTCTGTGGGACTGGGACTCCTTGTTCCAGCAGCCAGGGTTGAGGTACCTCTTGGTAGATCATGTTGTATGGGTGTGGCAAAAAAAAAAAAGGGAAGAAACTAATTTTTAGGGCAGGACACTGTATTTTGGGACCTGGTTGCCTCAAAGGCAGACCATAGGATGGACAATTTTCAATGCCTGCTCTTAGGTTTTAGGCAACAGGGCAAAAATGGGCAGTTACAACTTTAATGGATAGCAAAGACCTGTGAAAGACATTGATAAGCATGTTGGGGAGACTCTTGTGGGATAAT
Organism: Pardalotus punctatus; assembly: GCA_013400915.1. Lineage (NCBI taxonomy): Eukaryota > Metazoa > Chordata > Aves > Passeriformes > Pardalotidae > Pardalotus > Pardalotus punctatus. The sequence goes on from VZTX01028444.1 coordinate 159,109, forward strand.
TTCATCTGTTACCAGAAGCACTGCTGTCTTCAGTTAGCTGGGTTTTGGTTTTTTCGTTAATTACCTTCCAAAGTAGGACACATGAACATACTTCTTCTCGCTGGCTTATGTATTTCTCTTTTAGAAAAAGATTTTTCTGATTTTTAATTATCTTTAAAATGTGAATATGGGACTACTTTCTTTTTCTTGTTCATGAAGTGCTCCCCACTAAATTGTTGGTGATATTAAGCACTGACAGATTAATTTCTTACTTTCTTTTGTTCATAGAAAATCTTTCTACTAGGCAAAGTATCAGAAATTCACTAGAAAATTTGCTTGTTGCAAAGGCTTCCAGATAGATTAAGAAACTTCACACACAGGACCCATTAGAGTACATTAAAAAAATAAGGTTCTTCCACAATGATATTATCAACCTCTATAAAACATGTACCACATCCTGGGTTATTCAATACATGTCTATATTTTGTCAAAGCAGGTACAATTTAAACATAATTTTTGTGATAAATTGTCTCTGCTTTTCTTAATTCCACCAAGAGAACAATAACCTCAGACATAAATATCCTGAATTTGGGATAAGTGCCTTATAGATAAAGCCTATAGCAATATGTTTCACACTCAGATCTCAACTTACCTGACAGTGACATTGTTCAAGTTCACATTTGAATTTAATTTTCATTGATTGGGACCCTCTCTAATTTTTTTTTACACTATTTGGTTCAGAGTAACATTTTTTCTACTCTTCAGCTTCACTTCCCTTCTTTCCTTTCCCACTTCCCTCCCCCCCCCCCCCNTTGTAGCACATTTATTTATATGCCTGTCCAACATGCTTTTTGACTAGGCTATACAGATTGGTGAACTACTTGGAACCAAGCAGTCAGCAATTCTGTCTTGTTCCCCACAAGTCCTGAAGTTGTTTTTATTCCCTCTGTGAAAATGGCTATGTCAGCAGAGAGTACAAAAGGAATCAAATTATACTTCATCTTATTAGAAAACCACCTGGAAGCCAGTGGAGACATCCCACTCCTCTTTGCCTTCCAGGTCTTTGATCCACTTGAAAAGCCTCATCCACTGTCAGGAGGGCTTACCTCCCTGCATACTCAGCACTACAAGAAAGTGTATTTAAACTGAGGGTTAGTACTGAAAATGCCCAGCAGTGTTTTCCCCATGTTTCACCTTCTTCCCAATGCTTGATTTGGTTCTTCTAGGCATAGTCCTAATATTGCCAACTCCAAGTATCAGGAATCCAAGAGGCAGCCTCCTTTTCACTTCCTCCTCTCCAAAAAATCTACAAGATTTACTTTAATCACAGGGATCAGCAAGCAGTTAGTGTTATTCCATCACTGGATCTCAAAAAATCTCCACTATTGGAAGGGTTAGTACCACTGCTATCTCTAACAGGCCACGTTGCTTGTGGGACTTAATGGCATGGACTCCTTCTGGAGCAAGTCCAGAGGAGGGCCATGAAGATGGTCAGAGGGATGCAAGATCTCTCCTATGAGGACAGGCTGAGAGAGCTGAGGTTGTTCAGCCTGGAGAAGATTCCAGGGAGACCTCATTGAGGCCTTCTAGTACCAAAAGGGGGCCTGCAGAAGAGCTGCAGAGGGACTTCTCGCAAGGGCTGGTACTGATAGGAATGGCTTCAAACTGAAAGAAGGTAGATTTAGACTGGATATTAGGTAGGAAGAAATTCTTTACTGTGACGGTGGCAAGGCATTGGAACAGGTAGCTCAGCAGAGTTGTGGATGCCCCATCTCTGGCAGTGTTGAAGGCTGGGTTGGATGTGGCTTTGAGCTACCTGAGCTGGTGGCAGATGTCCCTGCCCATAGCATTGGAACTCGATGGTCTTTGAGGTCCCTTCCAGCCCAAATCATTCTTTGATCCTGTGATCAGCAGCCCATCCCTGACAGCTCATTAACTTCAGCAGCAGAGTGGTTGCAAACAGCGCTTGACCCAGTTCTTTTCCTTGCTGTTTAGGGCTTCTTACTCCTGGGGCAACTGGGAATGGTGGGAATGTAAGACAGCGAGAGGAGGTTTATGGGTTTATTTACTGACCTTCAGGAGGCACCCTGCTGTGAAGAGTCTCTTGCTCACGTACACAGAGGCACATGCACACACACGTGCACATTAAGGCTGCCGCACTGCGATCATACAACCCCCTTTCAGAGCCCCTGCTCATCTCTTTAATATTTGATAGCTCTTTGGCAGTCAGCAGAGAGGAGCAGAGCTTTTTGTTATGTAACTCCTATTAGAAGTTGGGGTTTGATAAAGCGTAAGTCGCATTTCTCATTATGAGAAATAAAGTGTGTTTCTCACTTCTTTGCATCCAAATGCCAGCCTTTGATGTCTGTACTTGGCCCTCGCTGCAGCTAAAATCTCTTGTGGCATGTACTTCATAGCCATGTAAAATAGCAGTGTGTTCTTAGCCCTACTAGTTAAGGAGATGCCAAATGATGTCAAGTTGAGGCTGAAAGTGCTTTTCTGCTCTACTAACAAACAGCTGAGCTCTGGAAGCTTATTATTGCCTTTTTAAGGATCTCCAAACCCAGTTGCAATGAGATTACTCCATTCCTATTTCTTCTGCCTTTCTCATAAACTTACACCTCCCTGTTTGCTTGCTCTTAGTGCAGTGCAACAGAGGGATTAAATGGAGTTCATCTTCCCCTTTTGCCTTGATGCTTTAGTGCATTTCAAAATGAAATAGGACTGTGATAAATTGCACCTTGAAGAAACCAGAAGCTTAGAAGGAGGTTTTAAAGTTTTAGGAAAAAATTAAACTGGCCAAAACAGCAGGCAAATAGAACACAATTTGAAAGCTTATAACTCCCTCCACTTCTGTGAATCTGAGATTCTCTCCTGGACCTGTCCCTCTCCTCATCTATGTTCTTAAAGAAAATCTCTTGGCAGCTATTTTGCCCTGTGTTACTACAACACTGTATTCAGTACTTAAAGCTTTACAGGGTGGGAGAAATGTCTAGTATGACCTTCAGTCCTGGGTATCCTTCTTTCTTTATCTTTTAGAATTACTTCCGCAAATAGTCTTTATTTTAGCTTTTTGTTTCATGTGGTGTTGAAGCCAATCCTATGATTTCATGTGTTTTTAAGTTGATAGATTGAACTGCAGGTGATAAAGACTCTACTTTATCCTGTAAACCAAACTGCCTTTATTAATCCCCCAGGCTTATCATAAGGCTCCAGACCTTTTTTCTTCCTCCCTCCTAAAAGTGATCTTGTTTGAGAGAAGCAGCTAATTGATGGTGGGAAATGTCGGTCTGTCCCCTTGCTGGGTACAGCCCAGATGTGCTCAGGAGGAAGGGGCTTCCAGGGAGGAGGGGGCTGCTGTATCTTCCGCCTGTGCAGCACTCAGTGGTTTCTGGGATGTGGCCACCTGTCCTGAGTGAACTGAACTGAGACCACACCATCATTTCCTAAAGGCCACTGAGCAGCCATTACCTACACTAATGGGTTTTCATGTTACTGATGCAGGCTGAAGTTGACCCTTTATGGGCTTTGTGTCAGGGGATAATGGATAAGTGTGGTAACCAGTTTCCAGGTTACCCAATTTAAAGATCTTGCTGTATCAACAAGTGCTTGCTTTTTACAAACCTGCTTGGTGGAGCTTCTGTATGCCAAAACCCAGTCTCACTTAGCTCTATGAAGAAGACTATGAAGACGTATTATTTTGAATAGCTATTACCAATATTGCAAAGGGCATAACCTGATGTTTACTAGGGAAGTTTATTTCCTTGTTTCTACCTGGGGAAGGATGTAATTTTGGAAAATAGAAAGGCAATATTATTTTAAGGTACAACTGTATTAGATATGAGATGTGCCTAATTTTATGTTTTAATAAGCATTGACTAATCAAAAGTGAAATTAATTTGTTCATAAGAAAAACATTTCTACAGCTTCTGTTTTCAGGTGCCAAATTACAAATATCTTAAATGGTCTGATCTTTAGAGGTTTCTTATTGCCTAACCTTTGAAAATCAGCATTGAGATATCCTAAAACTGAGGATTTTTAAAACCAGTTTTGACACATAGCTTAATATGCATAAAAATATAAAGCTATATTTTGATGGGGTAGGAGTTGATATATGACCCTCACCATTCATTGCAAACCAAAACTATGTGTGAGATAATTAATTTTTAGTTTCTACAGTTCAGAGATTTTTTTCACAACAGAAGGCCTGTTTTTTTCCAAGAATATAAAACAATACTGTGCTTTTTGCATACAGAAGTGGCTATTTTTATGACTTACAAGCATACGTACAGGTTGTTTTGAAGGTAGGGTCATACACAGTGGGTTATGATACAGCATTGGTGTCACAAAGAATAAATCCATGCGATTTGTCATGGGATGTAATTGAAACCATGTCTTTAGCAACATGAAAAAAGGGATTGGAAGTTTATGAGAAATCTTGCAAGATCAGTCCAGATTTTTTGTAGTACCTGCCAAAACAGATCTGAAGTTCCTATTGAACTTCATCTTAAGACCTCAAGGAATATAATACCAAACTAGTTTGTAGTAGTCTGTTTTGCATGATTTGCAGAATATACCAGTATCAAGCATAAAAAGCCACCATAAATTAGGTACATATTCTATGTGGTGTTTAATATATTAGGCAGAATATGCATTGTTAGTTACTTTAAATACCTCCAGCACAAAAAATTTAAGCTTAAATTGAAGGATGAAAGTGGCCCATGTGTGCACTTTCTACACTGCTCTCATGAGAACAGGTAAGCCACCAAGTTAGACACAGCAACTCCTCTCCCCCCAAAGACTGCAGGACTCTACTAAAGATTTTAAGATGAATGAACGGATATTTTAAGGATAGTCTTGAGTACTCAAACTGACAAACGTACACAAGTGATGACTATGCACTTGACTGGAATCAAGTGGGCAGTAACACAAAAAACATAATGTCTCCAGTAGCATTTTATAATTTCTGGGCGTGGCTGAAGTTTGGGTATAGAAACCCAGAAGGAAACCCCACCTGGGACACCATCCTCCCCTGAATAAGTAAAATTTAATATAAACATTCATAGCATATAACATGCAGTGGGCTGTAAAACAGATGAATGTTAAAAGACTAAATTTCTGGAAGAAATGAAAACACAGGTGTGACAAACGGTTATTGAAAAACAAGTGATTGTTAAAATACAAAAGCCATGAAGAGACTGCCTTGGTCAGGTCTTTGTAGCTCTGACTCTGAAGAGGTAAGAAAGGAGGAAAGAAAGTCTATAGCAAAGCATTTTTTTAGAAAAAGTGAAAATTGTGTCCATTCCTTTCAATTCTATCTGGGAGTCTAATAAAAGATATTAACTCTCAATACAAACCTTGTCTTTTGTGGCAAGATTTACATGCCTCTGTGACATGAAATCCATTAAGCAGATCTAATTAGACATCCATGCCAGAATGTCCTCCGAATTAATGAAATACATTGCAATCAAAAGGAAATCTCAGAGGAGCACCTAAACTGGAATAATGCCCACCAAGTTATCTTTGGTTACCTCCTTTTCCTCTGATAATGAAAATGTTCAGGCAGCCAGAATTAATAACACCATGAATGGCAAATAATGAGTCCCAGAACACTGGAAGTAAAAAGAGAGTTGGACTTGTAGCCCTTTGACAAAGTGACTGAAGGAGTAAATCTGAGCATCTCAACCAAAATGATTGAAGCCTAATTCTGTCTGGTACATAAATATAATTCTTCCTATTTTCATATAGCTCTATTTTTAATTTTTTTCCAGTTTTTTGGTATCCAAGGTTATAGCATGTCAAATATAACTAATGGGGTAGTTTAATGAGGAGCTGCATCTCATTTAAGGCTGAGTTATTTCTTCATTTGTGAAAGACAGATGGGTAGATAGATAGATAGATAGATAGATGTATAGCTTTTTATAGATGTTATCCTCCTACACCTTATAGGAAATTAATGTCAAAGCAGTCAATAGAACCAGACACCACTTTCTCTTGAAATAATGAAATGAGGGACAGGCAGGAGAAAAAGCATTCAGCTCTAGAGAGTGGAGCATGGGTTGGACAGGTACACTGTTCACTGGGTAAAATCTAGCTGGATAGCCAGGCCTAGAGAACAGGGGTGAATAGAGTTGCATCCAGCTGGTGGCCAGTCACTAGTGGAGCTCCCCAGGGCTCAGTACTGGGGCCAGTCTGGATAAGTATCTCCATCAATTATCTGGATAAGGGGATCAAGCTCATTCTCAGTCAGATGACAATCGGCTGGGCAGAAGTGTTGATCTTCTAGAGGGCAGGAAGGCTCTGCAGCGGGCTCTGGACAGGCTGGATTGATGGGACAAAGCCAATTGCTTGAGGTTCATCAAGGCAAAGTGCTGGGTCCTGCCCTGGGGTCCCAACAACCCCAGGCAGTGCCACAGGCTGGGGCAGAGTGGCTGGAAAGTTGCTCACAGAAAAAAGACCTGGGGGTGCTGGTGCCAGCAGCTGGACATGAGCCAGGGTGTGCCCAGGTGGCCAAGAAGGCCAAGGCCATCCTGGCCTGGATCAGCAATGGACCAGGGCAGGGATTGTCCCACTGTGCTCGGCACTGGTGAGGCCACACCTCGAGTGCTGTGTTCAGTTCTGGGCCCCTCACAACAAGAAAGACATTGAAGGGCTGGAGAGTGTCCAGAGAAGGGCAGTGGAGCTGGGGAGGGGTCAGGAGCACAGGTCTGATGAGGAACGGCTGAAGGAGCTGAGGTTGCATAGCCTGGAGAAAAGGAAGCTCATGGGGGGATATTATGACTCTTACAATTATTTTAAAGGAAGTTGCAGCCAGGTGGGTGCCAGTCTCTTCTCCAAAGTGACAGGACATAGAACAAGAGGAAGTGGCCTCAAGTTGCACTGGAGGAGGTTTAGATTGGATATTAGGAAAAATTTCTTCACCTAAAGGGTTGTCAAGCATTTGGACAGGCTGCACAGCGAAGTGGTGGAGTCACCATCTTTGAGGTATTCAAAAGATGTGTGGGCATGGGGACACAGTTTAGCATTGGACTTGGCAGTGACAGGTTAATGGTTGGACTTGATGATCTGAAAGGTCCTTTCCCAGTTAAATGATTCTTTGATTCTATGCAAATTAGCGTGATGAGGAACAGAAGAGGGTGAGGAAGCTTCCCCTCCCTTTTGTGCACACATAAGCCCCTCTGCATTAGGGTCCTTGCACTTGGGGAGCATCCTGTCACTGGGACTGCCACCCCACTCTGAGCCATCAGCTTCCTCTCCCCATCTTCAGTGGGTGTCCCTGGGGGAACAGGTATGGATCTGTCTTGCTTACTTTCAACTTTCTACTCCACTGCAGCGGGTTGCTCCAGGGCTGGGTTTGGAAATGGGAGCCCTGGGGAACCCAGAGGGGGAGTCCCTGCTGCCCCAAGGGGCTCAGTGCTGGGGTGACAGCCTCTGTGCAGACATGTGGGTGGTTTGCAAGGCTGGCCTTCAGTCACGAGTACCCACAGCTTTTCATGGCCTCTCTCAGTTGGTAAGGCTCTGGCCACAGCCAGCAGCACCATGCTGTGCATCATTGTGGATATTTATTTAAGATCTCTTCTTTTAACTTTACTGCGCATGGTGAAAGAGGATTTTCCACCAGACACTGTAACAACACCGACCACAATTTCTATTGCCTTGATTATTTTTTAATTCTTGTGAAAAGCCACATCTTCTCTAGCATCAGCAAATAAGCAGCATGTTTTAATAGCTTTATTCCCTTATAATATTTGTCCTAGATAAGGCCTGGTTGCTAATTATTCTGGCCCTGGTCCTTCCTTCCTCACCCCTGCTGAAACATATCCCCTATCATAGCTTTACTCAGCACACAGAAAAGAAGCAGTGTCAGGCCTTCTAGCTCTTCCATTATTTTTGACTGACAGCCTAAATTAAAATCCTTTACTTTGCTGACTTTCATTAAAAAGCAACAACAACTGGTGTTTGGGTGGAGGAGTAAAAAAAATAAAATCAGCCTCCAAACATGAGCTTTGCAATCCTTTTGACACTGTATAAATAGCATTGCCCCTTCAAATCTGTAGCTGATGCAGCAGAGATTACAGCACAAACCGAACTACACCAGAGCTATCCAGCTGCCCCATCCCTCCCGGGCTGTACAGCCTCTGGCCACCAGGAGTAAGATATCCTTTGGATAAGCAAAATAGCTAAGCCTGGGGAACATCAGTCTGTAGTGACTCATGCCATTTAATTTTATTTTATTTTATTTTATTATGGAAGGAGGGGATGAAGACCATACTTTGAAGTTTTCTACATAACTCTGCGTGTGTGTGTGTGTGTGTGTGTGCGCGCAAGTGAGCATCTGGATGTGTGCTTTTTCTGTGCAGTTCTCAACCAAATCCAGTGCCAGTTTTCCTTGACCCTTCAGGAGCCTCCAGAAGGATGTGGAGAAAAGATCCCACCCCAGCAACTGGCCTTAGCCAAGATCTTTTCTTTGAGAAAATTATTTTTCTGCCTAAAATATTCAAAAAGGACAAAATTGCTTCATGCTGTCAAAAATAATCTATAAAGCAAAATGCCTCGCATGCACTATTGGTTGCAATGTGCAAGGCTACATATACATTTCTGTTGTTAAACTAGGGGATTAATTTAGGCTTGGCACATAATGAATCAAGGAGATTTATAAATAATTGCCTTGGAGATAAGTCATAGAATATCTTACATCTGCTTCTTTGTTAGTGCTTCTGGAGTGTAGTCATTTTGGGAAAGACTAAAACTAGCTGATGTAGATATATTCCTCTTCCGTAAGTGATCTTGTTCTGGGCAGTTGGGCTGTTTCAGAGCAGAGCAGGCAGGAATTAGGATTTGCATGTGATCCTGTTGTCTGAGGGATGTCCAGCCCCTATGATTCACAACTGGAGTTTTCCTTGAATTACTGGAAACGGTGGATTTGTTTTTGAAGGGGAATCCTGTCCTCACATTACAGAATAATTCTTTCAACTTGCTCCCTACTCCCAGAACTGGGTAGCATCCTCAAAGCCCAGTTTTTCAGAGCAGTAAATGCACCTACAGCAAATTTTCAGTATCGGATAAAGATATTTTTCCCATCAAACTAGGGGAAGCATGGGCTAACAGGCACTGGCTGGCCCTATTTCTCTGCAGAGAGAAGTGAGTGTAGCTGGAGGAAAACCCTGGCTGGAGGGTGGAGAAATGGCTGTAAATGCACCAAATTCTTTGTTCTCCTCCCGGGTGTGTTCTGAGTTCTCTGCAGAGTCTCTCTTAAATCCTGAGCAGCAGCCTGAGGGCCATGAGAGACCCACTGACATGAAGCCTTTCTAAATCTGCCCTTTGGAGATGTAGGAGGGACAACAGTAAAAGCACCAGAATAATAGAGCCACCAGAAACTGCTAATGTTTGTTCAGTCTAGCCTCTGCTTCTAGATGAGCCTAAGCTGTTTTCCTTTCTATTTTTATTTAATTATTTTTTCTTGCTTCTCAGTGTTTCCAGAGATTACTTTGTCCTTTTTTCATGAGCCATCAATTCGCGCTGTGATCTGAGACACTGAGGGAACAGAGCATCTGATGCCAAAATGTTAACAGATTTAAGGTATCAAGAGGCAAGTCACAGGAAATAGCTCATTTGTTCAGGCATTCAGAGCAAATATTTATAAATTTCTTCATAAATAATTCCCACTTCCCAAAGCCAAAAAGCAAAAGGCAGTTCTTTATGGATGTATTGGGACTCATATGGGTCACTAAGAATAGCCTGGAGAACAGGGAAGGAAGAAGCAATCTGCTTTGAATTTGTGGAAGAAGATCTACCTTAGAAATTAAGTAGGATGCATTGTGTCTAGGCAAAAGCACCTGGATTATGAGGACTCTGGAAAAAAAATGAGGGCCTTTCTTGACTGGATAAGATTACACTAAAGTGAATGAAATGCCAGAATCCGGAAATGGAAAACTGAATGCTTTGGAAATATTCTCCATCATAGATTTCTTAGGAAACACTGGTTACTAGGCCTAACTAAAAAATACTTGTTCTGCTGGAAAGGTGTGATGAGAAAGAGAAATGTTTAACTGAAAACAGGAAATCAACATTTTTTTTTTTCATAACAGTTGAAATTTCCATGAGTTTTAATCTTATTGCACTAACTGTAGTCTGTCAAAAGTATTTGAAATAAGGTGTTCAAAGTTTTATTTTGATTGGCGCAATTACATTTAATTAATTAAGTTAGGCCTGATTTGCACAGATGGAAATGACAGCTGAACCACTCACATTCTGTCTTTTTTATACATTCACCACCAGGTCTGGGAGGGGATGCATGAGTGACTGTTATATTGATCACTATACAGTGGGAATAAACTTCAAGCCCTCTTAGACAAAAATAGCAACCTAAAAGCAGACCTAATAAACTTACTTTTATGTGAAAGTTGTTTATGGTCTTTCTCAGTTTGGAACAGGAGTGGGTGGAATTGAGAAAAGCTCAGTGAATTTATACTAAATCCAGCACACAGCTTGTGCACTATTTTGAATGGACTAAAGAGAGTCAGACTGCAGAGCAAATGGACATTTTCAGCTCCCATCCTCTCCTGTGTTGTCCGGCTGTTGCTCACTGGTTGGAGCTGTGTTCTGCTGCTGAGGTGCACCTTGCACAGCGGTTCTGGGGAGAGGGAGACCCACTGGCAGGGCATGGGATGTCCCTAAAACTCCATTGTTAGTGTATCCCTGCTCCTCCTGGCTCATGCAATCAGAAAAATATGCATTAAGTTGTCCCGTGTATTGGACTTGTAGAGAGACTCACCATCAGAAGGGACTTGATACCGGGCATGATGGAAGCTGAGAGACTGGAATGCCAGGTTAAGATAATTATTTATCTAGGTCATCACAGGTCTTTCCATTAACATTCGTATTTTCCTGGAGGAGCCTTTTGTTTTGGTGTAGCTGGTTCCTGAAGAAAAACCCCAACACTATCCACCACTCTCCCTGATGACATTGCACAAAAATGTGCTGCTTTCAGACTGCAATAAATTTTTCCTAAAATCAACTTGGAATAAATATGGTTAAATCAATGCATGTATTGATGAAGCATTCTTCTCTGATAGTTGACAGGATTTGGGCCAGTTTCTCATGTATTTCCAGTCTGAATTTCCTTAGCATTTCTGGATTAGCAAAGGCACATTCTTTGCCAGGTTCAAACCAGGTAGGATCATGGTGCTGGAGGTCTTTTTGTTCTGTTAGTGCTGAGGTACTTTAAATTTGCCCTGCTGAATGCAAGCTTAGGATAACGACTTAATTTGGTTTTGAGTATTGCTGGAATATGCTTTTGGCATGGATTACGGTAGTTATTTTAGCAGTGTGGAGGGACATAAAATGAGAGTTTAAGGCACAAAAATAATGAATTTACAATACTCTGTTGAAACTGCTGCAGAAATAGAGGTAGTAGACAGGGTCTGAGTTTGCACTGAAATCTGTCCAAGACCCAGAAGTCGAGTGGCAGCTCTTTTGAGCAGAGGCAATGGTCAACAGGTGGTTTGGTCCTCTGGGCAGAGCTGCATGGTGACCCAGGAACAGGCTGAGGTGTGGGTTTGCTGCTGACTCAGAGGCAGATGTGCCAGCAACATTTTGGGCAGCAAGTTTGGTTTCATTTCAACGTTTCCTGTTCAAAGAGCGCACCGCCTCAATGTGCTTATGTTCTCAGATGTGATACAGTCACGGTCCAATGTAGGATGGCTCCAGGCGGTGAAAGCTGTAACTGCTTTGCCAGTGAAGTGGAAAGTATGTATAATGTACATGGTATCAGTGACTAGTGTTTTATTCATTAAAGGCATCCTAGTTTTGTACCGTTCTGTCCTCAGCAGACCAGGCAGAACATATGCTTTGAATTGTGATCCAGAGGTTTAGTATATATTTCAGAAGGTCTGACGTCATCTTCAGCTGCACAGAGCATTAATGTATTTTACAATTGGTGCACAGCATCAATATCCATGTGGATAAAAATAATTCATACCATCATTTAGAGGCACTTGTACTCTACTGAGATGCTAATTAAGGGAAGAATACAGTACACACCCAGTGTCAGAGGTCATGAACTGACTCAGATTTTGCTTATCAAGTTGCTGGTCCTGGAAAAGCTTCACAGTGCTTCCCATTGTTTTCACAACTGGTTCTGCTGTCAGTGGCACTACCTGAATGGGCAATGAGAAACATGCCTTTACCATGTCAGGTTCATATATATTAAGATATCTGGTCTCTCTTCATCCTAACCTTTCTGCAAGCCTGAATCTGCAATGTTAGCCAATAAAATAGAGGTGGAAAACTAGAAATAAAAGAGAACACAAATGCTTCCCAAAAATTCTGTTTCCTCTCTCTTACTACTGCTATCATTCCTATTTTGCCTATGATCATGGTAAAAATAAACAAATGGGACTGTTTGTGCTTTTCCTGTAAATTTTGGTGCAACTTTTTTCATGGTTTCCTTTTAAGCTCCAACCATATCTGAACTCTTGAAGCCCAGACTATCTTTTTATTTAACTCTTTTATTTTTCCCCCCAGCCTTGCTGGCCAGTATTTGTATAGTATGTTGCTAGGCATACGTGTAATCGTATCTTATATGATTCTTGATATCTGAGAGCTAAAGAAGGACTACTCTGTAGTTAAGTACTGTAAATACTGTTATGTTCAAATAGTAATACCTGGTTCAGATCCCAGTGTTCTAGGTCCCACCTGTCTAGCTGCTCCCTTGAGCAGCCCATTTTGGTGGGATGAGTCCTGCTAGCAGAGCCAAACCTATTGCAAGAGTGCGAAGGTCTGATCCAGAGCTTGCAAATAATATTGTTGCACCCTCACTGAGCCCCAAAGGAGTATTGCTCCTGGAAGAACTGATGGTATATTGGTTCTGTGCACACAGGGAGGAAATTTCTGTGGATTGTTTCTCCAGGTGCTGGTTTTTTCAGTTTGGGGAGAAAAGGAACTTCATGTATCCATGTGATGCCTTTTTTGTAATGACCAAAGCTCTTCTTTACTGCAAACCACCAAGGCAACTAATCTTATATATTGTTCTCAACACCAAGGCATTTGAATAAAACCTTTTCTTGGCAGATCAGAAAGATTTTTTTTAAAATTCCACCTGTTTACTTTCAGTGTGTCTTTAAGACAGTGCCTCAAGTGCTAGAGAAGGCTGTGGGAGATCTCCTTCATCAGTTTTAATTAATGTTACTGTGCCTCATAAAAACTGCTGAGCACTTTGTTCCACCTAAAATGGAATAAACTATCCTTAAAACAAAATATGCATTTCCAAAAAGGAATTAGCACAAATTTTAAATGAAAGTTATGAAAACCCAAGTTAAATTTAGATGTTCTATCTTGACTATGTAAAAAAAGTCTGATGTTAGCCTTGTAGATGTTAGTTTTGTAAACTTGCCTGCATCTATATTTGCATTTAGGAATATTCTTATCTCTTCTGGTTTTTATTTCCAGCTTCCCAGCCTTCCTTCTTACCTCCTCTCACCTGCCAGTATTCTTGTGGCTGGTCGCTGATGAGAGTGGCCTTTTCTCTCCCCACTCACTTATTCTAATCCCCATTCCATCTCTCTGTGGCTGAACAATGTCTCTTGGACATAATCTTTACATTGTCTCCTTAGAGGACAAAGTACAGTCTTTCCTTTTATGATCCCCCCCAAAATACCAGAGTGATTTCTGTGATGAACTGCTGAACAATTGCTTTCAGTTCACCATTAGCGAGGGACCTTGCTTTCAGGTTTTTAACATATGACCTCCTCATATCAAAATTACCTTTTCAGACATTGGAAAACTCAACAAGATGTGAAAAGGAGTCAAAGTGAAAGCTCAGGAGTTTGTCATAATGACACTTAACAGCTGGCCTCATTGCAGAGCTCCTCAGGAAAAGCACATTAAGACTGGAACACCACACATCAACATTTTGTATTCTTAGGTTACCTTAGTACTGAGGTGTTATTAATGCAACAAATCACTGGTTATGTCTGAACAGGATCACAAGAGCTGCCTGTTAGAAAAATTCACAACTGAAGTAGTTATTTGGGGGGATGCTGACCCAGTCTATTTTTGGAAAATACTGTAATTCAAAGGAGGAAAACACTGTCAATTTTTTCTGGTTTTTGCTAGCTGCTAACCTCTGTGAGGGACCAGCCCACCTAACTCTTGTCACAGAGGCCTCCTCCATACAGTGAGGGGAGAGGAATAATCACTTTCTGGAAGGCAGTTTTATATCAGTCTCTTTTCAAGAGAAACTCAATCCATCTATCATTCTTCATTGCCTAAATATGGAGGCAAAGGTGACTGTGCTTCCAATTTGGGGACCTCAAGTAGGTTTCTGAAGTCAGGAGGGATGATTCTAAGCCGAAATGCATAACTGTAGCTAGACCCCTTGTGTCTTTTTTCTGTTTTGACTGCTGAAGTTGTGAATCCAGACACAGATTGCAATAACATAACTCTGCTAATCTGTACAAATCTTCAGATAATAACCTAAATGTAGTCTCATTTATACTCCAGCAGTCCCAAACGAACCAGTTGGGGTCTCACAGGGTGACATAGTTTATAAAATAAGAATGGTTAAATACTACCTTAGACAGGGTTATATTAGGTTCTATACCTAAAAATTAAGACAGTGGTTATGCTAAGGAGAGTTCACCTGGGCAAGGCAGGAATTGCAGGCTGCACTCTGAGTGAAGAGGTGAAAAGGTCTGTCTGGTGTTTTGCCAAAGCATTTGCATTTGTGCCTTTTTCCTATTCTTTGTTGAGTTGTTTCTGTTGGATGGGGTTTGCTATTCTCTATGTGACTGGCAAGGCAAGGTTCTTTTGGGCCTCTTGAAAACATCTGAATGTTTATGCAGCAAGGGCTCCAGTGGCTCTCTGGCCAGACCCAGAGTTTGGAGCTACTTTGGACTGACTTTTCTTGATAAAAAAAGAGATTTCCAGTATATGAGTGCAAGCTAATCATCAGAGTGAAGGATATCCTACATGATTTTACAAGCCTGGGTCCTGACAATGTGCAGTATTTGAAAGAAACAGACTTGGACAACCAGATGTTGTTGAGATACTAAAGGGAGGAATGTGTGAAAAGGAAAAAAAAAAAGAAAACGTAGAAATTTAAGAAAAATTATGAGATGATGGAAGGAAACCAGAAGACATGCAGCCTGATAAAAATAGCAACCTTTTTTCAGATATCCACTGAAAAAATTACAGGAGAAACTTCCTCTTAGAGAGCAGAAGAGAGAGCCACTGGAGAGATACTTGAGGGGTTACAGCTTGTGGAATTGAGGATTTGGTCGGCTGCTACGAGGTTCTTTAGTCAAGTAACACAGGCAATGCTATGTTTAGGCCAATGAATAGAGAATTCAGCAAGAAATCTGTCAGCTGTCTCCCTAGCAAAAAAGAAATTAAATGAAACTGTAAGAATGGCAAGTTTCCACCAATGGTTATCAACAATAGAGGAAATTACTTGGGTAAATGTAGAATTATGCAAATTATAGAAGACTTTGGGCAAGGACAGTGGACAATGGAGAAAAGCCAGATGGATTTTCTTAGATATCATTTCAAGAGAATGAGGAAAAAAATACAGACGTTAGGAGACCCAGGATTTGGAGAGATGACTGCCTTCTGAGGTGAGACTGGAAGTTAAGGTTCTATGGAAAATTATGCATCACTTCCCACCCAGATCGTAGAGTCCTATACATACAAAGTGTAAGGAAAAGGAGGTAGATAATTCATCAAAGGAGACATAAAACAAAAGACAGAGCAGTAAAGAGTTCAGACTTAGATTTTTTTTGCAAAATGAGTCAATGTGATATAGAATGTCAGATAAAGAGATAATCTTAGTGCTTAGAAATTGCATTAATACTTCAGACAAGCTGTAGGAATGAAACATTATCCCTGAAGAAAATATGCAATTATGGTATAAATGCCATTTCTAAAAACTAATAGGTTGGTTTCTAATGCTGAAATATTAAGGTCATTGGTTTCCATCATGCTTATGAAAGACAGAGAGGGCAAGAAGGGTGGGAAGAGAGTGGGGAGAATCTACAGTACAGTCTGCATAAAGCCAGTGCTGCCTGCTGTATGAATATGGATAACACTGGGATCTTGAAAGCATGTGGGTCAATATTAATCAGCAGAGCTTCATTGAAGAGTGTAGTGGTGGATGTTCTCAGATCGCTTACCACATTAAAAGAGGGAGTAAAATCTGTAAGGTGCTGTGTGATGGGTGGAATGAAGAATGGCAGGGATGTAGGGCATCACAGTGGGAGACATGATGCCTTATGAAGACAATGCTAACATGTTATTAAAGTTTGAATAAAAGATGGATGAGAATATCTTACCTCAGGAAGCAACTGGTTTCTAAAATTTTCTTATAATGGATAAAGAAGTTTTACTGAGTGGCTGGTGAGGACCCTGTTATCAGAGCCTGATTACATTCAATGTGGGCATACAGGTGCCTGGCATTAAAGAAAAATTAATAAATCTGCTTTGTTCCTCAGAGGGGTCAATACATAAAGCTGAGGAAAACTAGTGGTAAAATAAACTGTGAGAAAATCTTTTGCTAGAAAAATGCAAAGAGTTTTTAAAGGGGATTTTATTGGATCAGCAGATATAGATTCTCTTACAGAGTGGGACATTATTTGTCTAAAAGCCCATTCTGCTTCAGGATTATGAAGAAGGCAGTAATTAGAAATGAAGAAGCAATATTATAGCTAAATAAAAAAAAAACTTAGGAGATGGTAATCAATATAAGTTAGAAGTTACAAAGTGTAGAAAATTGATGAGGGAAGCTAAAGACATCACGGAAAAATCAATGGTTAGCAGAGCTGGGGACAGTAAAGATTATTTAAGTATGTTAGAAAAAAAGATATCCTAGCAGCAGTATAAGGCATTACTTGATGGAGATGGCAAAATTGTTAATGATGCAGAAAAGGGAGTTCATCAATAAACATTAATGTTCTGTATTTTTTCTGGAAAAAAAGCAAGGTTATGTGTATGAAGCAGGTGATGATGGTAAAGTACTTTCCATTTCGGTGGTGATGAAAGAGGACATAATGTGTCTTCTTGGCTAGGGCAGACTTGCAAAGCAATTATTATGACTTGCTAAACTGGCCCGTTCATTAGGAATGCGTCCTAATTCAAAGAAACTATGTAAATTAAGGTAGCGAACAGAGGACTTATCTCTATGTATGGGTAGAGTTTTAGGATATTAATGACATGTCAGATGGTGTAGGAGGTCATAGTTACTGGATTTCAAGACATTTAGGAAAGGACTGACTTCCAGACTCCATGCTCAGTTCTTATGCTTAATGTGTCTGCATCTTCTTGAAGGGCTCCTTTATGCATTGCAAGAGCGCTGGGAAGTGGATGTGCTGGGGGTGAGGACCAGACTGGAGAAGCACAGCCTCTGACAGCCTTACCTGGGCTGAGTTATACCAGTGGAGGTGGAAAAGGGCTTTGCTCCGGGTGTGGGAGATGTACACATGGCCACATTAGAATGGTTAAGGGACCAGATTATACTGAGAAGTTGTGGGAAGAATAAGATGACATAAGACTCTGAGGTGGCATTATCAGAAATACTTGGGTTTTGTCTTCCTTTTCTCCCATTTGGTTTTCATATGAACAGCTTTTTCAAGAGTGAATAAAATATATTGCACAACCTGATCAGTACCAATGCTCTTGTGTTGAAAACACTTAGGGAGGTGAAATAGTGGTAACAGACATGAAAACTACTGGCAACAATCCCTCTTCAGTGATAGAGCTCTTCAACTCTTGTAATCATCTG
The DNA here is from genome assembly GCA_013400915.1 of Pardalotus punctatus. Classification (NCBI taxonomy): domain Eukaryota; kingdom Metazoa; phylum Chordata; class Aves; order Passeriformes; family Pardalotidae; genus Pardalotus; species Pardalotus punctatus. The sequence continues at coordinate 176,861 of VZTX01028444.1, forward strand.
TACTTCACCACAAAGCTATTGATATGATACAATGGAGGGAAGTTCTCTCTCCTGGTTTTGAAGGTGACACAAAAAACTCTGCTGCCTTTGTTGTGTTTCATATTAAATGATGTCAGGACAAAAACAAAAACCAGTTAAAGCTGAGGTAAATTAACAGCTAGGAATGTTGATAGTTTATGTGCCTCCTGGGGCTTCCATATCAATAGGATTATTTTGTGAGAAGACAATTGGCCTTTTGCTGGGTCTTTTCATATCCTGCAGCAAACCGTGAAGGGCCAGCATTGGCTCCCCTGCTCCTCCTTCTCTCTGATATGGCTTTGCAGCCACCAAGACCTTGTGGCTCTCTCTTGTGAACCTGTCTGTTCCCAGCAGAGTCTTATTCCAGTAGGATGTGGCACATTGCATGCCTGCCTTGCAGGGCTTGTGCCTTTGCTAACCCCACCCTTTGGAACTCGAGCTGACTTGGAATTCTTGAGTCAAGACATCATCATGGTAAGATTTGTTATAAAGTCTTCCAATTTGGGGTTTTTTGGTCTTCTTGTTTGGAGGTATTAGTGGGCAATTACAACACGTTCTGAAGCTCTGTGGTTAAGTGTTGTGTGAATTAATTTTTTAAAAATTAATTTATATGAGTCTTTATCCGTAACTACTGTTTATTACATATAAAGGAGGCAATTAAAGTAAAGTGGTTATTTCCGGTAGCTCTCATTAACCTTAAACCCCACATTATAACTACACATAGCTTAAATTGTTGGGGCTTTTCCCTTAACTTGGCTTCCTTTTCTGTTATTTTGCAATCTTCTTTTTGTAGTAATTTCTCATATAAATCCATGTTCTGCCAATACGCAGCAGGATTTTCTGAGCAAGATACAATTGTAATGCCATATACATATGCATTGCTAAAGTAATTATGAAAAGGATTGCTACCTTTTATGTCTTCACAATCAAGTGTATCTTACCACTGAATGAGTAACTTTCAAATTGTACAAATGGGTGGTCTGGAAGATTATTTCCCACATTGACATGTTATTTCAGTAATTTCCATCCATATGGGTTTTGTTTTTATGTGTTTTCAAAACGTTTTATTTCCCTTCAAAATGGGTGTTGATGAGTCTCAAGATCTCAGAAATTGATAGAGTTCCACATGGAGCTCTCTCATTTGCACTTCATGTGGTGATAGTAATGAGGGCAGTCATGAAATGTCAGTGTGGCAGCTGTGGGTGACTGAGGAGGCTGGACAGGCACATGCCATTCCTTTGCAGCATGTACAGCATCTGCAGAAAAAAATAACATAGAACTAATAAATATCTGTGATCTGAAATAAGACAAGCATTACCTATGGATTGACAAATCAGAATGACTCTGTTTGTGCTCCTACTAATTTCATGCCCATGTATTTACAGATAGATAAAAATTATAAATCTTCTGGTTTGTTTTTTTTTTTTTTTTTATTCTTTCATATTGTATTGTGAACTCCACTAAAAGGTGATTTTATGCCTGGGATACAAATGTGGAAAATTAACAGAGCTTAAGAAAGGCACTAAAGCTCTGCCAGTGCATTAATTATCTGGCAAGTGTATCTAAAAACTGGTAAATCACCCATAACATCAGCAGACAAAAGAGGGATTCAGACTAAATTAGAAATTAACATTTTAGATGTGATTCTTATTTAGACACCCAAGTAAGGAGCACAGTTTCTGTAATAATCATTGGAATTCTGCTTCCTGACAATTAGTCCCAATAGAGATGATTCTGATTTCTGCAGAATTCTGATTTCTGACACACTACTCATAATGTATGTAAAGTGCAGAACATAGAACGATTTGACTTTTCTCAGCAAATTGTGTATCTGTTCAATAAAATAAAACTCTGCATTTTAGTGTACTAAATTTGAATTTCCTAAAAGGAAATTCAAACATCATAAAAAACTTCTAAAATATACCTAATGTTTAAATGTTGTGGAATATGTGTTTACTAGTAGAAGATAGCCCTTAGATAAGATCTTTCTTAGTGCCTTCATTTCAGTTATTTTTCTTGCTTCACCTTACAGAGTTGTAATTGTACATTGTAATTGTTGGGTGACAGCACAATTTCCTTGCAGAGCACCAGATCCAATGCAATACTGTGTAGAATTCTGACTATACTTCGTGTAAAGTAAAAACATAGAAGAAGAAATAACAATTAGACACAAACAATCCACAATAATGGTACTGAAAATAAGAGAAAAACAGCAAAATGTATTACTTCACAGTAATAGTCTTTTTATTTGATTTTTCCACAGACTAAGAGTCTTCTCTAAGTGATGTAGTAGGATGATTTTTATTTACAGAAGAACATATTTGTTACTCATCTTTGGCTCTAGAAAAACAAATTTCTCTATATTTCTTCTAATAAATGGAATTGTGCCCAGACACACTCTCAGTGAGAAAGCGCTAGGTAATATATACATTTTTTTTTACTAACGTGTACTGCAGTCAAGCTGGATGATACTATTCTGCCTTGCGCCAACGTTTAAATCACTGGAATGTCTAGAGATAAGCCAAGAAGGGAAAAAAATCTCAGCAGTAATCATTTATTAAGAAAATCGTCCTTGGGGAGACGATGGAGAACATGCCAATATCTGGGAATATGACACCTCCTTGCCTGGCTCCAGATGGCCGTGCTGGTGTTTCTTTTCCCAAGGCTTGATGATGAAATGGAAGGGGTTCTAACCATCAGCAGACACTCATGTGGTCTGTCAAGCACAAGCATGGGGTACCCATGAGGACTGTCAGGTGGGTGCAAGATGTTTTGCTGTGTTTTGGCATGTACAGGCAGGTCCACGCTCAGGCAGGTTTGCCCCCACAGGCATCAGCAGTGGCCAGCACCCTTGGAAAAGCTGTGCTTGCAGGAAAACACGAGTGTCCTCTCTTTCGCTGCTTCTGCTTTGCTTCTCCATGAAGACAGTGATGGTGAGGAAGTTTATTGAGATTTCTTGCTCAGGTTTTGGGAGGGAAGGAAAGGTGGCTCATCAGCAGGAATACTGTGAATGTGGAGAGTGCAGAGCAGGCAAACTCTCTTATAAGGACTGGCAGAGTTCACTGCACAGCCTTTAGATGCTCTGTGAAAGGTGACTAAGAAAACCAAGCAACAGCTGCACGAATACCTGCTCCTCAGGTAGCAAACTGGAGGTGAAGCACAGAGATCTTGATAACTGCTCCTTCTGCTGAGCTTCATCTGGGAGCCACTACTGTGTCCAAGGCATCTGGACTCAGATACACAGAAATAAATGCCATTGTCCTTGCCTGAGAACAATGTCTGGTGTCCATGATGGAGACAAGGGTGAGGAGCTGTAACAAATCAGCATTTCCATGGTGATGCTCACTCAGCCATGAAATGGGAGCTGCTTCTCCATGGGGATTGGAGGATGATGCACAGAGCTGGCAAAGTACATTGCAGACGTGGCCAGTGTTTCCCAGGTAAGGGCTTTGAGAGTTTTTGGTCTGTGCTGGTTGCCAGGGCCAGACTAATTCTAAAACTAGATATCTACCCTGGAATGCAGTGTGGAAACATTCCCTATAGTTACTTGCTAGCGGTAGAACTTCCAGAGGTGTGTTCTCCTCCTTGACTGAGACCCCTCTCCCAGCATATGATGAAATATTTAATTGAACTGCCTGTTTCTCTCCGTTGCCTACAGTGGAAGCCCCTACATTGCCAGAAAAGCCAGATGCCCACTTTTCAGGGTGGATGAGATACATCTGGTCTTCAGAGTCTGCATTATACTGAAAGGTCACCTTGTGTGATGATACCACAGCTGCTACAACTGTGAAGTTGGGTGATTTTAAGGGCTCGTTGAATCCAATTGTCATTCATGAATTAACACCTACAGGCTGAGTTCCTAGGCCTTACAGTAGGGGTTTCTAAGGAAACTTACCTAAATTGGATGAAAGCATAATTAATCAACTTCTGGGTGTTTCTGCTGCTATTACACTGGGTTTTTTTACTTACCAGTAAAAAAAGTATTTGAAGTGCTCAGTACACCTTCCTTTATTAAGGAATTATGTATTAAAAACATTTTGTGAAATATCAAATGCTGAATCTGAAAAATGGCCACTGAGCAGAGGATGGAGAACAACAGGCATTTCTGTTTCCCAGTGCCTCTGAGGAAAAAAGGATGGTTTCATGTCAAAGTGAGAGTGAATTAGATGAAATTTTCAGTGAATTGAGAGCTAATAACCACTGTACCCCACAGACTCCAAAATGCTTTGGGTTGAGTGAAACATTTTGTTTGACGTGGAATGAAAGATTTTATTTTGGTTTCAAACAAATTCAAATATTCTAAGAAATAAGGGAAATTTGTATATGGAAGTAACTTCAAATGAGAAAATCAAAACCTTTCATTTTCAAAATGTCAAAATGAAGCCTTTCCATTTTTCACTGATTTCTTTTGTCTGAAGCTAACAATTCAGCAAATTTGATACGAATTCATGAAATATTTATGTGATGATGAGTCTTCATTTTATTTCAATAAATAGCTTACAGTCAAAAACTATGCACAGCTTAAGCATTGCATCATGTTGTCCAGCCAGCCCTTTGACAACACTGGGTTCTTCTCTCAGATATTTTAAAACCTGAATAGGATCTGTTACAGACACTAATAAAAATGAAAAATGTGTATCTTTCTTCATAAAAATATAGATTTGCTGTTAAAATGTAGAGTAAGATATCTTAACTCATTGTAAAAGACTTAAATTACAAAAATGGCTGAGATAAATAATTGAAATGATGGCACATGTGGCATAAAACTTAATGCATCTACTGATAACTGAGTATTTTTTAAATCTGTTTCTGAGAGTATTCCTTTACAGCTTTTTCTGCAGTTTCACTATGGATGTTCTTTGGTTTGGTCCTGCTTTGCTAGAGTTCTTCTGCCACATTTTCACCAAAGGGGCTGGTTAACACCAAGCACATAAATTGCGAATATATATGCATGACTTGCCATCAATTTGCATGATTATTGCAGCAAATATAAACCTGGCATAAGGCAAAACAACAAGCTGTTGATAAGGCCAGTTGAGGCAGGCTTGGGTGCCTAACATTTTTTGGACAGTGTCTTGATTTATGCTATAAATAATCAGGGTAGGGTTTTATGTTGAAGCCTTTATGTGGGAGTTAAATGGGATGTCCTAACCTTTGAACTGTCTTTGGGCTCCAGTTCAGAGGGATGGCTCTGTGTTCAATGTCACAGAAAACATGAAAGGGACTCTAAGTGATAGGAAGAGTGATGCAGTATGCCCTTGTTGCTGTTGGTTTTACCTTGGGGATCCTTCTCATATTTCTTTTTGCTGATAGGCTTCAACTTTTGTTGTGAAGAAGTTTTGTAAAATGATTAGGACAATATACACACATATAAAATTTATAAATAGCAAAGAATATTTTCAGGAGGGGGAGAAGAGGCACTGTTAACATAATGCATGCTGGTTTTGTTTGTACATGTGTAGTCGTATACAGAAAGAGGAAAGATTATTTTTTCATAGCATAGGTGAAATACTTAATTGTGTGGAAACTTGAGGTTATGGTTGGCGGGCAGATTTAATACCTAATGCAATTAAAGAAGTAGAATCTATAGAGAGTGTGAGATAGTGTTAAAGTAATTGGAGCACCTTTTCTCTTTGCTAAAATGATTACACAAGAAGAGCATCTGTGCCAAATCTAACATGTTCTTCATCAGTATAATCCTGCTTGCTTTTAGGGATGGTTTGAATGAATCCCTTTGTGTGTGTCTGCCACATCATTCTGTGTAATGAGGACTAAACCTCAGTACGAAGCATGTGCTTCTGTGGTTTCTGATAAATTGCATTGCAGCCATGGCTTTGGTCTTTTTGTTTTCAATTCTGGCTGCTTCAGTACTCTGGGAATTCTGGCTCTACAGTATTAAAAATGAGCACAATATAGAAAGCAGCTACAAGTCGCAATGCATATTGTTCTTGGACTTTACAAGTGGCATCAAAAGGCAGTCAGAATTCACTCATCCCATAACTGGAGCAAGAAAAAAGCAAGGCACTGAAGTAAGGCCTCTCCACTGATGGATAGGGTCTGAGCTCAGGGGAGGAGTGGCAAAGCATGGCAAAGCATGGAAAAGCAGATGCACGGAGCGAAGTCTTCTGGACTTGGCACGCCTCTTGGTCCTCCTGTGGACTGATGAGATCTCTCAGACATGGATGCAAATTTCCCATCTCACACCTTGCTAGTGAGTGCAAATTAAATCTTATGTGAGGGTGGCTAAAATAAACTGTTAGTAGGTGCATAAACAGTCTTTTGGTTCCATATCGCATCTCTGGAAGACAGGCATACAAATGCTTTATTTGGTATTGAAGCACATGCAGCTGATAGTCTTGAAAGTTTCATATTGGTGGCTTGCTTTTTTTCTTTTTTTCTTTTTCTTTTTCTTTTTCTTTTTCTTTTTCTTTTTCTTTTTCTTTTTCTTTTTCTTTTTCTTTTTCTTTTTCTTTTTCTCTTTTTCCCTTGGAAATGTAAAGATATAATCAGCTGGGGTAGTGGGTCACAGGGTTTCATTTTAATGGAGGAGAAAGGTGATAAAGACATTTTTTATTCACAGAGAATGTTATCATGCAGCATGAATGGGGACTGGAGCTCATTTAGCCTCTCTCTGCAGCCTCTCAGAGCTGTGCTTTACAGAAGAACATGTTAGAATTTATGAAAGTTTCATTACTAGGTTTGTCAGGCAACATTTGTCTGTTGTGAAAAAGACAAACCTCCTTAAATTCTGGAGATTTAAAGGCATGTTTTCTTACTCGTAGGTGACAGACCGTTGTGTCTGCAACCTGCCCGAGGTAACAGACTCAGGCCTCACTTCTGCTGAAATTAAGTGTGGATTTCCTGCTGACAGTGGGGAAACAGGGCTGAGGTCTCCTACACAGGGAGGTACTGCCTGATGCATATTCCCTGTGTGGAGCTGCCTATCACAGAGTGCAGAACCCTGAGTTTTTGCCTTTTTTGCCTTTTTTTCCACGCTACCAGAGACATGTTGCCTGCTGCAATGGTGCAAAAAAAAGCAACAACTTCAGGTCTCAGCCCTGTGGCAGATGTCCCTGCTTTCCTGGCTTTGGAGATGCCTCCCTAACTGACCCCAGGTATCAGTTCTCAGGTGGCAGCCTTACAAGACGTTTTGGGATTCACTCAGGGGGTTGGTACAGCAAAAGTGGCCAAGGCTTAGCCCAAGTGCTCAAATCTTTGCCCTCAGAGCCAAAGAAATGTGTGCCCAAATGCCAGTGGGTATATTAGGATGCCCCAGAGGGTTGGAGAAAATCCAGCGGCTGATGAAATAGGTTCTGAAGGGTGACATAGTAAAGGAAAAACTCACCAATTTTTACCTTGCCTAGAAAACAATGTATGTCAAAAATAAAATAAAATCTTGCCTTTGTTCAGCAGCTGACATTTTGAAATGAGGTCTTGAATTCTCTTGGGGGAAAAAAGAGAAATTTGCAAGAGGAGTTGTGGAGAGATCTACCTCTAAGTGACGACTGTGGCACAGTGCTGCAGCAGCTTGAACTCCTGAAGAAATTTAGGAGGCCATGCTCAATGATGGGGATATGAACACAGCTTCCAGTAATTAGGCTCCTGTTGTGTCCTCTCTAGAAATGGTACTGCATGGGGGGGGTCAAGGCAGAAAGACAGGACACACTGAAAGACTGAGGAATGGGAAAGATGCACACATTTTCCTGTTTCCCACATGTCTAGTTCCAGAGGTTTGAAAATTTCTGTCATGGTCCCCATATAATTATGCCTCTAGTCTCTGTGAGACATATGGTGTAGGATCCACAAAGTATTTGGGGACCTCCCACTAGGGACCATTCTGTGGGCACGCAGGATTAGGCCCATATTGGATTTCTACACCATTTGGAAGATGGCGTTTGAGCTAAATGTATTTCATTTAGCCTCTGTTGAGACTGCAGGGTGTTCTTTCCCTGCGGTGTGATGATGTCTGCAGTGGCTACGCTCTGCAGCTCTGCAGCCTGAGCCCACCAGCAAAACTGGGTCTGAGCATGGCTGCACACCAGTGAGTCCTGTGTACATCCTCTTAATATGACCACTGGGTTTATATGCTCAAGGCATCAGTTAAATTTAAATGTGTCCATCAGGAAAACTTTAGGAGTGTAGAACACAAGTGAGGCAAGCTTTATTTAAAAACATGTAGGCTGTTTGTGGCTAGGCCACTGGGGAAGCCTGTGGCTTGTCCACATTTAATGTTAAGTCAGGCTTAAAATCACATTAGTTAAAACAAGTTAGCTAACACATTTGCAGATGGAAACACTTTTCCTGTTCTGATGTGTCTAGAGGAAAGTTTCTTGTTTGCAGTAGTGAGTAACACTTTGCATTTATTTGCTCGTACTACTTATTCTAAGAATAAGCACCTGATAACTGGGTTATCACATCCCTGTGAAGCACTTGCACTCATAACAGACATCCCTGTGATAATCAGGTTAATCATTGCAACAAAACAAAACTGAAAGGAGAAAAAGAGTTATGTTTTCAGTCCACCTAAATCCTTGAAGGGACTGATTGCACCTGTAGTCCCTGTATGGGTGGCCATTCGCTGAAGAGTTGGACTCGATAATCCTTGTGGGTCCCTTCCAACTCAGAATATTCTGTCTGTGTCTCTGTGTATGTGTGTGTGTGTTTAGGAAAGAGATAAGGCTGGAGGGAAAAAAGAGGGTCCATCAGGAAGGTAGGGACCATCTCCTTTGGCAGCAGCACAGACATACATGGGGCTTTTGGCAGGAATGAACCTGGCCAGGTGCACCAGGTCTGCCCAGCTGGCACCAGCCCCCTGGTCCTGGTCCTCTGCTCAGCCTAGGGGACCATCCCCAGGAGGGTTTGGAAAAGGATGGCTGCATCCTCTGCAGCTGCCACTTTCATGGTGTATTTGGAGATGGCTGTTTTCAGGTTGGATCTCTTGGGTTGTTGGTGCAGCTTGGCAGCACTGCACAGCCTGGAGAGCAGCAAATGGCAGTGCAGGGGCAGTGGTGGTTGTGGGTCAGCAGAGTGAGGTTGTGGGTCAGCAGAACGAGCTCCTGCAGCCACCACTGCCCCAAAAGTAGTGTGTTCTGCATTGGCTCCTGTCTCTTCGTCTCACTCTGTAATAAACAGTACAGACATTAGAGAAGTTATATTGTCTAAGTCAAGAAATTACTAGGTTTTTCCAATCAATTAAGCAAAGCATGTGTTAAACTACTTATCTGGGGGATTGAATTCTCTTTTTTAGCCTTTCTTTTTTAAAGGGCTTGATATATCTCTAACAGAAGAAAAAGAAATGGCCTAGTAATATAAAGCAAAAAGGTATTGGGAAGCTGGAAGCCAATAAACATATAAAAGAACTCTCACCAGTTTTAATTACCTCTGTGCCATACTGATGAGAAATTTAACAGAATGCATTTGAAGAAGCTTTCAAATTCCTATCTTTCAAAGTCCTATCTATTTCCTAATGCCCTGGCTGCCCAGAAAGAGGCACCATTTTCTCTAGTCTGATTTACACAGACAGTATTTGTGTGAGTATTTTTCAGGTGGTACACAGAAGATCTTACTTTCCACAGAGTAATGAGATCTTTTCTTGCTATCATCTCATTTATACCATTTCTTTCCTGTTTTTTGTTCTCAGGAAATATACCTTGTATGTTTTTTATTTCTCTGTTTTCTCCTTCCCAACTGTTTGATTTGTGTGTTGGTAGCAAATGATTCTTATTTTCAGGTTCTTCAAATATAAATCTGACATTTACACAGTTTATAAGTGGGAAACTCTCTGGTTTCAGGAGGCTAGGATGACATTAATAAACAAGTACTGGAAATAAAAATGCATGTCATACCAACTTACGAATACAACATTCAAAGCTTCAAAACCAAACCAGTGCATGCACAGAGACAACATTTGGGTCAGCTGTTTCAAGGCTGATCTCTGCTGGAGCAAAACTGGCTTATTCTTGCATTAGGCATTGTCTAACCACGTCTCCTTAGGGCTGCTGTCCCTCCAGCCAAGGTATTATGAGAATTTAGCAAGGGTGTCAAAAAGGTCCTTCTGCAAGCAGGGAAGTGGGACAGGGCTGTGGTGGTGCTGGTGCTGCAGGCCAGGGGGAGGCTCCATGACTGACATGCAGACAGCGTCCCGAGATTGTGCGAGTTTTTTTTGTGTGCGGCACTTCTGGGCACTCGGCAGGGTGCCAATAACCAGCTTTTCTACAATATTTAAATATAAGTTAAACTGAGCTGTCCCTGAATGTACCATCTTAACTGCAGACATAGATTCTATAGTTGGAAGATGCCATGGTGACTGCTTCACCTTTTAAATGAGGCTACTTACAAACCATTCATAATTTTTTTTTTTATTTGTTAAAAGTAGTTTACAGCATCTCCATAGCTCAGGGCAGTTGTGTTTCCATCTGTTCTGCCTGCTGTAAGTTGTCAGTTCTGGATTTGGCACTGTGGAGGAAAACTGGCATACGACAAAGAGGAAGTAGGACCCACGTTGATTGACAGAATATTTTCTCAGTGGGAAAGTGCAGTGAACTCAGGCATAAAAAGGGATAATCCATAAGATATTTATCTCTAGGGATCTAAATTATATTAGAACGTATACAAACAAAGATCTGGTTTCTCTCTAGACACCATGGGCTGCATGCATTCTTATGCTATCCTTTAAGATAGATCATTGCTAAAGGAATGAATAAGAGAAAAAGTCTTTGTTGATAAATTCCCTGGGAATTCATTATAATGCTGTTTTGAGCCTTTGCATGCATTCCTGGAAGCATCACATGTCACATTACTCTTATGCATAGTTGTGAAAACATGGAATTTAAACACAATTTGTCCAAGATAATTTTTTAGGCTGTTGTAACTATACCATTGAACCAGTATGTGCTGGAAGGTGCACAGTCCTTACTCAGGAGGCGCTTTTTTTTCTTCTTATCTTTAGCTAGGGTAAATAATATAGAAGGTAGGTAAGGAAACCTCTTGGATGAAGCAGATGGTCCAAAGCTATAGGGAAGTTTAATGGTTTAGTGCTTTACTGGGCTTCTGGAAGCTGTAATGCCTGTACATGGCAAAACAGATGGTGGCACTGTAAAAGTGACTGGCACTTCTGCATGCAAAGCTAGAGGTATGGCATTTTTGCCTCTAAACTTTGTCTTTGAATACACTGATGGACTTGCTGTGGACTTACCAAGGGCATAAAGAAAATTATTATGACTGGCAAACGGCAGTGTTATTGTTTGTGTCGATGTCATCATGGCTCATGGAAAGTTCATTGAATTGCTGTTGAATTACATTGCAGCAAAATAACTTTCATAAGGCTGCAGGGGATTTTCTGAACCATTGTAAAAAGTGGAAATGTGAAAACTAGAACTATTGAGTCGGTTTAATATTGTTGAGACGGCATACCCAGTGAGTGCACTCTGAGCTGACACAGATGGCACACTGCTCTCCTCTTGCCTTTGTAGATTGAGAAAAGGACCTCTTAGAAACAATCATTGTCTCTGCTCTCCCCCACTCCCTGCCCTTAATGTTAATTTCTGCTGGAGTGTTTCATTGCTGTCACTGAGAACACACTGGGAGCTCAGCACTACCAGTCCTGCTTAGCACTGAATCAATGTAGCTTCTGAGGGATATGGAGAGTGGACACAATCAGCCTCTGTCCCATGTGATAAACAAAAGGGACCCAATGGGGAGGATGAATAAAAAGTTATGATGTCCAAGCTTGTCCTAGCCTTACCCTTTTTTGAGGTAATCTGCCTCTGTTTTTGAACAGGTGTCTGCTATTTTACTTGTGTTTTGGGTTACTTACAGGCTTTTATTTTCCTCTGCTGGAGGTCTTGCTCACATTAAATGTTCATTCCTTGCCCTCTATCATATGGCTCTCTGCTTAGTTATGTTGTCCAGGCTGGCAGGTTTCCCCATGGGAGGAAGACAGTAAACTCAGTGTACCTCTTTCTGTCCATCACCTTTCTCCTGGATCTCCTGGTGCTCAGGAACTGTCTTGACCTGCTCCTAGGAAGGACACAGGTCTTTGCAGCGACGTGGACATGGAGGGCTATCACCTAAGAGTGCACCCTCCTCCAGCTGGACCTTTTGCTATGCTCACACCAGACTGGCTTTGCCACTCACTTTTGGGTTGTGGTTACGTGACACAGCTGAGCCAGTGCACTCATCTGGAACACTCACCCAGAGCAAAGCCAGAGTAGTTTTCCACTGGGATTCAAGCTCCCAGTTCAGTACTAAGATGGGTACAGGGGAAGGAAGGGTTAAAGAAGAGGTAGAGCAGATGATGAGGAAGGGGACTGTGCCTGGCCACAACAGTGAGACATCACGTGCCCAGCAGGTTGAGAGGGGTGATTCTCCCCCTCTACTGCACTCTCAGGGGACCACACCTGGAGTGCTGCATCTGCTCTGGGAGCGCTGACATAAGGATGTGGACATGGACCTGTTGAAGTGAGTCCACAGGAGGGCCACAAAGGTGATCAGAGGGATGGAGCACCTCTCCTGTCAGGACAGGTTGGGAGAATTGAGGGTGTTCAGACTGGAGAAGGCTCCAGGGACACCTTGTAGCACCTTCCTGTACCTGAAGGGAGCCTACAGGAAAGCTTGAGAGGGACTTTTTACATGGGCATGTAGTGACAGGACAAAGGGTAATGGCTTAAACTGAAAGAAAGCTGGTTTAGAATAGATACTAGGAATAAATTCTTTACTGTGAGGCTGGTGAGGCACTGGAACAGCGTGCCCAGAGAAGCTGTGAATGCTGCATCTCTGGAAGTGTTCAAGGCCAGGCTGGATGGGGCTCTGAGAAACCTGGTCTAGTGGAAGGTATTTTTTTAAGGTCCAGGAATTAACTTCAGGGAGTGGAAATATCCATATTCATAAAAAAAGCCCTGGCCTGAATTAGTGCCCAAATTTAATCAGAACCAAAACCATGTTTCTAAGATGAAATACCTTTACAGCAGAGGAGGAAATACCATAATGTCCCAGTATTCACTGACTCATGACATTCTAGCTCAGCTTTGTATACTGAAAAAATTCAAAGTGTTTGACATAGACTTAAATAAACATTTACCCTTTTGGTGCTCCATCCAAGTAGAGCCCAAGGCAGTATTTGAGACTTACCCATTCATAACTGTGAGAGGAATGTGGGACCTTCCCTGAGTCATTCCAGCTTGATCAGCTGTGGTTTGTAGTGCTAGGAATAAAAAAGGCTTTTCATTTTTAAACGTGCTTTCAGGTTTTTACCTCCCAAAAGGTTTCTATCATTTTGGCTTGGCTTTTTTTTCTTTTTTTTTCTTTTTTTTTTTTTTCTTTTTCTTTTTTATTTTATTTTTTGTTGATGTTGGTTGGTTGGTTGGTTGGTTGTTTTTTTCTTTTGTTTGTTTTTATTTTTATTTTTATTTTCAGGGTTTTTAAGCTTAGTAATGTGAAAACTAATGTCTCAGCTAAACATGAACTTGTGCAGGAGCTTTTCGGTCACAACTCAAAGTGCAGCTTGGTCTTGATATTTTCAAATTCTTGAAGTGTGAGAAGTTCAGATTGAGCAACATGCATGCAAATATGCAAGTCATATTTTGCCAAGAGGAAAGGAGATTTCCCTCAACAATGTATAGTTGATGTTCTCAGGCTAAACCTCTGTAATTTCTAAATTAGAAACTTCGGAGAGTCAGAGGAGGAGAGAGTGCTAGGCATACAGCATGCTCCAGGGAAAACAACATTGTTTTATTGTGAGCTTTTGCTGCATTTAGAGAAGAAAGCTGGGTAAAGAAAGAGGCTTGTTTATGGTTGCACTGAGTAACACAGTTATCAGGGAACATTGTATTACACAGAAAGTATTGCTGTGGATATTCACGTTCCCTCATAACGTTTGTTGATGCTTTCAGACTTTAATAAAGGTGTGATTAATTTCTGGAAACAGATCTCCCATGTTTCTCATGGTTGTGCTAATTTCTTTATATAATGTTTCAGGTCATCTCCCCCATTGATTTTGGGGGTGGTTTTACCTTCTTAAAATACCTTCCTGCATGCATATTTGTGCAGAGAGTGCTCTATCAATTTTTAATCTGAAAGGATAAGATCCCTATCCTTTGAAAATTTTTAGAGATCTTTGCTTCTGCTAAGAGGTTTGAAAACATAAAGGACTGAAGTTAACTTCATTAACAGACACAAATAGAAGCATGCTCTGTCTGTGAACCTTAGAACAGAGAAAGGTTAGAGAAAATGAGCCGCTGTAGTATAGATTTCCCTCGGGTAAAAAAAAAAGGTGTTTTAAACATAAATCAACATACATCTTTTAAGTAAGCAACTAAAATCCAGTTCAATTCACATAGCTCCTGCAATTGCCTGTGCATCAGTATTAGAAGCAGAACAGAAAATGTTTTATTTTTAAGAATTCCTAAAGAGGCCTTTAACATTGTACTATAGAGCATTGGCAGATAAAACCCCATAACTTAAATACTGAGACATTAAATTAAGCTTTAAATAGTGTTTGTTTCAGAAATCAGATAGTATTTAGAATCCTGTAGAACAGACAAAATATATTTTTGCATTGAAAAAGAAGATGTAGATGCCTTATATTTTTTTCTTTCTGGCACAGTAAACTAGATGAGTTTAATTTTTGGCTTGTGAAGTCAACTCTTTCCACTATTGTTTCATTGCAGTTTTAATTGTGGAAAAGACAGACTACATTTGTAGTCTTCTCATTGTATTTGCTTCTCAGGTACTGATTTCCTACTAAACTTAGGTGCCCCCATATTCTTTTTCAAGCTGGATTAATTTTTCCCTCAGCATATCATGGAGAGAGGTGCTGTCTCAGCTCATAAGCAAATAGCTCCATGAGCAGCCAAACTAACAATGCCTGCTTTCCAATGGATGCCTGTCTCTTGGCTGATTGACTTTTAACTGAATTAAGCTGCAGCTGCAATGTGTGTGCATCCCTTAGCAGGCTCCCTAGCCAAAGATGTTCCCCCATGAGGATACTCTGTTGTTTAGAAATGCATGGTTCAACTGAAGCTTTTCTACTGTGCAAGAACTCAGAAAGGCTGTTGCTCTCTTTTCCTTCCTCTTTCCAGCTCTCCTTGCTGGTGTGGATTCACCACCATCTCCTCTAAAGCATGGCCATCGTGTTACCTTGGAACTCTGTTCTGCTGCCTCAGGTTTGGCTGCAAGTGCCCAGCAGGCTCCAAGTCCCTAGGGCCGCTGGAGAAGCAGGCAATTTGTAGCATTACATAATCTTAGAAAACCAGGCTAAGAACTGGGGGAAAAAACCCCAAAAACAGTTGGGCTGGGGAAATATTGGGAACAGCTCATGTTTGGATTTTTCTTCCTGAGAGTGGGTGCTCTATGGGACTCAAGCACTATTTGCCAACCCAGCAGAGAAGCCCTTGACAGCCGGAACAGGAGGACATCTCTGTCCTTGTTCCACTCAATTCAAGGCAATTTCACACCCCCACTAGGGCTATGCCTTAAGTATCAGTGTGGTTGCTCTCAGCCGTAAGTCCTGAAGGTGTTTAGTTATGAAGTACTAAATATACTCACCAGAGCAGAAAAAAGAGTCTTCGTCCTGCCAGTGGTAGAGCTGGGAAGGGAGCAATGTGGATTCCTGCTCCAGTGAGCATGTGCTTTTTAGAAAGTGGAACTGTTCCAGTACATAAGCGAATAAATAAATAGCATCCACCTTCTGTGTGCTCACAGCTATCCAGAGACAGGGAAGATGTGAACTTGGGTCATCTGATTTTTAAAGGCATGTTCTGCTCTGGAGTGATTTAACCCTCTGTCTCTTTTCATTCTGGAAGTGATGCCCAATCTCCCCCCTGAACAAGGCCTTTTGCTTAAATATGCCACAAATAAAATTACAAACTGCATATTTGACCCTAAAATGGTACATGTACTTGCTGGAATTTCTCCATAGCCTCATTTCCAGAGAAGAATGCATTTTTTATGCACATATATATAAACAAGCCAAATGGTATTAGCTCCTCGATTGTGATGGGTTTTCTTCCTTTTAAAATCTTTTTTAATCAAGTTCTTACATAGTTATTATATAGCATTTCAGGACACATTTTTCCCTGCTGTTTTGAGAAGAAAGAATTTTTTAAATGTTAGCATTAATGTCATTCAAGTTTTATAATGATGCATGGTTAATACATTGCTGAACATGCCCTGGATTTCAGAGGTTATTTGCACAAGCCTTTACAAATCGGCACTTCCTATAGAGGAAAAAAAAAATTGAATGTAGTGGTGCAGCAAATATGTAGCTATTAGGCATAGAATCACAGAATGATGCAATGGTTTGAGTTGGAAGAGACATCAGTTCCAGCTCCCCTGCCATGGGCAGGGACACTTCCACCAGACCAGGTTGCTCAAAGCTGCATCCAGCCTGGCCTTGAACACTGACAGGGTTGGGGCATCCACAGCTTCTCTGAGCAACTTGTTCAGTGCCTCACCACCCTCACAGTAAAGAATTCCTTCTTAATATCTCATCTAAACCTACCCTCTTTCAGTTTAAAGCCATTATTCCCTTGTCCTGTCACTACATGCCCTTGTGAGAAGTTCCTCTCCAGATTTCCTGGAGGCCCCTTGTAGGTACTGGAAGGTGTTATAAGGTGTCTATGGAGCTTTCTTTTCTCTGAGCTGAACAACCCAGTTCTTTCAGCTTGTCTTCAACAGGACATTACCAATTGCGGTCCTACTCTTTTTGTGACAGTTCCTAACAACACAGTTAATTTTCAGCTCACTTGTTTGAACAACTGCTGAATTTAGAAAGGGTGTTTTAAATGTGCACTGGCAGAACTTCTCCTAACCCATAAACTGGAATAATACCTTTGAGATCAGCAAGCTTCTTTAGATTTACAGTCGGGTAACTGAGATAAAAGTCTGGCCCAAATATTCAGTCCCCCAGGACTTTCCAAACCAGATAGTAACCATGCAGTGAACTACTTTAGGAAGAGGAAAAATATTGAGCACAGTTTAAGTTTTGAACTAAGGAGTGTATGAGCACTATGTATCTTCGTTTAGGACTCCTTTTTGCCTGTTTTGGTCCACTACCATTTCACTGACTGTTTTTACATGCTCAGATATTAGTGAATGAGACTGCGAGGGCAATTGTTTAAATCGTGGTTTACTGACTAAAGGCTGTAGCAGAAAATGACAGTTTGTAAATGCCATAAATTCAGATTTTTTTTTTAGACTGCCATGATGAAATTGCTGTTAGTAGGACTGCTAGATCTTTTAATTATATATTTTAAAGAAAGCATTTTAAATGACCAGTACATCATAATTTCTTCCTCTAGTGTATAATTTGAATAATATAAAGGAATTAAATTCCTCTGAGGTTACAGGCAGACAAGGATTTGAAATATTGCCTGGAGATTGGTTGGGCTTTCCTGTTAATGGGACTCATTTTTATGCAGGGAATTGCCGCATTCAAACAGACACCCTTTCACTTTAATGTTCCTTTTTGTTCTTCAGTCTCTGAGTGACAACATCCTGAAAGAGCAATGTGTGGCAGATGATTAAAAAGGACAAATACTCCAGACAGCATCCTGAATTACCTCCTGAGCAGCACTCATGATTGCTTGAGCCCTCTCTGTGGCTGCAGAGGGGATTCAATAAGCTGTAATTGAAACAAATATGCAAGAAAGAAAAAATACACTTTGTTGATTATCTGTACTTAGAGCTAGATCCAAAACCTGGTTTCCTTTGGGCATTTCTGGACGTATGTGCTCACCTGATGGTGACTTAGTAAAGGCATTTCCTTGTGCCGTCAGGAATTAGCAGACACATGCAGGCAGAGTGAGCAGGTGGCAGCAGAGCGGATGCACTAGGACACATTGATCTAACATGTTTCATTATCTAGATCTCATTTTGAATAGCCATTACAAAGTAATTCTGTGTGGTCTGTGCATTATGGTTAATAAAAAATTATTACTAGTGGGATTCATTAGACAGCAACTAAATTTCTTCCTTTGTGAAAGCAGTTAAGAACAATCTTTAGTAAAATATTTCCCAAAAAAATCTGGAAGAAATCTGCAGAGATAAGAAGAGAAGATCTGTACAAGAAGGCACTATGTTGCTTATATCTATTTAGTGCTTGTTTTTGTCTCATTTTTTCCTTGCTCAAAAAAAATTGTTCCACATGAATTTCAGTGGGATCACTCCTGGAGCAAAGTATTATGGTGAATTATCCAGAGTTCAAACGTCCCAGCGTGAAGTTTTGTCAGGCCTGTTACATGTATTCATCCTTTTTTCCTTTTACAGAAGGCATCAGGAAGTTGACCTGTGATGCGGTGCTGGGGACACCTTGGCCTGTTTTGACCACTGAGAAAATCCATCCTTGAGGATTTTCTGTGAGCAAAACTTACAGAAGACAAGAACAGTAATTCTTCAGATGGGGCAAGCCCTGTGCCGCTATCGCTGCTGGTTTCTGAAAGCTGATAGATGCTTCAGTATCCCACTCTCTTTACAATGGATTTGTTTCAATTATTAGGTCTGCAATGTCTGTGTTATGTGAAAGAATGATAAACTTGTTTGACTTGGGAGTCAGCCTTGGTATTGCTGCTTGTTCCTCCACATGTGTACAGTCCCCTGGGATTTCCCAAGTGATGCTTGGCAGGCCACAGGGATGCAGTAAATGGCCCACGCAGCACAATCAGGTGGCACAGCAGGGACACTTTAACCTGCAGCAGAACAATCGTGTTTGGATGGTGCAACATTGATGCTGTACAGGCTTTTACCCTGACTTCCATGGGAAAATACTTTAACATGCAGACATAACAGTAATTTTATCTGGGCACTTAAATTAAAAAGGCACATGTACCTGAAGCCTTTTGCAAATATTTGAGGCACCTTGGATATAATCTGAAAATTCCCCCATCAAAAGTGGCACTCAGGTAATTGAAGCGCAGGAGTGACCTTTGCAATAACTCAACCAATGAGACAAACAGAAAGCTAAAACTCCTGTCTTGCTGGCAACTCACCTCTCTCTCCACAAATAAACTATTCATAAAATGCTGCTGGGAGGGTAAATTCTGTGGCACATGTTTCATTTCCTCTGTCTTCAGTATATCTTACCAGATGCCCTGTAGTTTGAAATAAATGCATTTTTTTTTTTTTTTCAGATTAAGCACTTCCGAAAAGTAATGGTCCTTGACAGCAAAACTGGAGAGTGATTTGCTGCTTGATTAGAGACCAAGTCCATGAAAATAACCCTTTTGATAGATGTACTGTATTACAGTGAGTGATCCTTCCCTGCCTGGTCTTTGCATGACTTGATTTGGCAAATAGCACTGATTGTGGGTGGACTATGACAGTCCAACGAGTGGTACATCCAGTAGAATAAATCATAGCCCAGAAGCATAAGTTTAGCTAAAACACACAGTTGACTAGTTCTAATGTTTTCTATCTTTCTTACATTTCTTTATATTAACTGCCTTGCCTGCAAATTCCTTTTATTTTGTAATGAGTTATAAGTAGGAAATGTTGATGTAGTCATTCTTGCATTATGTAAGTCCTTGCTTTCAGCCTTCGTAGATTTCTGGTCTCTTCCAGACTTTCAATATATTGCTGTTCATTGGTGGCATTCAAATTAAATGGGGCGTTTGGCCCTTGAGAATCCAGAATATGGGCAATTTAAGTAAATCACTTTATTAAACTATGGCTCACTTTGAACTTAAGATGTGTGCACTTCAAAGGGTCAGGCTGGATGTACATTTAGTAGTTCAGCAACCTACGCAATATTCTTAAAGCTGCCAAAGGCAGCTGGGAATATTGTGAGATCAAGCTTTCTTTTATGCAATTTCCATATTTTCTTTTTTTTACCTTGCAGTAAGCTAAAGAAATGTATGTATTGGGGGGAAAGAGAAGTAAATATTTCTTTCAGTATTTCTGAAACTCAGTTCAGATCAACCTTGAATCTAACAGTGGCTGAAGGAGTCTTTATTTTTCCTAACTTTTCTATAACATCCTTATTTAGATCTTTCAGGTTTCTGGATCTCAGTAAATCCAAGGGAACTTGCTGAAGGCCAGGGGTGCAGGACTTGTAAACACCAATCCAAGCCAATGTTCTTGGCATCTCCAGGCTTCTCCCAGCAGAACCAGGATTTGGCAATGGCCAGTCACTAGATGCTGATTGAAATAGATAAGTTTCTGACGGGGAAAAAACCAAACTCTGTTTCAGTTGGTAAATCCTGAGATGGAACATTTCCCTTGGGGGGATGAGAAGGATTTAATATTTTGTTGCCTGGAGCAATCTGGCACAAATCCATTCCATGGTTGCCATAGACCAAATACACCTTCTTCCCTCTCCACCCCAACCAAAGAGCTTTGCTCAGCTCCATTAAATAATTCTGGATAAATTGCCATATTGACTCACTTCTCATTTATCTCAGCTGGAGTTTTTATTTGGGCCATATTTTTGGAAGAACTCAGTGCTTCTCAAAAGTATTGGTCACTCAGATTGAGTGATTCTTTGGGCACTGTCTGGTGAGCAGGATAGTGAGTTAATTTTCATGCTGTCGTCTCACAGTGTTTGATAACCTAACCTGTGACAATTTCAGAAGCCTAATAAATGGTGCTTCAGTTTTATTTACTGATATTTCACTCAAATATGAATGGAATCTGACCATGGAAATATTAAATTAGCTCTATCATGCCCTTCTCTGTCAGAAGGAGGTGAATTATGAACAATAAATAAGTGCTGAATGAAATACTCTCAGAGCGCTTTGCACTATGCCTGGTTTATTAGAAATGAAGCAATTCTACTTCATCTGTCCTGTCCAGGTTCTCCAGGTTCCTGAGACCATATTAAGGGAAAATTGGTCTTCAGCATTTCAGAATGAATGATGCACAAAACAGGAGGTTTTTAAAAAACAGTTGCTGAATTTTTAAAGCACAAGTGTCCTGTTTTAGTTCCTTGGGACACAAGAGGCAGATAAATATAGATTATATAAAAGACACAGATAAACCCAAAATATATTATTGGCAAAACTGGAAGGCATAGATCTAAATTAACTGGAGCAGTCTTTTTGGGAGAGAAACTGGACAGGAGGAGGAAGGGCTGATAAAAAAGCACTGTTTTGAGTGGACTGCCATTAATAGGAGAATGCAATGGTCTCAAGGAGCTGAAGGACAAGCAAGTTAGAGGGTTGATTTTTTTTTCCTTCCTTCCTTCCTTTATTCAGGATCTTGGGGCAGAGAGGCTGTTTTGCTGGAGGCTACATATGCAGCTATTATGCTGGAGATAAGGAAGCACATGGGAGGAAGATGCAAAGTCTGGTCTGAACAGAGTTTATTGCAGTGCTTCTGTTGCCTAGGCAGGAGGTGCTTCAGGAATTGCTGTCCTCCTCATCTTGCAATAACTCTGCCTCCGATTTTCCCTCCTGAAAAAATCAGCTTAGCTTGGGGCTTCCCCTAAAGTGACCAAATCTCCATGGCTCTCCAGAAGAGGATTAGGTTCCTCATCTCCATTTGTCAAAGGCAGTCAGATGAGTCAGTCTCCTGGTTCTTCTGCTCCCATCCATGTCTACATTGTACTGCATCATTACAGCATTTCACAGGGCAGCATAAATGGTGAGGAAAGAGAGGTGAACTGTGGCACATGTTACGAGGAGTGTCAGGGTGGCAGAATGAGTGCTGGTGGGGAAAATGGTGGACTGGACTGGGTGTGGGGTGACCCCAACTGACCTTGGAGGGTCTCTCTCATTGATGGGGCACTGCTGCTGCTTGGGCAGGAGGCTCTTTCACACTGGTCTAAATCTACCAGTCCAGCTTCACCTATGTCCAGTGGAAGTTAACAGAATTTAAAGATGATGAGCTTTGTGAATGACTAGTTCTAGCATATACTGGACCTGCACTGCCTCTTTTTGAGCTGACTGGTGCAGGTACGGAAACCTGAACGTCATGGAAAGAAGAAGTGTGACAGCCTCCTACAGCTGCACAAGGGTAGGAGGTTGCAATAGAGCTGAGCAGAGGTGACACTTTGTTCTGTCTCTTTTCCTGGGACAGAAGAAAATGCCACTTCTCTGCTTTGTCTGGTCACTGTGCATTTGTCTCCATGGGTATTACTATTGTTTGAGCCAGGAGTGTGTGTCTGAAGTGTTTCACTCAAGCATCCTGCTTGACTGTGCATTCGCTCTGTCATGGGGTGGTCTTGAGACACACAAACTTGGTATTTTCAGAGGAAACTGAGTGGGAAGATGCAGTCCAGCACATATGCACCCAGCTGGTAATAGACCTTTAGTGCATGGCTGCAGAGTAGAGACTTGTGTGAGGTACGGCTCACAAAGCTCCCACAGTATGGTACATCCACTTTGTGACTCCAAGCCATGTGCTGATGGAGGCAGACACTTTCTCTTCCAAAGCGTCCCCGTGAACTTAAGGAGCATGCAGTGGAGTTGGCTGAGTCTTGCTTTTCCACAGGCTGAAAATTAGTTCCTTCCAACTTCTTGAAGAGTCAGGGAATTATAAACCCAGGAATGGGAAAGTTGATCTGCATTTTTAAAAGCCCTGTGGTTTTTCATGTTGATTTTTTTTTAATCACCCAAATATATACATGTAACATTTGAGACTACAAAGTAGAAGTGATGGGTACACAGCCCTTGTCTGTTACTTTTCAAAAGCCTGAGCTATTTAATTCTTCTTAAAATAAAAATAGCAGCGGTAAATTTTACTCTAACTGACAGAGACTATTTTTTATCTGTCCAAGTCAAGTCAAGAACATAAATGTTAATTACATTCATGTATGTTTCCCTGCTATGACGTTAAGTGAGGGCGGAATAAGAAGGACTTCTCTGGCAGAAAGAGAATTTTCAGCCTGTGATTAACATAAATCAGAATTCAAATCTGGGTGGCTCCCAAGTGAACCAATTAAAGCATCACAGAGCCCTAGATCACCCTGTCTTTCAGACTTCCAAGTGGAAAAGCAAAAAAAACCCCATGTGCTTGCATGGGTTAAGGCACAGATTTCAGGAGAGGACTGAGCAAGAGAGACTGGCTTTTTTGAACAGCTGACGAGCTAATTCTTGTCACCCTCACACTAAGATTCACCTCACTTCCTCAGGAAAGCTCCCTCCAAATGCCTTGGCCTTCTTCCATGAATGAGGACAGCTGAAGCAACCCCGCTGTGATGAGCAGGTCACCAGCTAGTCCTCTTTGCCAGGGGATGCCCAACACTCTGAAGGTCTATTTACCGCTTTGATTTTCCCTACCTCTCTCTAACTTTTGTGATATGGTTCAAAACTTATGTTGGAGATCCATTCTATCCAAAAGACTGGCTTTCTAAATCAAGTCTCATTCAGCAGGGAAAATTGAGTACAGTGTACTCTCAAAGAAGTATTTTAAATTCAGCTGTGATGGAAATGGATCATTGTGAAGGTCGTCACCTTAAGGAGACTTTAAACCTCAAATTGGTTGAAAATATGTAGTAAATGTTTCCTTAACTTGGAGAGATCTACTGCACTGTGAGTGAAAACAGCACTTTAAACTCTTGAGTCAGATTTCAAAATTAGGACAAATGTAAGTGTTTGCTGTATCCCCAAATTAATGCTATGTGGAAGTAAGAAGTAACTTTGAAACTGAAACAGAGCCAAGGCTGGCTTTGCAGTAATTTTATTCCACAGCTAGCTATATGCCTTCCAGTTACTGAAAAACAAATGTGGCATGCTTACCACCTTTTATGTGATGGGGGAAGTGACCACCAGGAGGAATCCTGGAAATATTTCCAAAGCTGGAACAACTCAAAGATGTGGAAATAATTACTGAAATAAAAAAGAAATCTTGGATTGCTTTCAAAGAATTAACATAATCTTTTTTGAAACTACAACAACAACAACCAAAAGAACCAGGAACGAGGAAAATTTGGATCCTTCGTATAAAGAGACAGCCAAAGCTCTCAAAGCACATTGGCTGCCCTGAAAGCATATTTATTCAGCTTTCAGCAGATGATTAGCAGGAATGA
This sequence comes from Pardalotus punctatus, assembly GCA_013400915.1. Classification (NCBI taxonomy): domain Eukaryota; kingdom Metazoa; phylum Chordata; class Aves; order Passeriformes; family Pardalotidae; genus Pardalotus; species Pardalotus punctatus. Next base: position 200,838 of record VZTX01028444.1, read on the forward strand.
GACTTAACAGGGCAAAGATCCTTGACACAGGATCTGCCAGGAGAGTTTGGAATTTTATTTTAAACTGGAATAAAAGGAAGTATGTTTGGTTTAGTATGTCATGTGGTTCCGAACCATTCAAAAGTTTGTGCTTTGAGATATCTTGAAATTTTTCAGCTTTTGAATCTGAAAAACATTTGCTATTCTTTTTAAATGACTCATAAGAACAAGTCAGATGGATAAAGAGAAGTTGATTTCATATTAATGTGTTGGTTTTGTGCACAAGTGTATTCAGTAGATTAAATTCTTGGAATGGATACAATAACTCCATACCCTTTTTGTTTTAGGCTTGTACTGTTATCTTCAGAAAAACAAGATAATTTTATTCCCTGGGAAAATGTCTCTACTATCATCTTAGACTGGTACAAACAATATTTCTAGGAAAGGAACAAGGACTTGACTTTCTTTTTGCTTGTCTGCAGAGTGCTCCTTTGTTCAGCTATTTGTATTTTTGCGGCTGCCTCTGTGCATTTGTGATTTTTTCTTGCTGCTGCTCATGGGATGTGCTGTGCCTATGGCAGTGCAGGACTGGCAGAACTGGGGAGCACCTGCTGCAGCCAAAGCAGAAGCCAGCCTGTTGTCCTCCTTGGGATGATCCTACTCTTTCAGCTACCATGCAGCAATGGCAAAGGTAAGCCAGCCAATCTCCATACAGAAGGAGCAGTTAAAAGTATTTATTGATGGCTGCTTTATTTAAAAGAGACTTCAATGCATCAGGTTAAATATTAAAATTAATTTTGGAAGAGAGAAAAGTCTGGACAAATTGGAATTTTAAAATTCTTTAAATTCTAAATGTAGTGAGGGTATTGTTTGCTGTAGTTACCTCAACTATTTTTCAGGCAGTTCTATGTAATTTGGGGGTTCTAAGGTGGTTAATTTGGTTTCATTATGTTCTCCACTCTGTACGCATACCAAATTCTTAAATCATTCCTGCTTGTATCTCATAGCTCTTCCTTTTTTCCATTGCTCCTGGTCTTGTGTGTAGGAAGCAGTGGTGGCTGCAGATACCCCAGCACTGTTTCCAGTGTTGTTAAAAAGCACCGCACCTCTCCATGTCACGTGTGGCACCTCACAAGGCTCTGGCTGGGCGTCAGCACATCCCCTCAGGTGGACTCTTCTGAGAGCCCTTGCCATGGACAATTCCAACCCAAAACTGACAATGCCTGTCCTCAGTGCTTCCCAGAAAGGGGTTTGACCTTGTTTGTGGGTGAGCCTTCACTCTTGAATTTCTTCTGAGTGGTACAGGCAAACTGCTCTCCTTTCAGAGCAAGGATATGTAGCTCTGAAAATGTCAGTTTTATCATCCCAACTGAGCCAGCTGCCTCACAGATATGAGTAATGTGAAGTAGAAATTAAAAGACCAAGGTAAACAAACATAAAGGAGTAAAGAAATGTGTTTCCTATCTGACAATGTAGGGTGTGCTATGGATAATACAGCTAGGAAAGGTCTGTCACAAGATTCATAGTCCCTGAGCATATTTCATTCATGTGAATGCTGCTTACACAGCAGATAATTTGAGCTGGTTTTACCTTCACAGCGTTGACAGAGAAATATTTTCATCCCCTAAAACAGGTCTTAAACAATAGCCCGATCATATTGCGTGCACAGGGTGATCCGCTCCGGGATCTGCAGGGTTTCTCGGGTTTCTTGCTGCCATACGTATTTGTTATCACAGCAGACAACAGAGGCTGTAATGTAATAGGTGCATGACTCCATTCCATCTAGACACATTTTTGAATTTGGACATTTTCCCTTCCCACCTTCCTGGTGGCAAAACAACCACAGATGAATAGTAAAAGAGGGGACTTCGTATGTGGAAGCAGAAGCTGGATAATACTCCTTCACTTGGTACAAAATCTTGTTTTACTTTCAAGGAAATGCAGAGACAAGCCTGATAATTTTAGACCATTTTTACAGCACGATGAGGCTTCCTGAAAAGCACCACTGATAGGGGGTGTTGATCTGTAAACCAGAGACCTTGCCCTGAGTCCCCTGTGAAGTGCTGAAACCCTGGTATCAAGTGCTCCTTAAATACACATTTTTGCTCACTGCTGTTGTACTTAAAGTGTTCCTTAAGAAAAACCAAACCAAAACAACCATCCCCAAAATAAACAAAAACAAACAAAAAAATCAAACAAATAACAAAAAAAGCCCAAAAAACCATTGCCACAGACTAGTTAGATCAAAGAGGAAAAAAGTCTAAATTTTAAATTCATGTTACTTCAAAAACAGATTAAAGAAGTGTCACAGTTATGATTATTATCTTTCTCACAATGTGCTTTCTCTTGGATCTATTCTAAACCTCTCTTCTCACATAAGGGCTCTTTTCCCCCATCCTCCTCTTTTGCCATTTAATTTAATAAATCGTCAGAGCAAATGTGCCATGTAAATTGAAATATGCAGGAACGTCATATAGGGTGAGAAATGATGGGGATTATCACATGAAAAGGAAATTCTATAAGTAAATACTGGCCTCTCTAATTCTGACCAGTTTTGATGTGTTTTGAAAAATCAGATTGTGCTTTTTTTCTTTCAGTAAAGAGAATCTCTTGGACTGGAAATGAAAATTGTTTACTTCATGGGATGAGCCTTATTAACACTTATAAATAGTAAACAGCAATATTTATCTCCCAGGCGATTGTATTTTCTTGATTAGATCCTAAGATGAGTAGCTGGGATTTTTAACTATTTCTGTTAACCAAATAAATTTTTGCAATGAATTGTGAGATAATTTGTTTTTCAGCAAAATTTGCCTTCCTCTTTTTAGATAGAAAAATCATCTGGTGAGGTTTCACCACTAAAGTTTTATGTGGACAAGCTTTATCTACTGATATCCCTGAAGATGTGAGTTAAAACCTTCCTGATTTGTAAAAATACATCTGTATTTTAAATTTACAACACCAAATTATTTTAAATGGAGAATTTGCCACTGGCTTTTTCCCATCCCTGTGGAGAAGAAATGGCCAATGGATATACCTGTGTTGAGGCCTCCAATGGATTTTCCTCTTCACCAGAGCAGGATCAGAAGGCTCCACTAGCCTCCAAGAGCTGAGTCTTTTATTAAAGTTGAAAACCTGGAGACTCCTGATGGATTTATGAGGCTTGGCACTAGCTGGGAGGAGGGTGGCATTCATGTGAGGAATAGTTTGCACTATCAATCTCCTCATTTGTTAATCTTTTCAGATGTTTCTGAGCAAAAGGCACACTGTGCTAATCTGTTTCTAAGGCATGGGGGTTTGGCACGTGGTCAAATCACATCATCTCAGCAACTGATTGCCCTTCCTTGAGATGTCAAATGGTGCCTTAACCCCATGACTGGGTGGGCTGGAGCTGGCAGGGAGGACCAGGGAGGCTTCACCAACCCCAGACAGCTCTTCAGCATCAGCCCTGGCAGCACCTGGTCCAGTCCTGTGGCCATACCTCAAGGAGCCAAGAGCAGCACATTTTCTGAAGCAAGACAGAAAGCTGGTGTCTATCCAGTTATGAAAGATGAAGCAAAATATTCCTTCTTCCTTGGGGCGACAATTTAGGGAAACGATGGGGGACTAAAAGGACTTGTCCTCTGTGCATCTTCCCTTTTAAATAAAACTCATGTTCGAGGGCACACCCATGGCATAAACAAAACATGGTGGTAAAGGTTTATGACCAAATTTTACAAACATTATTTGAAAATTATTGCTAGATACTGTATGCACAGAACTCTGAAAAGGAAATCTATTTTTATTAAAGTTTGGAATTTGAAAGAGGGAGATACTGCCAATAATTTTTCTAAGGTCTGATTTATAAATGAAGTGCTAATGAATAATTCCACAAATGGAGCTACATGGAGTAAACCAAGGAGGCAGATTTTCACTGCTGCTGGTACAAGAATAAATCCAAGTGAGTAAATCTGCTGTGTATTGCAAATTTTTATCATACTTGGATGTGGAAACATAATTTTGTGCAATGTTTAAAGAATGTAAAAACTCTGTACAAGAGGGCCGGTGCTCTCCCAGCTGTAGGAGCATCCTTGACAGTGCCGATCCTCCTGTGAGAATCTCACAGGGCATGCAATGGTCTGCACTCTGCTTCTGGAGAACCTTTTTAGCATTCAGTATTCGCAGGGCATAGGAAAATTGTACCTAAATTCCCTTTCCCAGCCCAATGGAAGAGCTACTGTTTGCACAAGGGCATCTCCCACTGGCTTTGCTCCTGGAGGAGGTGGGAGCTGCCTGGCCTCGACAGTAGCGGGTATGGGCAGTGCTGGCTGCCACAGGGGAGCCGTGCTGGGGGACAGCACCTTTCGGACACACACGGGCCAGCGGGTAGCTCCTCTTAATGCCAATTAGAGCTGCACAATGTTTGCTGAGGGAGGGGTTTATTGCCATTGGTTAGGTTGTTAGCTTAATGAGATTAGACAAGAGCTAATGAAAGAAGACAAGTATGTAAGGAGTTTGTAGTAGTTAAACTGCTCTGCACTGGGATTTTCTGGGGCTGTGACATGGCATGCTCTAATAGCCTGTTCCCTGTCACATCGTCCCTTTCCCACAGGTGCCTCATTGGAAGCTGTCACATTGTCAGCACTGGTATTTTCCCTTGTACTGAGCTGGCAAGGGGTTGTCAATCCGGTTTCACTGGCAGTCCTACATGTACCTGCTCAGATGATGGCATCCTTTGAATACGGGGTGAACTGTGCAGCCAGTGATTGATTCCTGACAAATCAGTCAGCATGACCCCACTATCCAGATTACCCAAATCAGCTGCATCCCAGGACTGCTCAGCCAGAGAAGGGGTAGCAGCAAAGTGACAACTGCAGATCACACAGGTAAGAGTGGGGAAAACTCAGTGGAAACCTGTGCAGCTAATGATGGTAGAAATTCTAACAAAGTCATGCAGCTGAGACGAGGGGTTGGTCAGGTAGACCGGGAAACAGCAAAGACCTCCTGCATAACTGGGCTTTGGCAACCACATTGTGGAGAATGAGAACAAAAACTTGCTCATCTTCAGCATCTCCAATGCATTTTAATCTTCCAGACTTGGCTTCCTCAGACATTTAAAAAAGAGGGAAAGTAAAGCTGTAACTCTAGAGATTGGGAATAATTTGGTAGCCATCAGAAATCTGGAGCAGGTTACCCTGAGTTACTGCATTTTTAGGGAGTTTGGTGTCAAGGGCACTTCTGGCTTAAGAATAGATGATGACAGAATCACAGAACTATTCAGGTTGGAAAAGACCTCTAATATCATGAAGTCCAACTACTGTCATAGTACCACCATGTTCACCACTAAACCAGATTCCCCCAGTGCCCCATCCACATGCTTTTGAACGCTTCCAGGTGTGGTGTTTCCCTGAACAGCCAATTCCAATATATGACTGCCCTTTCAGTGAAGAAATTTTTCTTAATATCTAATCTAAACCTCCCCTGGCACAACTTGAGGCCATTTCCTCTCATTCTGGAGGAATTCACAGAAAATTAAAAATAAATGCAGAGAGGAGTTTTAATATCATTATGTATTTATTTTTTCAGGAGGAAAAAAACATTACTGTAATGGGCCAGCCAAAGAATTATACTTCTTTTGAACCTTTTTAAAAAGAGACTGAGGAACTGATAAGTGGCCCATGTGCTTAAAATCCCCTCAGGGAACTGCATTAAAATAGAGACAAGACATTGCAAGAAGGTAGAGTATTTTCTGCCATGCCAAGGGGTCACTACAGCTTAATTAATTAGAGTTTCTCATTTCTCAAACACGGAGTATCCAGCTGTCTCCTGCCCTCCCCTCTGCAGATGTCATATGTGTCATGTACTCAGAATTTATGTCAACATTTGCCATCTCATTGAGTGCCTCCATCCTTTATCCATGTGATGGGCCATTGTTATTTGCTGCCTCCTTTTAGCAGTCATTCCCATTAGCACTGTTCACACCAGGGTGGGGGAGCTTTCGTTTTGCATAAACACATTGTGCTGACCTTCCTCGGAGAATATCCCCATCAAGGAAAGACTCTGCAGAAGATGTCACAACACTGTAAGGATGTATGTTGAGGAAGGGGGGGAAAGGATGTGAATCATCTAGGAATTTACACTGTACAAAATCTTTTCTTTTTCTTCCTGTCAATGTGCACTCCTTTCTCTTTTTCCTGAATGGTATTTTTGCTGGAATACTTTTCGCAGAACAGAAGACTGGAACTCTTCAAAGCCATGGTGCCAAGGGTCTCCTCTCCCTCCTATTTCAAAATAAATCATTCTTCTGGTGGTAATGAGCAATACAGAAAAATGCAGGCAGTGAGGATTTTGCCAGGGAGAGAGATTTGTAGTGCTGTGCTTTGGCTTCTATGCAAAGTTCTATTTAATGACACTGCCACAGAAGGAGTATTATATTATCTGTCCCACTGCTCAAGCCTTCAGTCTCAGCATTGTATAAGCACACTACTTTTTTACATTTATAAGCAGCAAGCCATTCCAGAGAAATTCCTGTTCCAGCTACACAACTCAACAGACCACAACTGTGTCATTACCTCACCGTGTTGGGGCAAGTCCTGCTTCTGCAGCTGCAGAGGGTCTCTGCCAGCTGCCCTGGGAGGCTCCAGCTGCCCTCCCTGGGAGCCTGCACAGCCCACAGGGCGAGAGGGAGCTGTTTCTCCCTCTGACAGTAAAATCAGGATCATGGGGGCAACAGCAGGGCTACAGCCACTCTTCACCGTCTGTGGAAGCCCTAGAGTGAAGAGGAGTCATGGGGACATGGCTGGTCCTTGTCTCTCAGTGGGCACAGGGGGAACCTGGACCCATTAAGCTGGCACTACTGATGCAGTGAGACACCCTGCACCCAAAGCAGTCTGCTGATCCCTAATGTTTGGTATGTTTTCCTGCTAAATTTTTCTTGATTTTGGAGGGAAAGTTAGGAGATTACTTTTTCTGTTGGATTAACCAGGTTGATTTTGACATTCAGAGACAGTATAAAAAGGTTTTTACCTTGGAAATCTGGAGCTTAGGAGAACTAAGCTGTTGTTTGAACAAAATTAATTTTGCTTTACTGTCAAAATAAAATATTTCTGAAGTTTTCTGTTTCCCAGGAATTGCTTGAAAATGCCAGCTTTCATTTGGAAGGATTATGCCAAATTAATAATCTTCATAAATAGTCTCTACAGCCTTGTCTAGTTAGAAGAACCCCCATGCATGTCCCACCAGTATGCCTTGGCCTCGTTCTGAGGGACAGATGAGGCCATTTCACTGTGTTCCCAGCAGTTTTTCCCTGGTAGGATAACCAAGCTGTGCTGGGCTTTACTTCCACACTGCAGAAGCACATGCGCCGGGAACACAAGGAGAGCACATTGGCGGGGTCCCTCTGTTGGCACAGCCATTCATTCACAAAGATCAGTGTAAACCTGGGCTGAGCTGCAGCCAGGAGTGGGGATGGAAGTGCCCATATCCTGTTACCAAGCTCCTGAGCTGCTTAATCCCTCCAGCTGAAAGCTGACCTGCAGCAGATGCTGTCTCAGCAGCTTCCAGGAGTCAGAGATGTCCAGGCGTGGTATATTCAGCCTATAGGGCCACTTTCTCTGCTGGTGTTAGTTGCCCCAGCTCTAGTGACACCACCAGCATTACACCAAATCATGTCATAAATAAGATCAGGCCATAATTATCTAAATTTGCCACGGCTCATGTTTCGCATGACACAGAAGCAGATTTTTGAGTCAAGAGGCTCTTTGTTAACACATTCCTGCATTTCTCAGTATCTGATGTGCCAAAAGTAAAGTGGCTCTTGACACTTATTTCCTCTGAGCTGCCTTTTCAGCAATGGCTTAACCTTGTTTTACAGTACTGTCAGTGGATCACAAGGCCCATCTACCTGGGAATTTCAGGGCACTGTTATTTTTGGAAACAGTTGCCAGCTCTGTTCTTGGTCAGGTGTCTGTGGTCGACACTGTAGTGACCAAGGTGGTTTTTCTGGGGACATTTGCCTGAGCTTCTGGCACAGCTGATAGATTTTTTCTGTGATGTTTTACTCCCAGGGCCCAGGAGAAGATCCTGGCCAACGTGGCCTCACAGCCCCCCCATCTCAGATGAATATTCACATTTCTCCCATGGTTATCATTTGGGGCTTTTTAGCAGGAGATGAATGCACCTTAATGCTCTAATAAATGAAAATACTATCCTTAAGATCTGTCAGGAGGAAGGACAGCTCTATGCATGAGGAAAGTGGTGTCTATATTAATGGTCTTCCAATACGCAAAAAGCAATTGTAATTTTCCTTGATTTTTACAATCCTTCATTTGGGGTTAAAGGCTCTTCATTTTCCCAGCAGGAGTCCTGGAAAATGTGGCTTGCTTTGGCATTTCAAAAGCATTTTCTGGCACGTATGGGATTTATGGCTGGTTTGATGAAGTTAAAGCTGGCACAGCTTTTCTGCAGGTGGAACATTTGAGAAGACAGGTTTATACAACTATGAAGAACTGCATCAGACTGGAGCAGAACTTGATTTAGAGGAAATCTGGGGAAGGTGGAGTGTTATGAGAGAAGAGAGAAAAATAAATATAAAATAAGTTCAAGCACTAGATTAGATGCCTTTCTCTCTTTGCTGCTTGTTCACACTTTGGGAGTCTTTGGCATCCCCTAAATAGAAGGCAGGCACTCTAAGTCAAAGCAAATGTTTTATCTGTCATTTTTGACACAACAATGTTTCCTTGGAGGGGCTGGCAAATCAGGTAGGCTGCAACCATCCTTCTCACCCACAGTGCTGAGGTTCCTGCTGGTGTGGGTGCCCGTGTTTCAGAGGCACTGCCAGAAGGTGGGGGCAGCATGGGGGGTGTCCCATGTCCTCACCGGCATGAGATGAAACACCGCTTTCACATCCACCTTCCATGATGGCTCAGATGTCCAGACCTTCACTGAAAGCTGGACCAGTGCCACTGCATTATTTCTAGTGTAAATGGGAGCTCTTTAATTGCTGGCTGCGTGTCCCAGTGCGTGGTGAGCATAAGCTGACTGGCGTTTGTTTATGAGTAACATCACGCTCTACCAGGGCTTCTCTTCAATGAAGTTTTATTCATACACTTTCTTGGTTGTGGCAGGGAGAGTTTTCTGGTCTTCTGTGATTCACAGCAAGTGAACTTTATCTTTTTATTCATAAAATTCCCAAATGATCACACAGAAATGCCTCATTCCTGCCACTATTCCCCCCCAAGAGGCTTGTGTGCCAAAAAAAGACTTGGAATTGGCTGACAAGTAATTTCCTGATTTGCAGACGTTCCAGATTTACTCAGCCACCAGCCACCCCCACGATGAGAGTTGTTCCTGTTGGAATGGCAGCAGATGTATTCCTGTTGTGGGGTTTTTTTCTTCTCTTCTACAGGATTAAACCTGCCATGTGCTGAACCTTAATTCCTGCAAAAGCTATCAATGAATTCTGACTTTGTCATACAACTGGGTGATGATGTGACATCTGGATCTCCTGTTTTCTGGAAGTGTTAACCCCTTTTGAACCTTAATCTGTTGCAGATGGCTGTGGCCCATGAATCAGGTTTATTTCTACTGCAGTACATCAGGGAAAGGATCCAGGATGCTTTCTATCCCTTACCTAAATGATGTAGACACCACAGTCCAGAAAATAACACCTTTGGTCCTTACGTATCTAAACCTCCTGATGCACCTCAGTGTTTGGCCCCAAAGTTTCCAAGATCTGTAGATGCAGGAGCACACAGACAGTCCTGCCTGCTTGGGCTCGGGATACACAGCACCCACACATGTGCTATTCTAACACAGAGAACAAGGCAAAGTCTGCTTTTCTCTTCCCACATCCTGGGATGGACCTTGTGTTCAGAGCTCACAGATCTGTTAGACAGAGGCCCAGGGAGAGGAGATTGCCAGACTTGTTAAAAACATCATAGGGATTATTTACCCTCGCACAGGTATCATCCATGAGAGACCCAGTCTGCTCTCCAGGTGGTTGTGCCACCAGTCTGGAGGACATCCATAAAAGCTTGCACGTGCCTCCTGTTGAATCTGAGGCAAAGCCAGACATGTCAGGGTCAGAAGAAGATCAGCTGGAAGTAGCCTTAGGATAAGTGACTACTTTTGCCAAATCTGCCCATTGCAAGAAATTCAAGCCTGAAATTCTTGTGACATAGCAGTGTTACTGGTACTTGCAATGGCCAACATACTTTTTTCATGGAGCTTTGTGAACATACAAGTTTCAGTTCTCATTTTGTTTAAATGAACCTTTGTAAGCATTGTGTTTGCAGAGAAAGCCCTAGCAATGCAAACCCTGAAAAGTTCCATGTCAACAGGCAAACAAAATTACTATTATATAATTATTTTTTACATCCCTTCCCTCCCCCCTCCCCAGCTTTAATTGTGTTTTGTTATTTCTTGGGTACAGCAAGTGCTGAAAAAGTATGCACAGCTGATTAAAGTAACCTTGAATTATGTGCTGAGTTTGATAGCAGGGACATAGGTCGTGTTTCTTCGTGTTTCTACAGGTTCAGATCGTACCTGTGTGGCTGTGCACTGGGCTGTGTCGGTACAGACAGTAAAATGAACAGGCTGAAAAACCTGCACGGCTCTCCTGACCTCCAGCAGAACTGCACAAAGGAGGGGTTTGGTGCAGTGATGTGCAGGAGGCTGCATTGTGTCAGTCATTTGAGCAATTGGCCCCTGGTCTTATCCTTAGCACATACTTAACACATCTTGCCAAATTATGTGGTTGCTTAGTAATGCGAACAAATATCCCCTGGAGATTCAATAACCAAACTCATTATCACTTGTCATGTAGGCCAGGAACTGAATCCAGATCTCCAGGAGTGAATGACTGGTGTGTTAACCTAGTCTCCTACTGTTAAAATAGCAGAATGAGTATGTGCAAAGTCAGCTCCACACAGTGGGTAAAAATATGCCCATGGTGGAAACACAGAGAAGGTCTATTAAAAATGATTCTCATTATGTAGATTCCATTATCTGAAATAGGTAGGGGGGAGTTTAGCATTTTTTAATGTTCTGAAGAGAGACATAAATGAAGACTGATTTTTTTTTCAATTATTTACTTTTAGTTTTGCAAACTAAGCAATATGACTATTCTGGTTAAGTGTTGGAAAGGAAGAGGTTGATGCATGCATCATCTTCTGCACCTCAAGAGGCCACTAAATCCCTCTGAAACAAGATCTTGTTCCAGTGTCACTTGTGGATGCTGTTAGGTGGGGTACAACTCTCAGCTATGTGCCGAGGCCCCCGACCTTGCTCCAGGCGGGTTAGTTTGCAACGACATGGCCACACTATCAGGGCTCATCACAGTGGTGCTGACACTTCCCCAGCATCCAAGCTCGTATCCCAGTCAGAAATGCGCTGTGCTGCAGGGACATACCAGCTCCTCTGGGACCAGCTGGATGGCACTGCATTGTGCACAACATGAACCTATGATCTAAAATGTTTGCAAGTACTCTACCTCTCTTCAGCGAGTTCCTTCTGGTTCATCAGGAAAATGCAGAGAGTCAGCCAGTTTGCTTAACAATGATTTTTGGCAGTGAATCCAGTATTTGTAGATCTGCGTACTGAATACATATGCTGTTGGCTATAAAGATACCACATTTTTTCACTCTTAAGCAAGCCCAGCTGCATATATGGTTTTTGGACTTTCAAAAAAAATTTTATTCTGGAGTAAATTTCAGACCAGCTGCTCAGTGTACAAATGCAAATTGGTTTAATTCATGTAGATAATGTATGCACATCAGACACTGAGGGTGTGTGTGCACTCATAATGATGGAAGTTCAGAGGAGATGCAGATTGATAATTTGCCTGAACAAGGTCAGTACTGGCAAACATGGATGGGAACACCTTAAGCTTCTATGTCTTTTCATGCAGTATCTACTCAAAGGTAAAATGGGTGTGATGTCCCTTAAGCAGTGTTTTCTGTCATTTCTGCTGGACATCATTAACACAGATGAATTGTTTTCTGGAGTTCAGTCTGCAGGATCTTTCCACTGTCATCAGCACTTTTCAACTTCCACTGAAATAACCTTGTGTGACAGCAAGTTTGCAAAGTTTCGTGCGATTTTTTGTGTTAAAATAGCCAACAACTGTTATAATGGAGACCAAACTGAGGGGATGACAGTTTTCTCAGTACAATGTTTTGGAACTGGGTTTGATTTTTTCCCCCTTTTTTTTTTCTATTAAGAAGTTGGCGGCTTTCAACTATTGAACACATAATTTGTCATTTCCTACCTGTGTGAGAAGACATTGATCTATTAGCTACAGGATCTCACTGGCTGAACAGTCCTTCTACATGTCTGGGGATTTTTACAGTTATCAGGTTCTTGCAGGGGTAATGGCATGTTTAGCGCTCTAGAAGTGTGAATCACTAGGTATTTGCTACACAGATAAGCCCAAAGGGATTTTAAAGCTACTGTCACACGGCATCATGCTTACATTGCCTTCATCTCATGCTGCAGGACTTTTGCAAGTTGCATGAAAAAGCTTAATTGGGGCTGGCATTCTTGCAGGGATTTGGGTGCTGGCCATATCCGGAGCCAGGACACAGGTCAGGGTGCACTGGAGCACAGCCATACCGAGTGTCTGCTCAGGCCCATATAATTTTTTACATCTGTGGTGAGAATGAAGCTTTCTCTTCCACTCACCTTGCAAGGTACTTTGGTGATATGTTTTTCAATTTTTCTTGGTACTTACCATCTCATGTGGTGAGGCAGCCCTCTTACCAAACTTTGCTGAGTTCTCTTCTTCATCAGGAGGACATCAGCATTGCTTCTGCTCTCTCTTACTGTCTTCATTTACCATGTGAAAGTTGCAGCTTCTGGTCATTCCTGCTTCATGAGAGGGATTTGGAAGGTGCTTTGTTGCCTGTGGTGAAGTGCAGCATGTAGAAAAAAGAGCTGAGAACCTGAGAAATGTATCTATTGCAACATTTCTTGTTGATTGCAGAGAACTAGACTCAGAGGGCATGTGGGAGTCCAGCAGTCTCAAAGGGGTCTCTGTCCATTATTTCTTGACTTTCCTCATACTTGCTCAGATTCTGGATTAGTTCATACTTGCTTTGTTCCAGCCTGCACTGCTAGGCAATTACAGCTGAGTTATTGTTGTGCTGTAATGGACTTATGCATAATTTCTGAGCACAGACATAATCTTTCAACTTCTAAATCCATAGAAGCATTTAAACAAGGATATGGACAATTCCTTAGTGGAGATTCTGGCAGACAGGGGGATGAGGTGGTGAAAAGAAAGCACTGGCATGGAAATTAAATTCCCTTCCTTTGAAATACAGCATGGTAATTCCCATCTGCTCAAGTGAAAGATCCAATGCCCTTTCTCAGACTTGGAGCTATCACTTACTATCATACTGAAACTGTGTTTAGGGTAGGGGTGAGCCTATGGAGCCCATTTGGGGGCTGCTGCTCCAAAAGGAGGTTCTTGTTCCCTCTGAGCCTTCCCATTAGGTGTGAAGTCTCATTGCCTTCCTTGTGCAGCACATGGTCCTCATCTCACAGCGTGCGGAGGCAGCTTGGGGAACAAAACCCACAGACACGTCAACGAGCAAAGATTGCCTGAAGATGGGCTCGCATATCATAAAATCACACTCTTGGTCACTTCTTTATCAAAGTCTTTCTTCTAGGTCCCATTTCTGAGAGAGTCAAGAGAGTTGCAGCCTTCTTCAGCAGCTCAGAGACCACTTGGCCACAGAGCACTCGCTGCTATTTCACAAAATGCACTTGCAGACCTTTGGTCTTCAGATGTGCTGAGGTCACATGACACACGTAACTATGAATAGCTTTTTGAAAGCATTATGATGGAATAATTAGGCATAACGAGTAGAGAAACAAAGCTGAATTGGTTCTGATGTCATGGAAATACAAGAGGTAGCCTTTTTCAGGGTATGTTTCTATTTTTCCCAAGCAACACTGAACTCTGTACCTCACCCGTGTTTTGCAGATGTCTCACTTCCATACCAGAGTCACTGTCCTGAAATAGGGACCTAATCCCAGTGAGAAGAGTTAGGGCAGGCTGGGAGCCTGAGGTGTTAGCCTGATGAAGGAGGAAAGAGGTGAAGCTGGTGTACTGATTTAGCTGCTAGGGAAATGTTGAGGATTGTGTGCCTTACTTATGCTCCTCTCAGGGGTCAAAGTCTCTTCTTCCTTTCATGAGATATACCCTAATCCTTTCCTGAAGTTGTGTCTAAAATCTGTCTTTGAAAAGCAAAAATACTTTTCAGTTTTATAACATGGACAGGGAAGAAGCCTGTTTTATACAATATGCTGGTGATTATAGCATTAACAAAAGGTAGAGGCACAGGAGTTCAATTCTATTCTGAAGGGATTTGAAACTGTACAGAGATGAGTAAGTAATAAAAATGTATACATCAGCACTATTTTGCTTTGTTGTTAAATTTGTTAAGTCTTTTTCTATTGCTAATATGCAGTGTATCTAATTGAAAACCATTTCTTTATCAGCAAATGATTTCAGTAAAAGCAGTTTATTTCAGCAAGTTAGACAGTTGCCTTCTTAAACCTGAAAAAGAGATGCCCAGACATCCTGTTATTATTGGTTTGAATTATTTATAGCCTGTAGCATTTTACAAGACATTGGAAAATCAAATGGATCCCATATTTTAAATATTACTTGGTGGCAAAAGATGCATGCAATGCAGTATAGGATTGCTATCATAGCATTTTCCCTGGTGTCATTTGCCACAGAACTCAAGTGTGCTGCCACAACAGTGACAATCAGGAATGCTGTCATTATGGTCAGTGGGAGAGCGCTTGATTTATTTACATTCATGTAAGCAAAGTCAGAAGTTGGCCTTGGAAAACAGTAAGGTCATTGCATCTAGCAAGGTGTAGCTGCAGTTTTCAAAATGACTGCACAGCTTGGCAAGATAGGGTTTATGAGCTGACTTTGTATTAATAACACATCTCTGTGAAATATTTTCCCCTCTGAGGTTTACAGCCCCATATTTTCTCACAGAAAAACAGGGGTATTAGCTTTGTTGTGCAGCTCTGCATTGATGTCAAATGCAGCTGCTGATGATGCAGATGTCTAACTAACTGGGGTGAGATTTCAGTGCTGGTTGTTTCCCCCCTGGCCACTTGGGTCCTGAGATTTCCTGAGGCAGGTAAAGCTGACCAACATCTCAAAAATTGTACCTGAAGTCAGGCAATTTTGTCCAGGAATCAAGTATTTATCACTAAGACACAGAGAAGAGACCAGAAAGGTGGGAGGGAGATGATGGGTAGGGAAGTGTGGGAATAGTGCTGACACTCATGTACCTGTGCCTTTTCCTCCAAAATCTCTGAGCATCAGGCACCTCTGATTATGATGGGGTTTTCTATGATGGGGGTTTTTCTTTTTTATTTACTGTAGTTCATTAGCACCAGTGCTTAACATTGGGTACTGCATACTCCAGGTTAGCCAGAAATTCACACACTTCAGTCATTAATATCAATCTCTCTGCTAGAAGGCTAGTTACAGCTCAAGCCTTTATTTTTCCCTTTCCTGAGGACATTTTTCACCCAGATCAACGACTGGTGATTATCCAGTCTAAATCAGGATCCTATTATGTGAGGTAGGGGAGACTCTTTTGACTACTGCTGAAATGTATGTAATAATAATAGCCTTAGAGAGGAGTGAAATGTAGCACAAGCATCCTGTGTGTGTCTCTTTAATTAGAAACCATGCAGAGTTTAAAATCCAAGGTGCTTCCTAACATGTGCAGCATTCATTTTAATCATTCCTCAGAGTGCAGGAGGAAGCATCAATTAAGTTCAGCATGTGAGAAACTCCTGGGAGTGGGTGCAGGAAATTAATTTTTTTAGTAATGTTATGAAATTGATGATGATGATGATGCCCAGGGACAGCACTTTGAAAGCATTAACCTGAAAAAGCACAAAGGAGCCCCGTACTATGTCAGCAAGCAGCCAAAGCATTGAAAGATCCTTAAGGCACAAATTTGACCCATATTCTGTACATAATCAACTTTCCTCCCCCCAAAGGGGACTTGGGAGAATGATATAAAAGCATGATTTGCATTACGAAGCCTTGTATCTTCCTTGATGTTTTCCTTGTCTGCTCCAACTGCTGTTGCTTCCCAGCGTCAAACTGCACAAAGGTTTGCTCCATCCGGGGGAGAAGCGGAGCTGCTCCTAATGGGAGCCTGGCACAGCGGTGGAGGGGCCTTTCCCAGCACGGAGGAGATGAGCACGGGCGGCACTGGAGTGCGAGATGCTCTTTGACCTCTTCAGCGCCGTGGGGCAGCCCTGGCCTGAGTGCCCGGCTCACGTCCGAGGCAGAGCTGATTAAAGCGCTCCTGGCAGTCGGCTGGCTGACACACGGAAGGTGCCAGCCTGTCCTGCCAGCGGGACGGGGCCTGAAAGCCGTTCCTAATCACCTTCGTGAGAAGGCGCGTGTCAGTGAATTGCAGCTGGTGAATCATTTCGGGGCAAGGGACCTGGATGGGAGAACAAAGGACAGGCAGGGTGTGGGATGTCAGGGAGCCTGCGGTCCCAGCAAGGAGTGGGCAAGGGTTCTGACAAATAAGGTCCTCTTTGAGGGAAAATAACAACCACAGGCATACTTCTGATAAACAGAGCTGAAATGCTGCAATTTAAAAAGCACTGATTTTTCATTTTTAATGGATAGAAGATATTTTCATACTGCTAATCACAGCAAACAGAGGGGAAATAACCTCTCTAAATTCCTGGCAAGTAGGTCGTCATGTATGTTTCTTCAGACGATGTGAGCATGGAGACCCCCGATGGGCTCTCACTTGAGAAAGTCTCCAACAGCAAAGGGATGAGGAGGCTGCTCACACAGCGCAGATGTGGATGAGCTAACTCCTCTCACGCTGACATTTTGAGCCAAGAATATTTCAACATTAGCATCTCCTAATGCAGTTTCATCTCACTGGCTATAAAGCCTGTCCTGGTGTAAAAGAAACCTCTGTGATTTTCATGTAACTATGAGAAAAGAGCCATAGCCGTTTTTGTATAACAGGATTTGTTTGGGCTGTTGGTAAGGGCACGCTGCTGATAAATAAGGTTCAGTTGTAAATATTCTCTAGTGACATGGGAATTTATCCACCTATTGAAGTTTACAACTGAGCTACCAAGGGAACATCTTCTTTAGCTCCACTGTGTATGCAGTTCATGGTGCATTTATCAAACACCCTGTCAGTTCAGGGAAGGCACAGTTCAGGTAATACAGTATTTATGTAACTGTGAATACAACCTCAAAAAGTTCTCTTAGAGTACATTTTTAAAAGCTGTCTTATGAAAACTTTGGACAAGTGGAAAGCAGAGGATATATTTTCAGTTTTATAGTGCTGGAATCTGCTCTGTGGTCACATGCAGTAAAGAAGACACAAGTGAAGGAGGTGCTTCCTAGGCACCACATTTATTTATCATAAAGCGTATGGTAAAAGCTGTGGAAGTAAATCAAATGCTATTTTTTGCAGAAGTTTGGGGTTTAAATAGGAATTTCAGATCCTCCCCTTATCAGAAATAAAAATCAAGGCTGCCTTGTCATCCTTCACCCATTTCAGTTTACATTTACCCATTTCAGTTTACATGCCACCCTGACACCACAGGCAGGTTCTTTGGGTAGGCACTTTTTCATCCCATTCCCATATCAGAGGGTCTTCACGGTCTTTTGTCTTATACTGCGTCTCCCATACTCCTTGGAAACCCTGGCAGCAGCCCTGCTCACTCTCCTGTAAAACCATTGCTGAGTCCCCTTCAGACCTTGCAATTCTCTTGACAGCCTCAGAGACTCCTCAGCTCCTCAGTAAATGCAGGTGTCAGTATGGAGGAATGAACCTCACCTATGTCACCTCAGAAAGATTAATTTTAAAAAACCTTCATTTTTAATTTTTTCTAGATTATTTTCTTTGGGTGCTGCAGCTTGTGAGCTAAGGCTGCCCAGGTGGCTTGTGTTGTTTCAGGCACCAATTTTCTTGATTCTCAGTGATTGAAATGATGGGAGAACCTTTGTGTGCATTTATGCTATTAAAAAGGCAGGCAGGCAGGCAGGCAAGAAAGAAAGAAAGAAAGAAAGAAAGACAGAAAGAAAGAAAGACAGAAAGACAGAAAGACAGAAAGAAAGACAGAAAGACAGAAAGACAGAAAGACAGAAAGAAAGAAAGAAAGAAAGAAAGAAAGAAAGAAAGAAAGAAAGAAAATAAATAATGAAGTCTCGTCTCTACTGGTAGCAATCCTGGCAAGATTCGCCGGAGTGGGGCTCCCTCTGTTGAGCTCTGGGAGCTTTGCCAGATGGTAAATACAGCTGCCCACTCCATTTTTGGGGCAGCTTAATCTCCAGGCCCTTCCTTTCCCATCTCCCCTCCCTGTGGTCCACCTGAAAGAGAAAAAATCGCAATGGAAAAGTCCCAGAAAAGGAGGGTCTGGGAGTAGGACCTCTGAGCTGTGACCTGCCTGGTCTCTGTCAGGCAGAAACCCAGCTCAGATGAGTTGTAGCAGGACTGGACCATAAAGTCCTTTCTGGAGCAGAGGTGGGAGAGGATTTCTGCTAAGGAAACACTTGAGTCACAAGGCAAGGAGCCAAAAAGAAAGATGTGGAAAGGCTGGAAAGTAAAGCAGAGGTATTGGGCTGGATAGCAGAGTTACAAAAGCACTGCTGGAAAATGTAAGCTATCCCGTGCTTCGTCAGCTTCCACCAGGAAAGATCAAATGAAGCAGTTACAGCAGAAATTCATGTTATGGGTTTTTATGCAATTCTTTTAGTGTTTTCCCCAAAATATTCTTTTTTTTCTTGCTGTGACCTACAGCATAAGGAATTGTGGAAAATTCCAGGGCTATAAATGCTGCCATTGTGGCGGTGAAGAAACTTGAAAAAACATAAGGTTCTCAAAATTGCACAGGGAACTGACTTTTAGCTCATCTCTTTTATTAAAAAGCAAGCAAGGACTGGTTTTGTCAGGTGGCTGGGAAAACTGGGTCATGGTTATGACCAAAGCAGTGTCATCTGGGGAGTAATCAATGAGAGATTTCATGTTTATTTAAAGGTTTTAAGGCACACTTTGAATTGAGAACACAAGGCAACCTTAAATATACAACTGTTGTAGTGCCTTGAGTATAAGGAGGTTTTTTGTTTTTCTCTGCAGCCTCAAGGGAGCTCCTATTTGATTTGTAGGATGTCTCTATTGGTGGCTCAGGCAGGCTGAGTGTAGCCAACTGTGCTGTCTTTCCTCCTTGAACTGCTCAAGTAGCACATGGCTGTCAGTTTGCTTAGTATAGTTGCACTGGAAAATGTTTTTTTCTGTTATTTGTGTTTTTTTCCTGTCTTAACCCACCACCAGTTCCTGAAGCCCTGGCTCATGAAGTGTTTGGTAGCTTTTGCCATTGTGAGGCAGTCAGCTGAGGCATATTTTGTCTGATGGTTTCTCAGGAAGCCACACTGCATACTTGGGTTAGAAGTTGTCTCAGCTATTGGCTGGGATGTTTTGTAGACCAGCTTCTGCTCTCAAGTGTCTGCACAGCAGCCTATCCTTTCACTGAGATCCCTGCACAGGATTATAAGGGTCAAATTTGGTCCTTAGGAGCCAGTGAATGTTTTCTCTCTGAAAGAGGAAGGACAGATTCTTAGAACATCCCTAGGTTTTGTAAAGGCTATGGCCAGCACAAGACATCACTAAATATTTTCCTTGGTAGAGGCTGCCAGACATTCAGCTTTTTTTCAGAGAAGATTACTTGTAAGACAAAGCTTTATACCAGGTAGGAATTCTCTATACATCCACACCGCTTCATCAAGATTAACAGAATTAAAGTGATTCAACTGAAACCTGAAATTGACCTACAATGCCAGCAGTGTGTTGACAGTACCACTTATGAAAAAGCTGAGAGTTTGGAAGCATTCAGGTTTTGCAGAACGTGAGCAACTTTGCACTGACACGGTTAAACAGCTTGCTGGTGTTACCTCTGATTCTCTGGGCAGCAATAGCTGTGAATTCACTGCTAGAAATCCAACCTGACCCTGAATATCATGTGTTGTTTAATAGGAGAGCATGCAGTTTGAAAATACTTCACTTAAACTGTGGGTTCCTAAGAAAAAGAGATCTTTGAATGCATAAATATTGATAGATAGTGAGTGAGGGGCTGAAGCAATGTGAGATGTGCAGAGGACATGAAGCTATTAGCTGCGATTATGAGATCAGATGCACTCTTGCATTCAAGCTGTGAATCTTTCTAAGAGAAATTATGCTGGACTGTAAAATTCAGCTCTCATACTGGCAAAGCAGAGAATCCCGGACAGACCTATGTGACAAGCTGTGCAGTGGAAAGTGCTGTTTTTTTCTCAGCTGTGCTGCACGCATCAACTGCATTTGCTAAGGGAAACTTTGAAACATTCTTTAATTGTACAAAAATGGACCTTATAAGGTGAAATGTAAGTTGGGCCTGTTTGCCAGATGAACTAGAAAATAACCTCAGCAGACAGTGGTCTCTTAGAAGATCAGTTTGCGTTCCATTGGCCCGTTGCTGAAGAAGATGAGCACCATCCTGTACTGTTCTGGGGTGGTGAGCGCCGCTGTTCCCTGTTCGTTGGAGAGCAATGTCAATGTGCTAGAGTGATGCTGTACCTGCCTGCCTTCGTGCTCCATCTGTTGAGCGATTCCCCTGGCACCTTCATGCTAATTGCACAAGTCATTTCTGGAAACAGCAGATAGGCTCTTACTCTGTTCGGACACTTCCTTTCCTAGAAAGGCCACCTCTTGCAAATGTGTAGAGATGTTCCTGAGATCTTTTAGTTCTGGAAAAACATTTTACTTTCCACTCCAGGTGGGAGCCATGCGCAGCTCAAGTGCGCATTGTTCACACGTGTCTTCAGGTGTCATGAGGACTGCAACCCATCTGCAGCACCATTGGCCAGGATTAGAGTGTAACTATTAGTTAACCATTTAGTCAAGTAAAACAGTGAAGCTTTAGTTAAGAAGTTTTATTGTTATTGTGAGTAATTAATACCTATGTGGCACTATCAATAAACATGCCACTTTCCAGAGTACGTATGGGATTACATTCCGTTTTCATTCTCCATGGTGCTGTTTCTACTGTCATCTTAAGTACTTTTATTCTCAAAGTTGATTTCAAAAAGGTTGTACATGCAAAGTGTGATTTTTTGGGCTTTTACTGATACATCACGCAGATCTGACTAATAGCACGCAAGTGGTTTTTGTCTTTGCTTCTTTGTGCAAAATTAGATTCTCCTTGACTGACTTCCTTGCTATTAGCTTTCTGTGAAAGCAAATGCAGCAGTGTCACTGTTGAGATAAGTTGGACAGGTGACCTGTGCTTCTGAATGGCTGTACATAAGACAAACCATCTTACACAGAAGACAAAGGACTTCTGAGAGTTTTTGCTGTGAGACATGATGATGATTTATGATCTGTGACCCTGAAAGTTCCTCTTGAGAACAAAAGCCACTAAAAACTCTGCAGTTCACAGATCTGGTGGCTGTATAGATTTTTTGTTTTCACTGCACTGGTTAAAGTTTGCCTCAATCCCTTGTTTCCTCAGCTTGTTGAATGTACAAGTGCTCTCTCCTGCTTCCCAGGGCTGACTAAGTGACTTGATTTAATTTAAGTGAAAGGTGTTGCTCTGGAAAGATGTTGAACTGAGAGGGACTGCAGTGGGCAGGATAGCGAGGAGCGAGTGGGCAGTGCACGGTCCCTGCTGCCCCTGCCAAGTCCGGCAGACTTGGCTGTGATTGCCACCACAGTGGAGTGGTTTGTTGTGCCAGACTGCCTTCCACTTTTCTGTCCTAAAGAGATCCGAGCAGGCATTTCAATGTCATGATTTAAATTGCTCTCAGCTGATTTGAATGGGTGTTTTGGGCGCCAAGAGCCAGGTAATAGGGTAGTAATAGGGAGTAGCCCGTCTCCTCAGCAGTCCTGTTGATGGATGCTCCATCATGCAAGCCCAGTCCTCTCCAGCACAGCTGCTGGGATTTCTGCAGAGCTCTTATGGATGTCAGGAAACCATATGCTGAAGTGTCACCCAGCCTGCTTGTGGGGAGTTTCCCACCAGTTAGAAAATGTAAATTCAGTCCAAACCGCCACCACGGAATCTTTACTTGTGTAGACTGGGAGATCCAGAGTAATGTGTGATGCTTCAAAACAGTGGAGCAAAAACTTAGCAGTATGAATTTTAATTATTATTTATGCTTATAGTAATAGCTTGTGTTTAACTGTATTTTACCACTGAGATGTGCATGCTTCTAATTACTTTTCATTATTTTTTCCTTTCTGTGTCTTTTCTTCTTTATTGACTTTTAATTTACTTTGGATGTTTACACTTGATAGTGCTTGATGAAAGAGATATATGTATATACATT
The DNA here is from genome assembly GCA_013400915.1 of Pardalotus punctatus. Classification (NCBI taxonomy): domain Eukaryota; kingdom Metazoa; phylum Chordata; class Aves; order Passeriformes; family Pardalotidae; genus Pardalotus; species Pardalotus punctatus. The sequence continues at coordinate 223,189 of VZTX01028444.1, forward strand.
CATCTAGAGGAACAGACTCTTCAGAAATTTATTTGGAGGATGGGGTATATGGAGATAGATGTTGGAGAATTCTGAAGAACTGCAGCAATCAACATGCCAGTGTATTTTGCTAAAGTGACTTATGTACAGACTTTAAAAAAAAAAAAAATTATTGTCCCTAGCAATGTTCTTAACAGGCTGTTCCAGCAGCATGTTCTGAGGTTGTCTGGCTTTACCCATTCCTGCTTCACCTCTAGCTCTGGCTGTGATCAAGACCCACGGAGCAGAGAGAAGGAGGAGTTAAATACTCCTCCCCCTTTTGCATTTCTCCAATTCTTTGATTCTTTCATCCCCCTGAAACGGGTCAGATGACGCTGCTAACCCATGGGGCAGGCAGCATCCCACCTGCCTCTTGTGGGGGATCCCCATGTGCAAGGGAAGCCCTTGAAGCAAAGAGGTCGAAGTTTCCATTCTTTGCACAGCTTGAGCTGCACAAGGCAAGAGCTCAGGCAAGAGAAATTACCCTTCAGCATTAACATGTCTTTCACACTGCAGAAAAACAATCTTCTGCTCTGCTGTTGTGGAGAGGAGTTGTAGCTGGAGCCTCAAGAAACTTGGTTTGAGAGAAGGGTTGGATCATAGCATTTCTTTCTGGGTTTAGTAGCTGGAGGCCTCGCCCAAGTTTATTTTATTTTTGATTTCTTGTTTTATAGGCACCTGCATGATATTTTGGGCAAGCATTAGACCTTTTTTTTAAGTAGTGACCTTCTCCATCAAGTCCTGCATACAGAAGTTGGCAGGCTTTGACCCATGTTGGAGCTTGCATTGCTTTTGAGCACATTGGGAAAGTGTTTATTTTAGGTAACTTTTGAAAACTGAAGACCTACTCTATCTGTGCAGCTCACATTTTACTAAGCTTTCTACTGGGAGAATTTATTGGAAGCAAGCATGTTTGGGTTTTTTCCCAGTCCTTTTGTTCTTCAGGATACATAATGAAGAATGCTCCAGCTTTGCCAGTTAATTGCTTCATGGCTGTTGTTTGTCAATTTGCCAGCAGGTTTCTGCTTAACTGCTGCCATTTGACATTGCTGAAACACAAATGCAGAATGATTGAGTTGCCAACATATCATTGAGTCTTCTGCAAGGGGGATTTTCAGCATATTAACGCTTCAGGCTTTTACGTCAGTATTGATTGCTGAAATAGAAAAGAAACCTTTGGCAGTATTCAGCATCGTGCCAGCATGGATTTAGTGGCAGGAAAAAGAAACTCGCTGTTGCCATTGACTGTGACTTCATCCCTTCCTTTCTTCCTTTCTTCCATTTTTTATTTCTATACACACCCACACAGAGTCTTGAAATTTAATACACATCATAGCCAAATGCCAGTTAGCCTCACAATAAACCAGCAGGGCAAATCAACTACTTGATGCAGTCATATGTCGAAGCTGTTTAATTTTGCAGCCACCTGCATTATGCCCGACCAGATTTCAGGGCATCTGGGGAGGGGGGTGATGGGCTTCTCACAGCTGGTCAAGAGCTGACCTGGAGGAAGGCAGTGGGGTGGTGGTCTCTGCCAGGCTTCTCACAGGACAACCAGGCTGCCACCACACTGGTGCGTGGATGCAGGAGTGGCCATTGTGGAGCCGGTGCCATGGGGAGAGGAGCAGCAGGATGCTGCTGGGGCCAGGCTTGGAAAGGATGTTCCCCTCCCTGCACATAGTGATGCAGAAGATGCCAAGATGGGGCCCCACGGATGAGCAGGGACATGGAATGTGGAGCAGGGGATGAAGTGCATGGTGAGGGTGTGGTGCAGCAGCTCAGTGTTGGCCACCAGCTGCTGCTGTGGCAGTGCCCTTGCAGGGAGTGGGCAGAGGAAGGGTAAGGAGGTTTTGCTATGCTGAAGCTGGGAGCAAGAGGGAGGTGGAAGCCTTCCAGTACATAGAGAAACACCTTTATGTGCTTTGCCTCACCTAAATCGTTGCCTGTCTCTTCTTTGCTTTAGTCTGATCTCTTAGATGATACTTTATAGCCTGTTTCAGATTAGATTTTTTAGGAAGGACCACCTGGGCATTCTGCAGGTGATGATTTCTGACTGAAATGCTGTTGCATGGAACAAAGACCTGAGGGGAAATAGGACAGGGCATGAGCTGAAATTTTGAACATAAAATGGGAAGGACATGCTCACCATCAGGGCTGCGGGAGTTTGCACGTCTGTCAGGTATCAGTCCTGGCTGACAGCTTTTCTTTTGAATTGGGAAAGTCAAGTGAAGAAGAGAGGGGTCGCTAGGCCAGAACTGCCTGCACAAAAGTTTGGCAACAAAGGAGATAATCAGGATCAGAGGAAGATTTCTAAGAACAACATAACTGTTCATGAGCAGTGACATTACAACTAGCAAACAGCAGCAGTGATTGTTTTTATTCTATTTCTGAAAGATGCTTAATGCTCCCTTCTTTCAGATGTGGTTCAGAGTTGCTTCTGACTTATGAATTAACCAAAAGTAGGAATAATGGGAAACTTCCAAAAGTATGCTTCTTAGGGACTGTTAATATAATCTAACCATGAAAAGTCCACTGAAAGCTAGATCTTTTGGCCAAAATATATCATCAAAGAAGCCGTTAGGTTTTTTTCGGGGGTTTTGTTGTAATTGTGTTATTAAATTTCTGTCTTTGGTCAATTTGAGCAGACACTTAAGTCTTTAGAGCAGGATGAGTAGCTTTATTTGCAAAGGATTAGAGGACACTGGTACCTGGGCCACAGTAAAAGCAAGATTTACCTGGGATGCTCAAATCAAAATGGGTACACAGAGAAAGGCTTACAGAAAGGCTGGGAAATGTCTCAGTTACAACAATTTTTCAATAGAAGGGTATCTTTTCCACCAAATAACATGCTCACCTTAAAAAGTGCTTCTGCAGAGTCTTTTAGTTGAAAAGCTGTGATTCAGGATTAGAAAAGCTGTAGCCAATAATTGGAACAGTTTGTTATGGAAGCCCTTCCCACTGGCAGTTGCACAGATCTTCTCTGTGTAACACAGTTCCTAGATGACATGGTCCACAGATAAGCCCAAGAAAGAGAAGAGGAACACAAGCACCTAAACTGCAAATTTCCACAATAAGGTCTCCAAATAAAGCAATGAAGATTTCAAATGAAAATTTATGTCTGGCAGTTTGTTTGTTTTTCTTGAAAGTCTTCACTTGCATCAGATGAAGGTAAAAACAGGGACCTGAATCATCTTCTAGCCAGGTCAATTAATTATCAATAAAAACCCAGCATGTGTTGCATAAAAGTTTCATCCATGAAGTGTGAAATGGAGTAAAATCCGCTTTCTTTTTCTGTAGCACTGGGGGCTTTTGCCTTTTTACACAGTAAAATGAAGCTTGGGAAGAGAAAGTGACTAAAAAGTAAGGAAAGTGATCTGACCTTGAATAGCTACAAAGACCTTGGGAATAGTAAGGCCCTGTATGGAGTAAGTGATACAGAGCGTGTTTGCCAGGCATGTGTCTGGATCAGCAGTGTGCACCTGGCAGAAGTTTTACCCTTACTTTGATAAATTGTCTTCTCCCAGCATGAATTAAAGTAATGAATCTTTTATTTCTAAATTACTGCAAGGCTCTCTAGTCTTTCAGCTTAATGTGGGGATTTTTTCTATTTTAAAATGAGTAATGCAATCTATGCCTTACCTAAGGAGTTTGATACTATTGTATGCTGAATCTTTAAAATGCTAGGTAGGGGGGCAAAGTTTTGCTGTCAAGGGAAATAACCATTCTGGCAGAGAGAAAAATATCAGTAAGATGCTGCCACTGATTTGGCAGAGACTGTTTGATGCTTTGTTAGTAGGCTGTTGATTTTATGCTTTTTTTAGTTATGTTTGAAGGTGCTTCCAAAAGAACTGGTCTTTAAGTGAGTAGCTCCATTCAGATACAGCAAAATCCTGAAAATACAGAGCAAAAACAGGAACAGTAAATTGCTAATGAGAAAATTTAGAACTGTGGCTGCATCTGAATGAAATTAAATCTCCCTCCAGACAACATGGATAGCTCTCTGAAGAGCTTTGCTTGTCTCCTTCACTGTGGGCTGTAGGCAGAAAGATCTGTCACACAACTTTCCAAGACCTGCACAGCTACTAAAGCCTTTCCTAATAAAAATGAGTGAGTTAATGCCTGTGTGTGAAGGTGCACTCAGAAAAGTTACTCTTTGATCGGTGTGGTGTCTGCGTGCCGCAGTGACCATCTGGCGCCCAGAAGCGGGCGGAGGTGCTGCAGGCAGTGCAGGCAGTGCAGGCAGTGGGCTCTGCTTCTCCTCCTCGTGCTGAAAGATGCAGATGTAAGAGCATAAAACCCACCCCACCCGAGCAGGTCCATTTAATGCACCCATCGGGATTTAAAAATGCCTCAGCTTGTGGCTTTAACAAACACCATGAAAAGTCATCCCAGCATCTCATTTTCTGGAAATGCAGTGTTTCTGTCGGGCCACTCCACCTTCCCTCTGGGGAAAGCATCTGAGTGTTATTTTTAGGCACAGGAATGTCATCCAGAAGTACAGGCATAAGAAACATCTGGGGGAATACCAGGGTGTTTTGTTAAATACAGCTTTATTTTTTATTGTCCTTATAGGACACCCCATTGACAACCATGATGCGCAGCAGGGAACAGACTACTTATAGGCATGTGTATGCAATGAAAACTGTCATTTTTGTAAATACAGCTCTGAAAAAAACCCAACTCTTATGGAAGGTTGACTTTACAGGAGCCCTCCGACATCCCCTGTGTTAATGTGCTGCTAAATATTTGCAAGCTGACTCTTAGTTCACTAAATAAAATGAAAAATGGTATAGGATAATACGGTGATGCATCTTTTCTACTCCAGGATGGGTTAAAGAACTGTTATAGGACCAAAGCAGCAGGAAGCTGTGTCCAGCAGTTACCCCCCACTCTGTGGGATTCAGCAAGAAGAGGGGAAAATAGACAAGGAGGGCAAGGGCTGCATAAACCAGTACTCCCACCAAAATGTTGTCCATGGAGTCAGCAGCATGGATGAGATAATCTGGGTGAGATAATCTATCTTTCACTCAGACAAAATGAACTCTGTGAAGAATTCTTCACTCTCAAGTGGCTTCCATCAAATAGGTTTCTCTTTTCTGTCATACCAAACTATGAACTTTTGAGGCTTTTTTTTTCTCATGGGCCATGATTTTTTAGTAAGTTTGTTTAATTCTTTTAATGAGAGTGAAAGCCTCAGAGCTCTTTTTAGTTCTAAAAGAAAGATTTGAGGCATTCTGCTTATTCCACTTTTCCACAAGGACATTAATTCATGAGCAACAAAAAATATTATAACTGTTTACAGTAGCCCTCAGTGAGTAGCATGAGACTTGGGAATTTTGAAAGAAATAAGAGTATTTGGTTACAGAATCAAAAGCTAAACAATGAGCTTCAAACTTAAAAATGTTTGAAGTTGCTCGAACAAACACAATGAAAAATTATAAATTTTCCAGCTTTTAGAACCGTGTGAATCTTCAAGCTTGTTTTGTTCTGTCTCTTTTCTGAGCTTCAGAAACCAAAGCAACCCTGAAGGTCAAAATGTCTAATATTTAACCTTTATACTTGTCCAGGTTTACTTGTTTAAACATAGGTCTGCTTACATGGGATATTTTGCAAATTAAGTGATGCTGCTTGGTGGTGTAAGAGGTACTGCAGGTTTCAGCTGAGCCACATGAGATGGACAGTGCCTGCTCTGATGTAACACACAGAGCTTGCCATCAAGTACATCCTAGTTTTCCTGAGATCCAACGTACAGCGTTATGTGGCAGTCAGCTGCAGGCATTGGGGCAATTTGGTCATGGCAGATCAGTTTGCTTCTAGCTAAAAAATGACTGTAAGAAAGATGTTGGTGCTGGCTGGAGTTTGCTTTAAGATGTTTATTTTGTTTCCCCAGAGTGTTTCTCAACTTCCCTATGGCAAAGCCCTCTACACATATGAGGGAAAAGAGCCTGGTGACCTCAAGTTTAACAAGGGGGACATCATCATCCTGCGGCGCAAGGTGGACGAGAATTGGTACCATGGGGAGCTCAACGGGAACCACGGCTTCTTCCCCGCCAGCTACATCCAGTGTATCAAGCCCCTCCCACAAGCTCCACCTCAGGGCAAAGCACTTTACGACTTTGAAATAAAGGATAAAGATCAAGACAAGGATTGCCTGACCTTCACCAAGGTAGGGCAATAAGTTTTTAAGAAAGAGTTCAGAAAGCTGCTTGTGTAGGGAGTGATGGGGCACATGTGGTGCTGGCAGCTGAGTCAGGAGCGCAGGGGTGCTGGGACTGGTGGGACACCTTCTTGGTCTTCCTGGCCTCCCTGGTCTAGCCTGTCCTCTGTGAGACAGCTTGTGCCATGAATAGGAAGGCTGGTGTAAAGCTAGTAAAGCTCAACGAGTAGAACTGGCTTTTTTCTGTCTAAAAAGCATGCATTTCATCTGCATTGAAATGTTCCTCCAGAATGATGCAAATTTCAGAAAAAAATATAATGGAAATGTGTATTTTAATGTTCTTTATTGAATCAGATGTTCCAGTGTTTTAAAATTACGTTCAGCTTCAAAATATATATTGCATCATACCACATACCAATTAGCAGTTGAAATACGCTATCATATAACACAGTTTTTCCTATTTTAAGAACATAAAGACAGTAAAAAGCAGGCATTTAAAAAACAGTCTTTGTTTTTTTAAACCAAAATGTTTAATAAATTCCCATTGGAATGAGAGAAAACTGAGATATTGTAATTTTCTTTGGATTTAAAATGTCACGTTTTCCCTTTCGCCCCCACCTCTCCACCTGCTTTTTGCCTCCCCCTCCCCTTCCTAGCAATTTGTGTTGACCTTAGATGGGTTTCATGGATATCAAGAAAATCACAGAAAAGGAAAGCATATCACCTGTTGTTAATTTATGGCAGTGAATGCCGTGGAGAACCTGTTCATTGTCATTTTCTGTTTTATTTCAGCTGTCTGCAGCTGTTATAGTATCACATAAAGTAATAACAGTTATGCTGAAAATGAATATGAAGTAGATGATAAAAATATCCTTCACCAGGATTTTACTGACCTCCTCTTTTGAAGCTACTTATTATAGCTGAATGAATTATTTGCAGCATATAATTTTCTCACCGAATGTAACATCTTTTTCACTCATGCAGTGTTTCTCAGCAGAATGCAATTTCCTAGACTGTATACTTTCTCATATTTATTTAACAAAGGATTTGTAAGCACTTTTGTTTCATAGCAAGTGAAGTGTTTGATTGCAAACACAGCAAACCCTGCGACTAGCCAGCCTCCCTGGAGCTGTGAATCTCTGCAAGAAAGTGGGCTGCTTAGTGAGAAGTAACAGCCATGCACTAACAGAAAGTTAGCCAGAAGTTACCTCTGAGACCTTATCAGTAAATATATATTTTCTGGTGTGTTGTTTTTCACGCTGCCTGCCCAGAGGTACACTGGTGACTTCTCTGAGACGCAATCTTCCTTGTCTGCTTAAAGTATTCATGGCTTGCTCGGTCTAAGAAATGTAATAGGTATGGTAGGCAGTTGTGGTGTTTTTTGTTAGAACAGGTCCTTTCCTAGACACTTTTGTATTTGATGTATTTGGTGCCATATATTAGAAAACTTCCTTTACAATAACTGCCTTTGTATGGTGATAGTTCTCATTTTCTCGGCTGTCCAATGTCATTCTCACATGGAACATTTTTTCCTGCTGTATAGCCCTACTCTCAATCTCTCAATTTTCCTTGTTTTCACCCCTCACGTGACTGTCTGCATCCTTTTATTCCTGATGACTGTGTTTTCCCGAAGGGGTTTGGTTTCTCTTCTACTGCTATTTTCGTCTTTAGCTCCTTCCACTACACACACTGTCACCTTGTAACAGTTTTTATGTCCTGCCTATTGTTCTCCCTGACAGTGAATAATCTATTTTTCATCTTGGGACTTTACCATCATGTTTTCATCAGTTTTCTCAATGCTAATTTTAGCTGTCACCTGTGCTGATGAAGGTTCCTGTTTAGCCCAGATTATAGATCATCTGCTGATGCAGTCAGTTCCTCTGCACAGAGCCCTGAGCACTGCAGTGCTATAGATGTGATTTGTCACTTTGAGCAATATACATCATTTGAATGTCTCAGTTTGCATCTGAAGTTGCTGGACCTGATCTCAGTTTCATTTACACTATTTGTTCCTTCCTCTGGTGGAGGGGTTACGTTGGCATACCTTTCATACAAACTAATACAACCTATTTATGTCCTGCAACTCATTTAAGGCTACCAGACACTAATAAAACTGGATTTTACTTATAAACATATAATAAAGAAGAGTTTTCCTGTGAAGAGAAGATATAAGAAGGAAACTCAATCATACGGATCTTCTGTATCATTGCATTTTGTTGTTCTTTTGCTGGGCTTCGCTTTTTCCAATCCCCCTTGTTACTACGCACTCAGAATATCCATTGATGCAGTAAAAGAAAACAAAGGAAGGATATTTGGTGTTTCCTCTTACTAATTTGTTTTGTCATGTTTTTCAAAATTAAAATGTTCCATTGTTCCAGAGGTGTATTGCAAGGAAATGAAGTCTGCTTCGTACAGACCTTCATGAGCAGTGCTGTGGAGTACTTCTGCCATTTACTCATTTTCATCTCCTGTAGACACATCACTCTCCAGATAAAAGGCCAAAGATAGATCAAATGCAACCATTTTGTATGTATAAGAATAAAACCAGGAGGGGGAGAGAAAAGTCTGTCTTGAGTATCCAGTGCAACAAACAAAGCTCCCACCTGTCATTCTTTTACACCATTTGGACTGCTCCCTCAAGTCCTCCTCCCAACTAAACCATATATACAGGCACAGGGTCTCCCCTTGGTTCTCTCCTCTGCACTGGCTGTAGATGATAGAACATCCCAGATTTGCTACTTAATATATTTTCCCTCAGTGTTTGGCAGTGGTCAGCCAAACCAGGCAGTTATTTTTTCTCTGTAACAACTGGTTCCAGCATTGTGTCAACTTTATACCAGTTTGACTCCAGTAGCTTCAGAGGTTTTACTTCTGATGTTCCCTAGTGTGGCTGCAATCATGTTGTGGCCTACAGAGCCTAGTTGCATGCCCTTGGGATATATTTATTGTCTCAGCTTTCTGATCACTCCTAACGTGGTACCACAGTATGGGCCTGGGCTCCTGCTGTCTCTGTTCAAGAAAATAATCTGTCCTCCTCTGGGCTATGAACTCTGGTGCAAACCATGTGCACGAGGATTCTGCTCTCAGGTATGGCAGTGCAATCTGAAGTGATTGCATGGTTGTCTCTGCAGTTACTCCAGCCTTACACTGAGTCTAGCTTCAGCCCACAAGTTTGTTTTGGTGTTCTACCACCCTTTACCTGCATGTTCTCATGGCCATCAGGAGGCTGAGTGCCCCTGGTACATGAGTCTCAAACCTGTCAAGGTAGCATCAACTGTTCACCATGCTTCATTGCTCATCACATTTTTAACAACATCAACTGTTCCCTTCATTTCCCAACACTTTCAGTCCTAGCCCACAGTGGTGTCTAACGAGATCCGTGCCAGTCTTAGAACCATCACATCCAGTACTGGTTCCTGGCTGTGGAACAGCCCCTTAGCACTCAGTTCCAGCAGCATTTGCTGTTCACAGAGGGACCATGCCGGCAGTAGCTGTGACAGGGACTCCCGTGCCAGCTGGCAAGCGCTGTCACTGGACTCACCAAGCACCACGTGGTGCCATCCTGCCATCACTGAGATCTCCCCAGAGCTCTAGATGGAGCAGTTATTGCTGCAGAATAGCAGGCACAGCTGCTCTGTATTGCTTCGTTAATGGCCATTAATGACTGGAATAAAAATCAGGCTGTGAATCATGACTGTTATTGGACACAATTTTGGGCTGTTTTCTCAGCAAAAGGAATCATTTCTCTGTCAATCAGATTGCTTTTTAAGTGATTTATCTTTGACTTAGTTTCTGATAATGATTATAAACTGGAACTGCAGGTCCCACATGCCTGTCACAAGGCTGATCCAGCCCTGATGAACAGAGAGAAATTCGAGCAAGTAGGAGAGAGCAAATAATTAAAAGCTCTAGCAATAGGCATAAAAAGAGCACTACATATCTTTGTCCAAACTACAGTGGATACCATTGGCTTTTGAAATGAGATTTGAGGCTTGGATTCCTTTATGCTGCCTGGAAATCAATTTAGTCAATGTGAAATAGTGAAGTTCAGAAAGTTGAAGTGGTATGCCAAAAGATCTGTGGCATTTTACTATTCATGATCCTTTTGGGAACCTTTCTAGGAATTTATAAGTAGCATGGCTATCCAACTAATATAAGGTTCTAAAATAGTTCATGCTGAAGCTTTCACCAGCTCAATGTATAGAATGATGTCGTTGGCTGCGAATTCAAAGAAACTTTCTAGTAATAAAAAATTTCAAAAGATTATTTGGGATTTGCTGTAATTCCTGGAGATTTTCAACACCCTTCTGAAAACTAATTATGTAATGGAATTCTCAAGAATTTGCACTTTGCTCTCCCACAAAGATACTCATTTTGAATGTCAGCATATCTCAGGATGCTTTTCTTGTATATGACCATATTCAGCAGCCAGACTTGGCTGAGCAAAACTAATTTCAGTGTATGGAAATGCTTCCAGATTTCATACATCCATAGAAGGTAAAGTTGAAAGGGATCTTCAAAGGTCAGCCATTCCCCACCCCATTCTTGAGCAAAGTTAACACAGGAGAAACCTTTCCTGCCAGGTGTCTGTACAGCCTGCTCCAGGGATGGGATTGCATAGTGCCTCTAAGAATATCTAGTCAAATACTTCTGGGGTTTTACAGGTTAAAATCTTTTTCTTAATTTCTTATGTGCGTATATAGATGCAAATGTGTGTGTATATATATATACACACACACATTTATATGCAGTGCTGGGTTAACAGTTGGACTGGATCTTAGAGGTCCTTTGTATCCTGAAGAATCTATGATTCTATTCATACCCATATGTATGCACTTACACACACATCAGATTATATATGTGCATGTAAACATACAGTAAAAATGCAGACCCATCACATCTTGCATTTTTAAAAAAACTCTTTTAAGGAAATAGCTGAGTAAATATAGAAAGTAGGAACACTCAGAGCAGGTTCCTGAAGTGATGCAGCCGTTTCTTTTCCTCGTTTACCCCCTTTACCTAGATTCTAAATTTATGCTAATCGGTCTTTTGTAAGAGCATGTGGAAGCTTTTGCAGAGATGCATTACTGTCAGTTCTTTAAACAGATCAAAAATGGTCTGTGCAGACAGGGCTTTGGAAGGGAATGCTATCTGTTTCTTCAGGAAATTAAATGCACAAATTCTTTTCGCGTCCTTCCAGCTGTAATAAATAGCTGAAGGACTCGGTTTGTAGCCATTTCTATGAGCTTTCCCCTAATGGATCATTCAGATGAATAATTCAAAGGAAACATTTAAACTATTTCAGAGTGCACGTGTTCAAAATGCACATGTTCAAAAACTACAAAGTACCTCACATCACATCTCTGTTCTGGTCATTTTTCTGTCAATGCAAATCCGTGGTCTGAATATCCTGGATCAGGAATTTGTGGAGTTTTTTCCTATGTGAGAAGTATCTGCGAAAAAACAGCTGCCCTTGCCTGGCCATTTGACATCAGTATCTTGTTACATGGAGCATGGTAGACCATATGTAGCTCTTATTTTCAGAGTGAATAGTGGAAATAAAGTGAGATCAGCAGGGAACCCTGTATCAGCTTTCTGAAGGAAGCGATTTTGGCTTTTTTTGTAAATTTCTGCACAGGAGCAGAGGAAGATGGGTGCCATGTGGGAACAAAGCTGACTTTCAGCCCACTCCTTTCTTTTCTCATGAGATCTGAGCATCCAGGCAGAGGAGCATCTGTGGAGAGGGCTGCTTTCCACAGCTGCTATAGCAAGCAGTGCTGGCTCAAGCTTGGGTTTAGTATGATGACCTCAGAAGATAGGGATGGTAGCAGAAATCCATTGACAAACAGTAGTTCAAACTGGGAAAATTCAGGGTTTTGTTCTAGTCACTTGAGCTTTTCTAATGATTTGTACAGTCTAGGTTTGAACTATACCAAGAGAAAATTTGAGCACTATGAATCTGATTTGCACTTTGTTTTATCTCTTGTTTTATAATCAAAAAAGTTAATCATCTGCTAAAATTTTTGAAAGGTCCTCTAGGCTAAATGTAATATTAAAATACCATTGGTTTTAGGAAATGAACTTGTAACTAAACTGAAGCTTATCCAACAGGTGAATGCAATTTGTTTTTTACTCTGTTATCCTTGGCTTTTCATCTGCATTGCAATTTTACCTTATAATATTTTTGTTAAAGAAAAACTGACATCCAGTGTGTCAGCAGTGTAGGCTTGTTGCTGAGCACCTTGTACTATTCCTAACACTCCTTGTTGGAAGTGTTTCCAGGCCTACCTGTGCTGTACTGGTGCTTCCCTTTAATTGTCTTCTGGATCAGACAAGCATCACAACAGACCTTTGGATGAGCAGGGGCAACTTCAGCTAAGGAGTTTTCACCTGTGATTTAGAGGTCACCTCTTGGGTCATACATTCTTCTCTCCCTGTAATGAAGTCAGGAGTTACCTATTCCCACCTGCTGTGCCCAGAGCCTTGGAGCTGCTGAGTGCCAGCGTGAGCTGCACTAGTCTGCAGGGTGCTTCAGTGCACTTTGAATGGGATGCCTGGGATAAGATGCTGGGCCAGGGATGCTGCTAGCCCAGGATTCAGGAAACATTTTTACCTGGCTTATGACCTCCTCTGGGTACTCACTCTGTAAGCTGTCATGTGGGTAACTAAAACCTGGCATCTTTCTACTGAAAATATCTGATTAAGTATTTTTTGTATCTCTGATTTTAGGATGAAATTTTGACAGTCATCAGGAGGGTGGATGACAACTGGGCAGAAGGAATGCTGGGTGACAAGATTGGCATTTTCCCTATCCTCTATGTTGAGGTAAGTTTATAACACATCGTGGTGGATGCTAATCTTGACATCTTGTGGAGGTTTGGTGCCTACAAGGGCAGGATAACCTCAAATATTCTTATATGGGAAAGATAACTTAAAACAGAATTACTGAAAAGGGAACTTTTTGGCTGCTGTGTGCTAAGGCACTGTGCGGGTACACCCAATTTAATTTAAAGTGGTCAGAAAAATATGTTCCATGAACTACTTCTAAAGGCTTCCCCTTTGGCGTAATCTCCACAACGTATAGGGAAAACAGGGGAGGATGATTGCAGTTGGGATACCTTGCACACATCTAAGGAGAGATGGGAGTTCCGGGCTGGCAGAAAGCAGCAGTGCAGGCTCAGCCATGGTCTGAATACACAGACCTTCAGAGGGGTGGTGTGGGTGACCCCTGCCCCAGCAGGGGTCAGACACCTCCATCCATGTGCCCAAGGGCTCTCATTCCATGTGTGCCAAACCCATCTTTGTCCTGAGCTCCTGCCTGTGGTAATTTCAACAGGAGTCTTATTTCAAAGTAAATGCTGAGACTTCACTTCCTCTGAGCACACCTGTGGTGCCACCTCTTCCCACTGCTGCCCGTCCTCCTGCTGGTGGTGCCCTTCCAGCCAGAAGCTACTTGGGAGCAGGGCTGCAGCCAGCAGTGGTAACCCATGGTGGCCCTGCCGGTGCAGCTCTGTTGTCCAAGTGCCAGGTAGTGCCTTTGAGGAGCTTTCCTCCTTCATAGGTGAGCCAGGGGTGCAAAGAGTGGATGGGCACCACATGCCTGTGTATTTTTCCGAGGTGCTGCCACTCTGTACCCAGTACTCAGAGCAGCATCACGCTGACTCTGCTCCCAGACGTTGTCTGGTGCCGCTCTGTAGTGAAGCATCTCTTGTGCCCACAGCAGAGCCTGCTCTACTGTGTGTGGCTCTGGTGCCTGCCTCCAAAATTACTTCTCCAGATTTCTTTGTTAGTTATTGGAGACAAAATAGAGATAATTAGTGCCTGACTACCTAATTATTAGCTCCAACAATGACCAATTTGGAATAAACCATCATTAATATACATTGCATTCCCACAGTTGACAAGAACAATAATATTAAAACCAGAATGTGTGGGAGCTGTTATTGGGAAACCAGCTGCCTCGCATAAGTTAATGACTAGTTTTCTCCTATTCTGAATGTGTAAGACATTTTCAGTTTTTTGTGATTAAATGAGAAAGCTGGATTTCTCCCAGATTTCATCCTTTTTCCCTTCCTTTTCTTGTCCTGGGAAAGTGCAATGTTACTGCCCTGTATTTTGCTGCAGAAAGAGCAAACTGGGGACCTCTGCACAGCCAGCTACCATTGCCCCTCACCACCTATCCCCAGCTCTAATTTCATCTGTAGGCTGGCACTGCCTACACACTGTGCAGCATCCTGATCCTTCTCCCACTCCTAGGTATCTGTTCTCCCTAATTACTGCTCTTGCAGGGTGAAGCACTCATAACCTCAGATGAACATGTGCAATGTCTCACTGAAATTCTCCAAGCACTAGCACATCCTGGGTGGCCGTGGAGGAGCAGGAGGTAGCTCTGTGTGGAGGCAGAACAGCAATGCTGGCATATTCTAAAGAGATGCAAACAGCCAGGTAGCCAGCACCAGGGGACAAGAACACGTGTAGGAATGTCTGTGTGCATGTACATTCATACCAGACACACCCAAAGCATGTAAAATAAATACGACTATATGTGTATATTTGTTTGTATACACACATATATTTTACCTGTATAAACTTGAAATGTGGAGACTTGAAAGACCTATTCAAATGAGATACTTGGGTGCCATGGACATAATATTTGTGCAGTGGTTTGTAAAGCCAAAAGGAAGTGATGCTCCAGACTACAATATCAGCCACCTATTTCATCCACATGGTGGATGGAAGCCTTGTTCTGAATATAAGATGAGCTTATGCAAGTATCCGAGTTATACAATTATCTTGCTGTTTCCAGCTTCAGATGTTACTTTGCATTAAAAATTAAAAGGAATCACCGGGTCAAATCCCAAAGAAGTTTTTAAAATCTCAATGCTGATGTTTATAAAATAAATCCATTAAACAAGTAGTACTTGAATCTAAAAACACTCCTCAAGTCTGTCCAAGTCCATTAAGTGGTTTTCAAAATCTTGGCAAAATGTGTAGAATAAGCAAAGCTTAATTCTCACAGTAGCCTTCCACTTGTGTGAGTCGATTGGCTGAAGTGTGTGGGATTTCACATGGCATCCTAAGCCCTGCACTCAGGATAGAGTGAATGCCAGCTTGGCAGGCTCTGATGTCCCCAGTTGCTCCCACGGCCCAGACAAGAGCTCTTACCCTTGCTGTGCAAGCCAGAGCGTTAGAAAACAAGCCGGTCACTTTGAGGATCTCAGGGTTTAGCATGCCAGGGCTATGAACAGTGGATAAAATCCTTGTTGTGGTCCTCTTCGGTAACATTTTGTCTGGCAATGTGCTGCCATACCCTTCACATAAGTGCTTGCACAAAAGGCTTTTGCAGGTGCTTACAAAGCTTTTGCAATAGGTGGTGAGGAGAGGTGGTTAGAAAATTCCTCACCAGGATCACCACTTCTGTAAAGGAAGCCTGGGAAGACAGCTTTTAGAGCCAGACGGTGGTGGCAGAAAGCAGAGGCACAAAAAACTAGCAGACATCAAAATATACCTTGTCCCTGCAGTGTTTTAGCAAGTCTCTATCTCAGCATTATGTTTGTACAGCCGTATGAGTGTAATGTGGCATGGATCTTATTCTTTATTCCTTACAATTGTTTAGCAAGGGTGCTTGCATGTCTGCAGAGAGGTTTTTTCTTGCCTCTCTAGTGTCATCTCTGTCCCAACCTCAGAGAAGCTACAACTGGATAAGGAACAAATATTCACAGCTTACAATGATCACTTTTACAGCATGAGTCACAAACAGTATGTTCTGTCAGGGAGAGTTTGAACTATTGTTTTTTCTTACTTTGTTGCTGTCCGTCATCTTCAGTAGAACTCATTTGGGCTGATAATTTATGTTTTAATTTGCCTACAGAAAAAAACCCACAACATAATCAAAATGATCCTCAAGGTGCCTTCTGTCCTGAAACAAACATCTTATTAATAATCTGTATGGTTTGAAGTCATATTCTTGCTGGGAGGAATTTTGGACCTGCAAGGAATTCAAAGCCCTGACAAAATTTATTCTACTGTCTTCAAGCGAGCTCCTTCATTCTTAATAACTGTTGTTATTATCTCTATTTGAAAGTAGTGTTCTGCTGCTATGTGTAAAATTGAGAACAATGAAGAATAAAGTGTGTCCTAATAGATTTAAGTGTCTGGGAATGAAATTTGAGGGCAATGGTATGCTGAGTATTTGAAGGGATGCATCCTGCGCAGATGGGCAGGAACTGGAAATTCAAAAATCTGAGCTGTTAGAGCAAAATTTCTGCCTGTAACCCCCCCAGCAAAGAAGTATTGACCAAGATCAAGAAGCCTTATGAGTCAGTGGTAGAGCAAGGCAATTATGTTGAGCACTACTGTGACTGTAATATCAGCAAATTACAATTGATGAAGTGCCAACCCATTGTTATAATGTTTTATGGCAGCAGGAGCACTGAAAGCTGTGATTAAGTAATATTAGGAGTTTTAAAATTCTTTTTACAGAGCAGTGAAGCAGGGTAATGAGGATCTTCTCCTGTTCGTCACAGTCAAAAAAGAAAGAAAAAAGTAGAAAGGAGGTCTAGGAGAAAGAGGGAGGAGGAGAATGGGCAGAGCTGATGGTTTCAGTGCCCTGCAGTGTAGGTCCAGAAGACTCCCCAGGGAAAAGAATTCTTGCACGTCAGTGTTTAAAAAGGGTTCAGCCAGAAGTGAAAATAAAATACAATCAAATCCAAAGCAAATTGCATTTCTAAAAGAAAACAATGACTTTTCATTCCAAAATTATCTTTGTAGAGCAAAACATCACATTTAACAGTTTTGTGCTGTCCCACAGGATCTAGCAGGCATCCTAAACCAGTTTAACCCATACAGGGAAAGCTGAACACATTCACCAGGAATCCCAGCTGTGGTTGTTGAGTAGTGCCACAGAAACCCACCTTCCCAGCAGAAGAAGGTCCTTTGCTCTTTAAATATGTACTTGACTGAGAGGACCCTTTAGGTAGCTGCAGATGAATGCAGATCGTTGACACTTTCAGTCTGGATGGCAGATTTTGTCCCTTTTCTCTCTACATGCAGATTCCCATCAGCCATTGCCCAGTATGCTGGTGTCCCCAGTGGCAGTCATCACAGTTACATTCTTGAAAAGTCAGATGTGTGCATGTGTGTATTTCTAGCTCTAATAGCTATTTTGACCAGCTTCAACAAAAAATTGTTGCCCTGTCCACTTCTTGTCTGTGTTTTCTCTCTCCTCAGACTGTTTGGTTTTTCCCTTCAGCTGCAGGACAGATGGGTCCCTATGGGGCTCTCATAATGAATTCAACCTTGATGTCCGACCTGTCATTTATGTTTATGTGGTCTTGGTGGCAGCACATTCTGAATCTTTCAGAGCATCTTTTTGAAAGCCTTCCAAAAAAACTGAAGCCTTAGACGTTCATTAAGTAGTTATGTTTGTTTGGTGCCCTTTTCAAAAAGAGCATGCAATCTCTGTTTTTAAGGACTGTCAAAATGGTTCATTTTAGCCTTGCTAGTATAATTTCATGGGAATAAAAATGGAAGCTTTTGAAAGGTGGGTAGATGGAAACTAGTGTAGATGATTTTAGAAAAGCTGACTTACTAAATCTCAGAGGAGCAAATTTATCCGAGTAGTAAGTAGGTGTAACACTAATGAGTTAAGAATTATACCCATTAACATCACAATTTATTTTTTTCTGTTCTCTCTCCTTTTGTATGTCAGATAAAAATGGAATAAGAACCTTGTAAAACTGACAATAATGTAATCTCTTAGAGGTGTTCAGCCAATTTGTGTTGAAAAGCTTTATTGATATGCATTTTCAAGCTTTGTACATACATTGTTTTAAGAATTTCATTCCTGCACCTCCATAGCTTCTAAAAAGTTGGTCCCACTTCTTTTTATCCTTCACAGAATATTGTAGAATATTCCAAGATACTTCTTGGTATCAGATTTCTATGTGAATGGAGTACAAAACACAGTTCTCATGTTTCATATTCAAGCTAAAATATGCAGAATTTCTGTTGTAGGCTGCAAGAGGGACCTCAGTAAGAACCTCTCCACCTACTACTACTTTCACATCAATCCATGAATAAAACACCAATTTAAAGTGCTGTTACATGCATAAAAAGTAAAATAATCTAGGGAAGCTCAAATAAAGATGCTGTTAGTCAGGAAAACTAAGAGTATTAGAAGTCAGAGGTGAGAGGAAGATTAATATACAACATATTACAATATATAAATACATATTAGTCTATTATGTATATTTTTAATATATACACACATTATTTTTAATCTGTAGCCCATCTTTTCTGCATAACAACTTGATTTCTTATGTTCCCTTTTGCTTCTATAAATAAAGAACCTTTTGCTCTTTGATTTAATTTCCTATGTAAAATGCAAATTAGCATGACTTTGGGCAGAAAAGTTGTTTTTTTTTAATTTGACTGATTTCTTGTAAGTTCTCTGTTGATTTCTAGCACCCTTCATAAGGTGATCGTTCGTGCAGATTCTCTAACACTTTCCTCCATCTTCAGGATACAAAACCGAGCTTCATTGTCACCTTTTGACTTAAATTTCAGGTTTCCCCTGGACTAGCTGAGCAACTCAGCTCAGTAGAGCTTTTCGAGTCACTCGCTCCCCTCAGGCTGTGTCTGGACAAGTCAAAGCAGGGCTGCTTTCTGGTTTCTTCATCAGGGAACACCACATTTACACTAAAGTTCATCTCAGGTGGGTGCCAGAGAGGGGAAGCTGCATAGAGAGATAGGTAGGAGTACTGTCATATTTGAGTCATCCTCCAGCCCAGACAATTATGAGATCTATGTGAGCCATGGTGAGAGCCAGTGTGTAAATTTAGACATAGCTGTAGGTTGTGAAAATTTGCCTTTTGAGAACTGACAGTTTTAGTTGCAGGTCTTCTCTTGATTTTACTCTTGCCTGCTTTCACTTGAATGAGCTCATAATCAAATTATTCGGATTTATATGTTATGACCAATATTTCTATTCATCAAAACCAGATCCAAGTTGTTATCACCTCTTATTGTTTTAGGGACTGTTAAACCAGAAATTTGCCAGCTGTCATATCCAGAAATATCTTTCCCGCCCACCCCTCCTAATTATGAGTAACATCTGAATTTCCTAGACTGTATATTACAAAAATAACTCTCTGGAGCAATTTATAGCAAAAAGGGTTTCCAGCACAACCAACCTAAGCATACAACCTTCACAAATAAGCCTATTTCCTGAATGTTTCAAAGTCACATGTATCAATTTTTTATCCGTACAGGGCATTTTTGAAGTGCTGCTTCCTAGATGCCAAAAATTATGTGCCTAGGTATCTAAGTAAGATGATACCTGAGCTGCTCTAACAGCTCAGATCAAGACTTTGGTCTCTAGCCACAATCTACTGAAGGACTTCCAGCACGTTGCCTGCAAAATCCTATTTGTCATCCTGCCTGGTGCAAATTGACTGGGGTCTGGCCTACCGTGTTTTGCATCTGCTGCCACTTCCCAGTGCTGTTGGCGCATCAGCCCTTCCCTTCACCTCCAGATCCCCTGAACTATACTTGTGCTTGAATATGTGTTTTCTGGTCCTGGGTGCAATTCTGTCTCGT
Source organism: Pardalotus punctatus (assembly GCA_013400915.1). Classification (NCBI taxonomy): domain Eukaryota; kingdom Metazoa; phylum Chordata; class Aves; order Passeriformes; family Pardalotidae; genus Pardalotus; species Pardalotus punctatus. The sequence continues at coordinate 242,963 of VZTX01028444.1, forward strand.
TTCTGTAATTTCCACACTGAGTTTTGGGTTCTGCCTCAAAGCTTATGTTCTTCTGTTATGGTTGCAGGGTTGCTTGTGTTACAAAACAAGCACTAGTGATTATCTTGGAAGGACCAAACAAATAGATAGCATATTTCGTAAAGATAGCTTCTACCTGTGCAACAAACATATTGGACTTGCCAGCAGTGCTCAGAATCCTCATAGCACACAACAGTGACAAACTCCAGCAATGGCGCAGGTTTCCAAGCACTAGAAATTTGCATTTCCCACTGTCCCAGGGCTCTGAGTGGGGTCTAGAGCATATCATCAGTAGTCCATGCTCTCTGGAGAAGGCACTGAAGAGATCTTTTGTCTGTTCCAGCCATTGATACCTCTGACAGCTTCTAAAAGATTGTTTCAGCACTGGTGACTTCCTGGGATACTTTTCCTTTTGAAAAGAATGTATGTTTCAGTCTCACTTACCTAGAGCTAATGCATGAATGTATATTAAGAATCTATATGTCAACAGATACACTGTCTAGCGGTTAATTAAAATAAAATCCTAGAGGATTTCATTATTTCTCACAGGCATTCTTCATTTTGTTTCCTAGTGTACTTGTTAGTGCATGTTGCACATCTTAATTAGCTTGCTTCTTGGGGAGCTTTCCTGGTGCCTTAAAACTCTGAGTAGTGATCTTCAATCCAAATTTAGACATGGAGGGTCAGTAGGAGGGTTTTGGGAGATGGCCCTGGCAAACTGGCTGCCTTCTCTGACCCTTTGCTGGTGTCCACAGCCCCATGAGCAAAAAGCAAAATGTTTCCATGTGTCTGCCATGGCACTGATGCTGGGAGTGACAAAGAAAAGTGGGTCCAATATTAAAATCCCAGACTGTGAAAGGACCTGGAAGAGGTGGAAGCACATGTTATCCTTTGCTGTGCAGTGGTGGGTAAGATGTCCTCCATCAGAGGGACAGGAGGGACAGTTCATGCGAGTGACACCAAAAAGGATTTGCCGGGGAGTGCCTGGTAGAGCCCCCTCTTATCTCTGTTTTCAGAAGATAGCATGTTGCATAAGTTTTATGAAGAGACATGGATTTGACAGATGAACCATTCGGTGGATAAGGAATGGTCTGGATGGTCACATTCAAAGAGTGGCAGTCAACATCTTGATGTCCAAGTGGAGAGCAATGACAAGTGGCATTCCTTAGGGGTCAGTATTGGGACAGCTGCTGTTTAATGCCTTTGGACGGTGGGATCGAGTGCATCCTGAGCAAGTTTGCTGGTGACACCAAGCTCTGTGGTATGGTCAACATGCTGGAAGGAAGGGATGGCATCCAGAGGGACCTGGACAGGCCTGAGAGGTTGGACCATGCTAACCTCATGAAGTTCAACAAGGCCAAGTGCCAAGGTCCTGCTTCTGGGTCATGGCAATCCCAAGTACAAATACAGGCTGTGTGGAGAATGGATAGAGAGCAGCCCTGAAAAGAAAGTCTTGGAGGTGCTGGTGGGTGAGAAGCTCAACATGACTCGGCAGTGCACAAATGAAGTCCAGAAATCCAGCTGCATCCTGGGCTGCATCAAAAGCAGCAGGGCCAGTGGGGCAAGGAAGGTGATTCTCCCCCTCTACTTTGCTCTCATGAGACCCCACCTGCAGTGCTGCATCCAGCTCTGGGGACCCCAACATAAGGAAGGTGTGAACCTGTCAGAAGAAGCTGAGAGAAGGGCCACAAAGTTGATCAGGGGCCTGGAGCACCCCTCCTATGGCAGGGGGCCTGGAACTAGATGATCTTTAAGGTCCTTTCCAACCCAAACCATTCAGTGATGCTATGATTATTCTGCCATGGTAAATAGTCACAAATGTGTCTGAGCTTGACCTTTTGAACTTTTAAAGAAGAGTAGTTTCAACAATAATAGTTTCCTAATAGGATGTAGTGATGAATTGTTTTTACCTCTTTCTCTACTTCTTAGTGTTGCAGGTCCTGGAATGGTCAAACTGTTTTTATTCTAGGCACAGAGATCTGGGAGTGTGTGTGTGTATGCTGAATGCATGCTTCAAATAATAAAAATAACAGATGAAGTTTGTTTTTAGCCTAAAAATGTCATTAGCTGTGCCAAAACCAGATGTTTAAGTCTGAAATCCTCTGACATTTTGTTAGGTGTTAGAGCTGAACATTGAGAAAACCAAATTCAAAAGACTAGAGGAAGGATCTGTAAATTAAAAACAAAAATCAGAAACAGGGGAAGATAATTGGAATTAATTTGGGAATCTCTATATTTTCCAGATTTTCTCTAGAATACACAGGATTCTTGAAGGCTGCCCCTTTGTGTTTAGTCTATCCTGTAGAAGTAATTGCATTGGTTTTGCTTACTTTATTCCTTTACAAAGGAGACCAGCCATTATTTATTTTATCTCCTGCTGCACCATTTTTGAATGTAATACTGGCATTATTTTAATCTGACAAAAGCAAGGTCTGCTGCCAAAGGGATTGTCCTACTTTTACCTCGTGTGTGACAATTCTTTCCTTCTGCCTTCCATGTTCCAGGACTACCAGATGTATCTGCATGCTGAGATGAATCAGGGAAGTCACCCTGTTGAAAATTATTCATTTAAGTTGGAGCTGTTTTAGTTTCCAGTCGTATCTGTTTCATCATCCCATTTATTGCATGGTCACATGAACATCCAAGCTGATGTAGGACGGAAAGAGGGAAGATGAGAAAGGAGGCCATGTGGCATCTCACTGCAGAAAAACATGACTATGAGGGGCAGCAACCCCCACCCACAGATATCCTGCAGGGATTGCTGTTGTTGCACTGGGCTCTAAGCCACGACACCAAAATGGTGAGGTGAGGAATGTGAGACTTCATGCAAGCAACCTCTTCTACCTCCTGGTTGTCCCTCAACTTACCTAATTATTTTATTAAGTTATAATTTTATTACAAAGCATACAAGATACTCTATAAACCAGGTTAATAATATTAGTTTTTGCTTAAGTGAGGCTGGAGGGAGTGTCCTGCTCTAAATCTGACTTTGAAGTCTTCCGATCTGTTTAGACACAATTGAATCAAATTGACAGGAAATTTCATGAGAGAGCTTTCTATAATAGAATTTTTTCCGTAACAGAATTTTTCGGGAAACCTTGGGACAAAGCAGGAAAGGTGCCAGAGCATTCAGACAGTGATAGACTCATGCTGGAGATATTCTCCTCTTGCCACATGGCTAAAGGGATGGCACTGAGGGAAGAGGCAGCTCTGTTTCTCAAGAAGAAAGCAGCCCTGCAGAAGGAGGGAGGGAGGGAGAGCACTCCCTGATGGTCATCTCCTTGATCCCTTTTCTCTGATCTGCTTCAGCCTCAACAACATAGTAAGGAGTTTACAGTCATGACTTCCTCTTGTGTCCTTTCTCTTTTCCTTTCCTAGCCCTGGAGGAAGGACTGCGAGTCCTACCTTTGAGAAGTAATGTCCTCAGCATCTTCTCTCCTTGCTCTGGTCTAGCACTTAGACTTGCCTGTTCCCAGCCATGCATGGTTTTACTATCCCTCAATATATGAACTATGGGAGAGGAAGAAGAGCTATAGACATGATTGATATTGAATTCCTGGTAATCTTCCAGGCCAGACAAGGTGTGGAAGCTTCTGGTACTGGAACTGAGCTTCTCTGCCCTACAGCACCGTGGGGGCTGTCATGGTTTAACCCTGGCCGGTTACTGCTTTGGGCCATGCTCTGTCTCAAGGACAAGGTTTTGTCACATGGGGGTCCTTGAGGGCACAAAAGCACTCCTGAGGGGTGAGTTTAAGGTCAAAGCAAAGGCAGCTCCATGGCACTCCAGTGACACACAGGTCTGCCCTTGCACAGAGCAATTCCCACTAAGCACATACCTGAGTTTTCAGTGCAGTACACAGTACACAGTTAAGTGTGTTCCTTTCTGTTTGGTCACTGGTTAAAGAGGGATCAGTGTACTTTCACGGCAAGCAATAAAGCAATCACGTCCTCATGCCTGGTTCCATTCATCCACATGGCTGGCAGTTCTACCAGTCTTTGTCCAACCTGATTGCTGAGCATTCACAAAGCTCAGACTCTCATCAGGTCATACCCTGATTATGGCTACATTCTTTTTGCATCCGTAGAAAATGCAGACTTGACTTATCATTGGCAGTCTGATGTGGTCATCTGGTGCTACTTCTTTCTTTTCTCTGGAGCCTTTTTCTGTTCTCTAGTGCCCATACAACTTGCCCTTACTTGCAAGCCTTCGATTACTCATTACTCTCTCTGCCTATTCTCTTTTATTTACTACTGAATGCCAGCTATGCCAATCACTTTGTCAGTTTTTTTAATCCTAATTTTCTTCCATAGTGTTCTGCTGTTCACTATTGTGATGAATGCTTCAAACATCTGCATCAACATTGCTCCTCCAGATTTCTCTCTAAAATTGTTCTTGGCTGTGATGGCTACAGAAGATGTATGGTGTGCAAAATTCTCTATCCATCTTGCTGATAAGACTCACATTGTATATTTTGTCTATAACTATACATTGTCTCTTTTCCTCATCCTAAATTGTACTTTCTTTGGGCCAAGACCTGTCTTGTTGCTCTATGTTTACATAATGCTTCTCATAATGGAATTCTGATGTGTGGTGGGAGCTTTTCACCATTTAACGGCAAAAATAATAAAAGTATTAACAAATGTCTCCGTGTGACTGCATCACATGGTGCGGTCACCATTTGCAAAGTTTCTTCGGGACAACTTGTCTTTCTGCCTACGGAATGTAGGTGCAATGCAGGGCAGTCCATTTTCAGAAAGGAATGTGTTAGGAAAATATTTGAGCTTGAGTAATTCCACAAACAGGAAAAAAAGACCCAGTGTTCTGCACTTTCAGAAAGATTTCCTACTGTGCAGATTTTTTGCTAGCCCATTTATTTTGCCATCTCAGAGCTCAAACAGCATAGCCTAGAGCAGTGGTTTTTCAAATTCCTTCCAGTTGTAGCATACTAACATAAACAACATTTGCATATGGATGTCATAAAAGTGACTAATGCTGGCAATCATCATACTTTATTGCAGTAATGTGTCACATGTGCCTGAGCATCCTAAAAGATCTGCTCCAAGCTCACTGGAGCTGAAGAAATGGCACACCTCTTCTCTAACAGTGACACCTGTAGCAGAGCAGGCTTGGGCAGAAACTAGAACATTGATCCAGCTCTAGATAAGCGTGCAAGAGGCAAGGGCACTAGCTGCTTCACTGCATGATTCCACTGTGCTGGGTACACGTCCTTTACCCTAAACCAGAAATTAATCTCCGAAAGTTGAAAAAATAACATTTTCCAGTTTGATAGCCAGAGAGTTTAATGTACTTTTGACTGCAGCTGTTGTGAAGTCAATGAAAAGACCTCTGACTGACCTCAGCCTTGTCCCTAATCATATTTTAACATCTCGGATGCTCTAAAGAGGTCTAGAAATGGTTCTTTGAGGTGAGGGGCAGTGAGTCATGCTATGAGTGTGAGGCTGAACACTGCCATTTTCAGTCAAGAATTTGCAGAGTTGAGGGAATTCATCACAGTTCACCCTTGTCAGATTTTTCTTCCACAAGGTGAGGGGCGAGGGTTGTGAACCCAATTGCATCATCATATAGCACAGAAAACATATTTTCATATTTTACAGACTGGCTTTCAGTTACTGGTCAGGCTTCCAAAAAAACAGATGTGTGCCTATTGTGCAGTGTGCAATGTGCCCTGTGCCACAGCCCCTGCCCCATAATGCCATCCCAATCTGTTGTCTGCCTTTTAACAGTATGACACAAGTATAGAGCTCTCCAAGATAAGACAAGGTTATGTAAAAATTGTTTTAAAATAACTGGTCATTGCATAGAATAAAAAAGGATGCATATTAATGCTCCCACTGAGGAAAAAGAGCCATGTTACTCTACCAGGCATCAGCACATCTATACAGGAAGAAGGCGCTTTAAATCTACAGGCAGTTCCAGAGTTTGCACTGTAATAACCACAGGACAGGGCAACTATGAGACACAAACTCAGGCTGTCAAGTCATGTGTCTCTCAGCACAATTTCTTCTTTTTCATCTGTGTGCAGAGGTAAGAAAACCAGTCTTCCTTGCCACACAGATGATTCATGTATTCTGGTGCTGCTGCCCATTTCAAACACACATAGTTCATCTCCCATTTTGGAGAAACATCTCAGATCTGTCCCTCTAGGGAGTCATCCAATGGTTGGGTGAAACAGCAGCACAATATGTCCTGACTCAGATTTTCACCCAAACCGGCAAATAGTAAACCCAAAGGCTGGATGCAGCTCTCCAAAGACACAGCAGTTTTGTGACAGATGGCTGACATCCATTGGTGTTGCCTGCTTCCAGTGAAACACACCGTGTGACCCTGGAGCTGGTGCAGGACCTCTCTACCACAACCAGCAGCCCTCCTTTACAGGCAGCTGTAGCAGGAGCTCCATGCACACAGAATCTAACTACACAGCCCCATGGGATGTCACACTATTGCAAATGCCCTGTACCACATCCAGCAGTCCTTTTCTGCCTTGTATTTGGGAAGCAGAAGCCAGAACACTATGTAGTAAAAAAACCCTTTAAATACAGTACACACAGGGCAAAGGCTGTTTATCACAATCCTTTAGTGCTAATGCCTGCTTGAATTGTGTATACCTTAGTTCCTTTTACAAGCAATTGAACCAAAACATTTTCTTGGCATTTGCTTTCATTCTTCATTTCTGCTTTATCAGAGAGAGAGAGTACAGTGCATTTATTTGTGTGCGATTCCCCACAGGTAATCTCCAGTTGCAGCACATAAAACTTAATTTTCCCCGATTGCACAAGATTTCTTATTCTTCACAAAGTTGTAAATCACTGCAACAAAGACTCCTTGCTTGCACAGTGTAGGCAAAGCCTTGCAGTACTTAAAAAATTACTTTGGCTTTCCCACGTGCTCCTTGTGCTGCAATTCCAAGAGCTTCCAAGAACTTCAAACATTTATCCAACTTCATGCCTTCTGCAGGTAACATTGATGGTGTGAAGTGCATGTAGGTCTTTTTCTTATTACCCACCAGAACACTTTTCTTAAAAACTTATAAAGGAATTCAGCAAATATATGTTTTGTTTCTTTCATCCTTATCTTTTGTCACATTAAGCTGGAAGCAAGTGTTTTCCTTAAAAAAGACATGGTATTGTTGCTTCTTTCACACAACCCTGAACATTAGAAACCCAGCATTTTCAAGAACTGTATTTCCAGGAACAAATCAGAGAGAATAAGCAAAAGGGCACAATGTCATGTCTGGTAGCATGTATGCACAGTGTACTATCAAGAATAGAAGGGTCTCTGCAACAACACGAGCATTATGTTCCTGGTTCACAGTCCCATTTATAATTACTTGGGATCGCACACCATAATTTGGAAACCATTTGCTTTAAGACTCCCAGCTTGATGTATGCATTAACTGTGAAGACATCCTCTGCCCTTAGTTGGTGGTATTTAACATGTCAATTTTCAGGTAATTCATAATTTTGTGGGTACTGTTGATCACTTGAGTAAGCAATAGCACCAGTAGCCTTGTAAAGGAAGGGAGGGAGGGAGGGAGGGGGGAGGGAAGGAAGGAAGGAAGGAAGGAAGGAAGGAAGGAAGGAAGGAAGGAAGGAAGGAAGGAAGTTAGTTGCCTGAAAACTCTGAAAACACAATACTCAGCTCTTTTTAAAGATATTGCTTAGAGTTTACTCGTGATCCACACAGCGCCCCAGGATCTAAACTATCTTTCCTAGCCCATGCTGAAGTTTTTAGGTACAGCTGGCTCACAGTGAAAGTTTTCACAAGTGAAGGGGTTTCTAGATTCAGCACAAAGCTTCTTCAGAGGGCTTCCCTTCCTTGCAGTACTGGCTGTAAAAATACAGGGCTTGTACAGCTGCCAGGTTTCAGTGAGGCATGAGGACATCATCTGAACTGCTTCAGAAAGCCTCCTGATCCATCCAGGTCCCCTGTCGAGGTTGCTGCCCAGCACAAGGCTGCCTACGCTTCTGCCAGCACCAGCCTCTTCCCTCATGGTGCAGGTGGGCACCTGGACTCAGGGGGAGAGTCACAAAGGTTTTCCATTTTGCAAGAACAAGAGTGAAGCGTATTCAGCATAGTCAGAAAGCTGGTGGCTTTCTATTCAGAAAGTGCCAGTGTTGTTTCAGGTCTCTCATGGCTGTTCCGCCACACAGGGCTTTCAGCCAGGAGTCCAAGTACCCTGTTGAACTCCTAAACCACTGTGGCTTTGGTAATTTCTTGTCTTAGACGAGAAACATCTTCTGAGAAACAATTTCCTGATGGACATCTTGTCAAAACAAGCAAGATCCTGAGAGGTACTTAAGTTCCAATGAGTTTCATTTTTTTGATGAAAAAATAGTTTGTCAGTAAAATCTACAGTACAAGCATCAACAGGGACTCTTCTGGTACTGAAATTGGTGCCAGATGGGCACCAGTCCTTCCACCGCTGAAGGCAGCTGGAGTTTTGCCACTGACTTCAAAGGAATTAGGATCAGGCCCATGAATTCATGACTGCACTTTTTATTTAGCTTTCTGAATAATTTATAAGTAAAAATAGGCTGTATTCTCCCACTCTTTCTGATGTTGAGTAAAGCTGTATTTGGTTACATTTCTTGCTTTCAAAGGAGCTTTGGTGCAGTCATGAGCACTTCATTATGAGAAAGGGAGTCCATAGGGGACAGACAGAAAGAAAAAGGAAATCCTTAGGCACATCGAAGACACACAGCAGATCAGAGATTCAGAGATGACAGATCAGAGCAAGAGAGTCCTCATACTTGCAGCTGAAGGCTAAATAGCTAACATTGTTTCAGGAAGTGGAGGGGGATCTAGAAAGCATACTTCCTTTTGGTGAGTTCATCTATTTTTAATGATATTTCATTTAGTTTTATTTTCTTTCTTCTCAGTTCTTTCGACATTAGTTTTCATAAGGTTTCTTGCTGTGCTTTGCTCCTGAACAGACTGCAGACTGCACATTTCTCTGGGATATACCAAACTTGTTCTCCACCACTGCAAACCATTTTCCTTCTTAAAACTATTTGGAAAAAAGGGGAAAGAAAAAAAATTCCCAGTTCACCACCCAGGGCTTAGTGTTTACTTCTGCTGCACGCATCATTTATTTTCATTCTGCAAGATCATGATGACACGCTCGTCCAAGCACATGCTGTTCTAATATGCTACATTCCTTCAGCCCCTCAGTGCGTTAGAAGTGACATTGCTGCTAAATGAGAAAGATTTTGTAGGACAGGCAAACAGATTGCTAAGTAGTGCTGCCTTTCAAAGAACCACGTTGTAGACAAAAATTATTGGCTTGCTTTTTCCGCACTATACATTGTTGTGTATGTGTATGACCCTGATTAGGAAGGCTATCTGCTGTAGGGTCTTAGGGACTTCATTCTTTGAGAACATGCTGACATATTTAGCAAGCTTTTGGAAAAGAGAAAGAGACGTATGCTTCAACCTGTGACTGGGGGAACAGAACACTTCCAGTTTGAGATGTGTCCTAGGAAAGTATTTCTGCAGCTATCATTTCATTCTAATCTGTTCAAGCAAGCACATGTACTGTGCTTCTTATATTTTCAGGGTGCATGGAATAACTCTGCTCTCAATCACAGTGTGGGTTTCAGAAATCTATCTTCCATGATGGATAAACCACTTGCAGAAAATCTGTTCCACATTTGCTTGTTCCTCCCTAGCAATAAATTAGAAGAGGCAATAGTGGATTGTTAGAGATTAACGCAAAACCATTAAATAATGTTTTGGTTTAACGATAATATTTTCTCTTAAACGGTGCCTTAGTAATAACTCTTCATAAGATGGTGCCTAAATGAATAATTGAGGTAGGATTTTGTAGGTTTTGCCAAACAAGTTTAAACTGTCCATGGAGAACTTTGGAGGCTTTCTCTAAACACTTCTTAATCTGAATTAACAAAACATATAAAAGATTTAAATTATAGATGCATTCAATATGACTTGGTCGAAGAACCTTTGGCACAAAGTTGTCTGCTAAGATCCCATTAGTAAGCTCTTGGAATTGCTGTGTGTCCTCTGTACTAACTTAGTGAAGAACATGTAAAGTATTAGGTAAAATATTATGTACTTCTCCTAATGTCCATTTGAGTCGAAGGCTGTTTTGTTACTTGGCTACAGTAGAAGAAAATTGTATCCTGCATTTGCCAGTAGGGATAATAGTAAGGAAAAGCTGGTTTAACTTTCTGAAAGATTATTTTCTGGGTCTGAAAATGCTTTTACAGATGCAGTCCTCCCAGGGACCCAGTAAAGATGGAAGAATCATGTATAGTTATGCCCTTAGTTACTTAATAAACTCACTGTGCCTCAGAACATAAATTATAATACTAGCAAACTAGTTTAATGAGGGCATATGAACTTAATATTTCCTAAAAGTACCTACTCTGATGTGAAAATGCAGTAATAAATTCAGACTGTTTATTTTAATCACAAAATCAGATACGGAATTGCAAGTTGCCAAAGTCTCCTCAAGGCATAAAACAGGGATGCGTGTGATCTTCTCAATATTTATGAATCATAAAGTATAAAAATCAGCAGTCTCTAGGTGAAAATATTTTCAGTCTTTCATGGGAACATTGTGAAGATGTTTTATTAATAATTTTAATTTTAATTTCTACTCTGTTCAGTGTTTCCTTCCCAAAAACTTGAGCATGATATTTTTTCTTTCCAATTTGTTCTTTTGTATTAGGTATGTATAGATTTGTGGGGATTTGTAACTTTTTGCTTTCAAAACTGGTTTGAATCTTATACCTGTATTTCTTCTGTACATCTTTGGATCTTATACCTGTATTTGAACAGCACCATTCTTTAGCTAATGGTTCCCATAAAGACAGAAAAAAAAGATCTTATAGCAAATGAAAGTCTTAAGAAACTGTACTTTCTGGTCCAAATTGGCTCCAGTTTATCAAAAGACTGAAGCATGTGTGTGAAACTGAGAATTTAAGCAATCCTTTCTCATTTAGAAAAGAATGGCATTTTAGTCACATATTAGTAACTTTGGTCTGCACAGTATCAAGTATGTGCTGAAGTATGTTTGTAAGCCACACAGTGAGGTCACCTCTTTGGCAGGGCAGATGTCAGTCAGAAATTAATCCCTTACCCAGACTTAAATGACTAGAAAAGTAAGAGTATTCAATAGCTGAATTGTCCTCTGTCTTACAGAAGACAGCACTGTCAGTGAAATGCCACAACCCAGGAGCTGCTGTTGTGACCACAGTGTTATCAAAGTGTCCCTTGGAACTCTAAACTGGGATAGAATAATTTTGCCACTAACATGGATTAGTAAATACACTGGCATATTTGTCAAGGGCGATGTCGTAAAGATTAATTATTTAAATCTGACCTAAATTTTGCTTCTCTCTTGTTCCATAATAATAACAACAATAAATTCCAAAGTAAAAATTTGTTATTTGAAATAAACCTAGAGTTAATTTTCACCCAGACCGGACAAGAAACAGATTTTCCTTACTCTTCATACCATCTGGGGTATGTAAGTAGGTGCATAATGTTGCCCATTGAAACTGTAGTTCATTAAGTCACATCAGAATATAAAGAACATATTTGGTCCCACGTGGGGATAGTCAGTGCACATGACAGTTTCTCGCCTATATCCGCTCATCCTTAAAAGAGAAATATGTTGAAACCCTTTATAGGTGGCCCCTTTTAAACCCACATATATTAGAAGTGTGGGTGTATATGTGTGTGTGCAAGCACGTGCAACAGAGACTGAAAGTCACCATAATACATTCTGCAGAAAAAATGAGGTTTATCTAGAGACTAATAAAAAATAATTTTGGCAGTGGAGAAGTCCTGAGAGACATAGCTTATTATTTGTCACCTATGTGGTAAAGTCTCAAGCAGAGTATCTAAAATAGTCATATTTAAAAGCCAGAAGAAGGAAAAAACCTCTCCCTTAATTCCTATCACATGGACTCTCTGCCTGGACACTAAAGTCATGACAGCTTGCATTGTGGCAGGGTGGGGAGTATGGCTTCCTGATCAAGGCCACCAAATTTTTAATGAACAGTACTTCATTACTGCTCCCATTGTAGGAAAATGTTTGGAGGTGAACAAAGCTCTGTGCACTGAGGTATTCCACTCGCACCCTTCTTCACTCCCAAAACCAGATGAGCAGGAGCTGTCTCCACTATGATTCCTCACAGCTGGGAAGGGTCTTCATGAGAAACAGGCACAGTAGCTCCACGAACTGAGACTGGTACATCCTTATCTCACAGCCAGTAGTCACTGGGGCCCTGTGAACAGTTTTACTGCAGTGTCTTATCACATCTCCTGCATTATAAGGTCCCTCAGATAATGTAGACTTGCTGTTGCAAGATTTTGCATTTCTAGACAGGACTGCAGGGCTGCTGGGAGTGTTTGACTGGTTTGGCATTCAAATCCAAGCCTTATCCCTCTAAATCCTATGTCAAGTTTTCTAGAACATTCCCTTTATAAAGAATGGATTTGGGGTAAAATCAGTCTCACAGCAGTCTCAAGGGCAGAAGTCTCAACTCACTTTGGGCTTAGCAGGACCAGAATTTCAAATATAGGTTCTTTCTAGAGAAGAGATCAAAACTGAACAAGAAAGTTGAGTTCTGGTATTAGAGATTGTCATAAAAGCTACAGACATTCAGAAATGTCAAATTCCTGACACTGACTGTAGGTCAGAACTTTCCATTAAGCTTCTCATCTGGAAGTAAATCTGCCTGAAGATCAGATGACAGACACCAGAAAGCAATGCTTGTTTACATATTCAGAGTTTAAAATAAGAAATTTTCAATCATGTTTATGTTTAAAAAAGAGTTTCTAAAAGTTTTTTTGTGAAGAGGCAGAACTGTTTGCTTTTACAAAGTAGTAAGCAGACTTTTCTCTGGTATTCATAGCCTATTTGGGAAGTACTTTCCAGCATCTGTGGGCATAGCTGTTTAAAAACAGTTCTCTACAAAAATAAAGTCGTCAGGCCATAAAGCATTTTTTATCTTGGCAGACCAAAATAATTTTTTCCCAGTATTTCAGGAAGTCTCTGACATTCTCAAAAGTTCATTAGCTCGACTGTTTGGGGAGGAGTTTTCTTTCTGTCTTTAGTCTTTTACTGATACTGAGATTTACTTTTGTTTATATCAATACAGGGCTATTTTTTATCACTTTATGTTTAGATGCTTGCTCTCTTATTGACATTTTAACTAGGTGCTGCTTTGAACAAAAAAGTAAGGGATTTTATTGTTTTAAAAAGAACATCTTCAGTGTTAAATTGGATTCCAGACAATGGGATTTACAATGTAATTCTTACAAGTGATTCAGAGCTTGATATCAAGAGCTGGAGCACTTCATTGTCCACATGGAACATGTTGTAAAATCAGTTCTAAACTTTTTTTTTTAACTCTATTTTTTCCTATCTCTAAGAGATAAAATATATTCTTTTTTTCCTGCTGTTGATTAGCAAAAATTTCCTCACTGTCTGCTGTAGAAGAGTCATACATATTTGATAGCTTTATCCTTTTCTCCTTAATATTTCAAGTAATTCAGCTAGACTATCTTCATCAATGGGGTAAGAGGAGCTGCAACACCTACTTAAGGGAGGGGAGCCATCTGGTTTCCTTGCAGCTTGGAGCCTGCTGGCAAATATTAGGTTGTACCAATTTAGAGCATGATGAAGTGGGAAATAATGGACATTTCTGAAGAATCTGAAATAGGATCAGCTGTTATCGGCAAAAATTGGCAGGTGCAGTGCACTACGCTGGCTGTAAGCATGGTCTCAAGTTGGAGAGTGCAGCTGGGAAAATGACTTGCTAATTGAATGGTTGCAGGACTCCCAGCAGCTCTGAAAGTAGTGGAGCATCATTAATCGGAGGCTCTTGGTTGACTGGGTGGAAGCTGTCACAGGAAGAAGGATCCTGCAAGTTGATGTTTACTTTACATCTAAACAGTGCTTTTTGCCTGTTACACACAATGAGTCCTCATGGAGTCAGAAGTGCTTTCAAACTTAGGAGGACTGGCTTGAGGCTAGCAATATCTATTCTTTTATTTACAGCATGCTGACAGATGTTGGGAATTACAAAAACTACGCAATTACACATTTGTTTAACTGCACATTTCTGTTTTTATCTTTCCCTTCCCTCTCTTTTTCCCTTTTATTTCCACTTGTGTTAGGTTTCTAAATTGGCTTGACTTGGAGCAGCAACTATTCTTTTTTTTTAAACTTAGAGCCTTGGAAGACCTTGTCCTCAACTGCTTCTTGGATGTTGCCATAATTTGTAAAAGTGGTTATAGAAAAAAAAATAGCCTAGTTTTAGTCCAGAATAGTACCACATACACCTCTGGTTTATGTGGGTCTCAGAATAGCAGTGAATGCAAAAGCATGTGTGCACTAGCTGTGGCTCCCTTTTTCATATGTTGTTTTTATTCATTAAATGCAAACATATTGCAGTGCATCCTGGTTTAATATAAAGGTCTGTTGGCAAAATGCAGCATTTTCCATCAGCTGTTAACACCCCTCGAGGGAAGATGTATTGGCAATGAGTGCAGTGCAGAAAGCACTGCTGACTTCGAATGCACTTCATGTATCATTAGTGACTGTAGCATCCTCGTGCACCTAAAAACTCTCCAGCCATGTAAGGTGTAGCTTTCCTGGATGAGTTGGGAAGGCTGAGAGGAAAGAGGCTTCAGTGACAAGGTTGTGGCACCCAGCATGCCTCTGGCCTGCACAGACATGAGGTTATTTGTGAGTGTGGATTGGATGAGGAACAGCAGGCTGACAGGTGGCCTGAGCCTCCTAGTGAGGTGTTCATGGGCTGTAGGTCAAGTTTTAAACCCTTCAAGAGAACTGATGAGATCACTTTTTCAAGATAGACCCTGAGCAAGTCCTCCAGTGGCCATCAAGCTTTTCCAAAGTTTTAGGTGACACAGCTGGGAAAAACACCTTCAGTTTGCATCTGCATCTGGATAACCTGTGTTAGGTGGGAGGCAGGGAGATGAAACTGGAAGGATTTGGAAGCTGTACCCTTGGATCAAAACTATGTGTGGCAGATGTCAAGCACAGGCCTGTGATGGAGCTGGGAATAGTGAAACATTGATGAAGAGGCTCCTACCTCCTTACCCAGGCTCTGACTCAGCAGTCTGGGACAAGCTATTTTGGGGAATGCCATGTTTTTAAATGTTGTAGCTTGATGTGGACCGATTTATGGTGCCTGGATCTAGCCTAACTCTTCTGGATGCTTACTTTGCCTCTTTTGATCTTCCCGACATTAACAAGTGGATGGAAATAATTTACCTAGCCTCATAAAATTAAATAAATTCATAGAATCATAGAATCATTTGGGTTGGAAAATACCTCTAAGGCCATCCAGTCCAGCTGTTAATTTAGCACTGCCAAGCCCACCACTAAACCATGGCATTGAAGTGCCATGTCTTTTAAGTTTTTGAAATACCTCCAGGGACAGTGATTGCACCACTTTCCTGGGCAGCTTCTTCCAGTGCTTGGCAGCCATTTCACTAAAGAAATTTATCTTAATATCCTATCTAAACCTCCCCTGGCACAACATGAGGCCATTTCCTCTTGTCCTGTCAGTTGTCACCTGGGAGAAGAGCCCAAGCCCCACCTGGCCACAGCCTCCTTTCAGGTGTTGTGGCAAGAGATAAGATCCCCCTGAGCCCCATTTTCTCCAGTGGAGGGAATCTTACCACTCTCTGCAACTCCTTTTTTATCTTTCCCTTTTCCTCCCTATGCAGCTGAATGAATCTGCCAAGCAGCTTATGGAGATGGACAAGACGTGCTCTGCCGCCGCCTCAGGCTGTGACATTCCACTGGCGACGGAGACGGTGGCGGTGGCGGCGGCGGCGGCGGCGGCGGGCCTGGCGCCGTGCTCCACGCTGGCCGGTGCGGGGGTGGCCGGAGCAGCCCAGCGGCCGGTGGAAGGTAAGAAGAACACCAAGAAGCGCCACTCCTTCACCGCCCTCAGCATGACACACAAGTCCTCCCAGGCCGCCAGCAACCGGCACTCCATGGAGATCAGCGCCCCCGTCCTCATCAGCTCCAGCGACCCGCGGGCAGCTGCCAGGATCGGGGATCTGACCCACCTCTCCTCCAGTGCCCCGGCCCAGGTAAGGTGGAGTGGAGGTGGGTTGCCTGCAGGTGGCATGCCATCTTCCAAAATGCCCCACCCTCAGGTGAAGCAGTCACATGGTGCTGTTGTCCTGGTGTGACAGTATGTGACATCTGCCATTCTCATCCTTGCATTAATCAGTGGGGCAGGCGTGACAAGCCAGAGGATAAGGCCAGATTGGATTCACAATACTGCAATACTTTTAAAAACAAGAAGTAATCCTGCAATTTGTTTGAAGTAATGCAACTGTTGCACAAGTTTCTGTTGTAAACGGGAGTAATTTTGGGTGATCCCATTACCCTGAATGTATCTGTTACCCTGCAGGATAGCAAAGTCAGTATGAAATTCACACACTGGGGATAAAAAAAGATTTTTGGAATTATTTCTGCACAGATCACTGGAGGATAAGCAAATGTGCTGCATTTTGACAAGTGTTGTACCCAGCAAGTAGCTGCTGTTCAGAAAAACCCAAGGAGTTTTTAAACCATCACACATGCTGAGTGCAACCCACCCTGTCCTTCCCCATTTCAAAGGAGGATGCAGAAGAACATCCTCCCAGACATCTCCACAGGTGCCCAACGGAGCTTCCAAGAGGCTGCCTCTGGGAGCCTGGCAGAAACAAGCCAAACTCACCAGAGGTGCACTGAAACCCTTTGCAATTGCCTGCTGTTTCTATGGATAAGGAAATCCAGCTGGCAATTTACAGTTTAAAGGTGTAGAAGAGAAGGGAGAAGAGCCACAGTCCCAGCACTCTTCTGCCTCAGCCTTCCTGCTCTGTCACCTACACACTGCATGTGCAGATTAGCACCCGCAGGTGACTTCACAGACCAGCTCTTAATAGTCTGTGCTGCTTGCTAGTGCCAGGATAACCTAAGCATGGCAGGGTCTTCCCACCCATCATTTCTCTGCTGAAGAAAGCCACCCTTGCCCTTTTCCTCTCTCTGGGCATGATTTCTGGCCCCTCACATCCATGTCCCCATAGAGAGACAAACATGGATCATTTGCCATCCCCGGGGCGGCCCGGAGCAGGAGGTAATCCATGTTACAGCCACTGCCCATGCTGGTATGCGTGTAGATGGCTGAGAGAGGGACAAGCAGCAAACTGTAGGGACTGCCTTGGGCAGAAATGCTTGTTTATGTCTATCTGCAGTGCTGGTGGGTCTCCCCTGTGAGGCCAGTGTGGTGCACCAGACCATGGGGTCACTCTTGATGGCTGTACCCTGCTGTGACCCATGACATGAGCCCCAGGCCCCTGCAGCATAGGTTTGCAGGGACACGGGAAGGCAGGATGCCTGCATGTATGCCATGTGTGCTGCAGGACCAGCCAAAACAGCATCCTGAGAGGACATTGCCACAGTGGAGCAGTACCCTCTGCTCCTGCCTTAGCTGCTCACCTCCCTCCACTGCCCATCCACATGCAGAAGCCAGAGAGGCAACTCAGTCCAACTGCAATAGCACTCCTTTTCTACCACATGTCTTTTCCAGGAAGGTTTTCTGTGGTGTAAGGTCTTCCCCCCCTGTGTTCATTGCTCTTGAGGGTGAAGGTATGGATATAGCCCCTACACAAAGCAGCATGGGTGCCAAGATGTACTGGGACATCTGTGAAGCAGCACAAGCACTACACATGAGGGAGGGTCCCAAACTTGTCAAGTAAATTACACACAGGTTTTTGGCACTAAGAGTGACGCATTTGGACTTTACAGAGATGTGATAGACAGTGGCTTTTCTGTTCCTGTGCTAGTCAAGTGAAACACAATGCACACCCTTTTTTGTTAGTCACATGAAGAGTCATTCAGAGCTAGGAAACCACAAAAATTAGACCATGAAACAAAAAGTGGCTTGATTATTCTCCCCTGTTTTATCAGAACAACTTATATGTGAAACCCCATTCATTTTCCAAACCATTGTGTCATTTGCACACAAGTGGTAGAGGACAAGAAGGGCCTGATGTTCCTGGTGACAAGTTATGATTATCAAAATGCAGCCCACAGGAAGATTGGTTCGGTCCTTTGCAGCAGATGGGAAGACATGTAATTGGGGCCTTGGTAAAATCTCAGCTAAGGTGGGATATAATGAAGCCCATGGTAGGAACAGGTTTGGGGAGTGGTTCTGCCTCAGGGCATAGAGCCAGTTTGCAGACAAGGCTGCTGAGCACATGCCTCTGTCACTGCTGGCCAAAACTGTCTTGGCCAAAATCCAGGCAGGGGAAGAAGAGTCTTGGTGGCTCAGATCAACCTTACCAAAAAGAGGCTTCCCCTGTCAAAAAGTATCATTGCACCCTGTCACCCCAAGTGTGGCATTTACATGTATGAGCATGTATCTCTGCTTTTGGGAACCTTGCTTTCTAATTTGAGGGATTTAAACATTTTCCTTTGAAAACTTTGAAATTAATCTGTAGGGGGAAAAAAGTGGGGCTGAAGTTTTCACTGTGTTCACTGTAGGAGCAGCCCAGCCATGAGAAAAATGGTTCATCTTGTAAGATTAGCGATAAAATCACAAGAGCTACCAACATGAATTCACCTGCTTTTACGCCTTCTTAGCTAGATCTACAAAAAATACTGAATTTGCCTCTTACCAAACATATGTTAAAATTATGCAGCTATATTTATACAACTATTAATCCCATAATAGGGGTTACATTTTAATTAAAAATGGCAGAAATTCAGTCCCTTCTCTGCCATCTCCTAAGACCTGACATGGCTCTGAAGCAATTAATGATGCTTCAGCCTTAGACAGAAAATCAGTTCAGCACTTTTCTTTTATTCACATGGCTGAACGCCAGCCAGAGTAGCATAAACAATGGGCCCCATGAGCTCTTGCATCAAGGCATTCAGGGCAGTGAGAATCTTGTCTTTGGATCTTTTTGCTCTAAAATGCATTTGGCATTTCTAAGGTAAATGCCCTGTATGTCTTGTTCAGGGTTTGACATCTTGACAAATCTGCAAACTGATTCACCTGCTGCTTCAGAAGTGCTCAGGGGTGTTGCTGAGAGCATGGGCAGGTGGGTAGGGAGGTTGTGCATGTAGCTGCCAAACTCACCAGTGAGTTCTGCTGCAGGAAGATGTCTCACCTTTTCTTTCCTTGCTTGAAGAGAAACCTCTCTGCCCTGCATGTCATTGTCACAGCCCTTGAGTGCTTCTCTCTGTAACCATCTCCAGCTCTTG
The DNA here is from genome assembly GCA_013400915.1 of Pardalotus punctatus. Classification (NCBI taxonomy): domain Eukaryota; kingdom Metazoa; phylum Chordata; class Aves; order Passeriformes; family Pardalotidae; genus Pardalotus; species Pardalotus punctatus. The sequence goes on from VZTX01028444.1 coordinate 262,270, forward strand.
CTAGTTTGCAACAGCAAATTCAGGCAAAGCTTATTTCTTATAGGGGAAATAAGAAATTTTCAGTTCCAGTATCTAGCAAATTTATGCCTCTTTTTGTTTTTTTAAATTAGAATGCAAATTTGTTCTATTGTGTCTTTATATCCCGTCCTTGAAATTTCCAGGCACTTTTTCATTGTTTTTTTAATAGATCTCTTCATTAAAAGAAATAAAGGAATTTTGATCAGTTTAGTAGGTATGAGTTTCTCTGGAACATATCAGTACTAGTATTTAGCTTGCAGGGGGATTCTATATTTTGAAAAAGTTCAACACAGTTTTCTCATAGTTGTCCTTTGAACAAGCAGAATTCAATTACAGGAGCTCTTGAATGGCATCCAGTCCCTTACCTCAAGGCAACCGGCTGGTGCCCAGCGAAACAATCTCCTCAAAACAAGCATCCGTTTTCCTTGTAGACCTGAGGCACCTACAGCTGGAGCACCTGCTTTCTCTCTGCTGACATGAGAAGAAACAGAGACATCCAGGACTTACTGCCTAAGTTACTGCAGGAACTTAAAATTTAGGTGCAAATTTTACATGTTTCAGTAAATGTAGCATATTTACCACCCCTTAGAAGTTATTTCATGCGTAGTACTTTATTCTTGTGGTTTTTGTCAATTCTTGTGAATTGAAACCAGACTTCCATGCTGAGCTGACATGTTTTTTGTTTTTATGAGTCTTTAAACTATTATAAGCCTCCAGGAGGGCACAGATTTCTACATATTGTACACTGACATGCAGACCAGACTATGAAATAACATGTTTTGAGAGCATTTCTGCATATCATTAATTTAATAATCGAAGACTACTGGCCTTCCATGTGTTCATTGCTCTTTAAGCAGAACCAACTCAGCTGTTTTCCAAAAGCCAAGATGTATTTTGAAATGAATGATGGTCTTCAAAAACATCTTCACTGACTGCCAACTTAGGGATGCTTGGCAGGTAGAAGAATCAACTTCAAGTCACCTCAGCTGCATAAAATAGTGACTGGAATTCCACAACAGCCAGCATATAAAACACTTTATTTAAAAGAGTCAATACTGGAATCCTAATTTTGCCTGCAACTAAATTTGCTTGTATGCTTTTTGCTGCATGCTGAGCATCATTCATTAAATTTAAGATCTCTATCTGAAAGGTAATAGTGTCTGTCCATCATGCAGAATGTCCTATCATACTGGCAAAATGGATTTTTATTGAAGATGTAAGTAGTAGATTGCAGGCCTGTGATGGAGCTGAAGCTGAATTAGGTTACGGGTGCAGAGGAGCGGTTCGTAACTGAGACTCCTTGGGGAGTGGGGAAGGTCCCCCTGGAAAGTAATCATGCCTAGGCCTCAGATGGCTTGTCTCACTTCCATTTTCACCCCTTATGAATTATTTGTCCCTGCTAGTTGAAAAGGTCATAGGTCAGTACTGCTCCAAATCCCCTGGATTTTGACAGTAAAAGGGTCTCATGAATAATGAAGTATGGCTTTGTGCACACCAGGGTAACAGCTGAGTGAGGAAGAAAGGATCCTCCCCACAGAAGGAACTTCTGTGTGTTTTGAACAACTCATCACCATGCACAAGAAGTCAATTTGTATCTGCAAGTGTTAGTACAAGCTCCTAACCAGAGGACATATGTTCAGGAAAAGCTGAGAACAATGTCTTGCACGCTCCCAATCCCAAAGAGTGACAGTATTTGAAATTAAAAATGTTCCTTGAAGTGTCTTGCTATATAAATCATTTGGAAGTGTGTCCTTATCAGTTATTTAGAAGTGCTGAATTTTAGCTGGAAAAATGTAATAGCAGAACTCTGGTTGAGCCTTGGCTGATAACCTAAATGTGCTGACCATGAGAGGCATACAGATTATACCTAAAATCCAGAGACTACAAATGAACCTTGAATTTTCAAGTGCACAACAGGCTCTGAGAAAATAAGTCAAATTCAGGTATTTTTCAGCTGCAGCCTGGAGTCCAACTTCTATCCAACCTGCTCTGTTCCTGACTGTGAATTACAACTGGACATGAGAGTGAGACAGGTGAAACCAAGGGCAGCTATTTCAGGAGGCTGCACCAGTCAAAATGGCAAACGAAAAGAAAAATTGGTCCAACCTGTCTTTCTGTCACTTAGATAAAAATATGTCACGAAAAATGCATGAAGTCTAAACTAATTAATTCTTTGTACATTTCCAATTCTATTCATAGTTATTTATAATTGGTTCCAGACAGTGCCTATTCTAAATAACTTTTTCTTGGGGGGTGGGGGGGATTGTAGGTGGGAAGGAGTTATACTTCTTTTAAACAGAAAGTTTTAGGCAGGCATGTAAGTAGCTGCTTTTTTTGTTTTTTTTTTTTTTTTGGCTATCAATAGGTCTCTGAATATACTCTGTACATATTGGGATAAATTATATTATTTGTCAAAACTGTTGCAAATGAGACACATGAGCTGACTCAGTCTGTGGACTGATTACATAAGCTACTGGGAATCCAGGTCAAAGCAAAATCATCTTTGGGGAACTACCAGGTTAGAGATAGTGTCTTGTCTTTATCCTATAATATGCCTAATCACAAATACATTTAGAAAGATTTTTTAAGAAGCACAAAACCTCATTTTTAACAGGATTTAGGAAGAGAAAGTTGTGCTTTAGAAGGGTTATTCAACTATGCATGAAATCCCATTGCCTGTAAAAGAAAAACAGTATCTTTTTTTCCAGATTCTCCTCAGGGTAGTAACCCAAAAACATTTCGCCACTGAAATAATTTTTGCACACAGCTAATCATGAGGCTTTACAGTACTTGCCAGTCAACTACTGGTTTGGAAGTCTCAAAAGCAAGTGAGACGCTGTCTTGGTATTTACACTGGACCACAAAATCCTGTTCATCCAGCACACGCTATGTGTACACATATGACATTTGGGCAGAAATTACTTAAGGGTGTATTTTCCTCTTTTTGTTTGCTTGGAGGTTTTGTTTATTTGTTTACCACTACTTTCTCCCTGGAGGGGGACTTCCTACAGGAGGCATTGCACAGGATCCTGATGGGTTTGTTTAACAGTTATTGAAAGGACAGTTATGAGTGTGGGATTAAATTAACATCTTTTACAGGTCAAGCTTTCACTTGAAGCTTTCCTGTGTCTCTGTGTTTGATTTTTCATGTTCTTTAATCCCAGAATTGCAAGAAACTATTTATTATAAGCCTATTTAAAACATTGTGGTGGAGACCACCTGGTGCTCAGTGCTGAAGGGGTTAGTCTGAGAGAAACAAGGCTGAATAAAATATAATTCTCATGATGCCCATCCACATGATGCTTAATTAGTCCTCATTTGGGGGCACTGAGAAGCTGTGAGCCAGAATAATCAGTGTTTTTATGGATAGTAACATCAGATGAATCTTTGGAAGAAAATGACAAAAATATTTGGGAATTTTTTTTCTTCCAACTTTCAGGCATTGTTAGGGTGCAGAATAGTGGAAATGGAAGCTCAGGAAATTAATTCACTTGACTTCTCCAGCTCTCTACATAGCTGTATGAACTACTGAGAGAAGACATGGTCTAGAGTTTTTGGTCTATTACAAGCCAAAAATAATCAGGGCCAACCTGGTGCTAGAATAAGCTGGCATAATACTCTGCCTCACCTTCATCCACAGCCACAGATACTTACAGGTTGTAAGAACCCCTCAGTAAATCATATAAATTTAGCTCCAGTTTTTGCAGGAAGGAACTGGGTATTTATGCAGCTATTTATGCAGCTGCAGCTGTTATCCTGCATTTATTTGTTTTCCACACACACTGTTATGGAAAAAAAATTCTTCCTTTAGAATTGGTAAGTCCATTCTAGCCCCCACTTTGATAATTAGCATTTGATGAGGCTACTTGATCTTGCATTTAACACTTTTCGTCAATACTTGGTGGCACTACCATGCATTAAGTGCTAATACATTATTTCTAGGACCATTAAGATCCAGAGTGATTGCCACAGTCATTGTTTTATGGAGTCAGCAAACTAGAGAAACGAGTCACAGGAATCTTAAAGACCATTAGCCTGTTTTTATGATATTTCCAGAGGATGGTATGTCAATTTATGCAAGTAGCATGGGTGTTTTTCTCTTATTTTAAAGTAATATTAAAGAGAAATTTAAAGCAAGCTGTAAATATGCATTAAAGACATTAAAAGAATTTTTCCTGAGAATTAATGAATGTGGTAAGTGCCCTGTGGTGAGACAGTGCTGGATTTTCTTTGAAGTCAAAACTGAGAATTCTGGTTGGTAATTTTCTAGATGATAAAAACATTCATCTGATAGCAACAATTATTTTTCAGTGAAGGCTACTGCAACCTGCAATAGCATTGTACTCTGTTCCTAGTCTTATCACTGTCTTTTTGACTTCTATTCTGCTCGAAGACTGAGTCCTTTGCTTTTTCAAGGCACTTCACTAATCCCTACAAGCACCATGTCTTTTCAAATTAAACCACAAATGTGGCCTTAAAGTACTGGTAAAAATCTAAAGTAAATCTGCAAGGGAAAGAAAAATATAATTTATGCTGGAAGTCCAAACTAGTAATTCTTATGCTTTCATAGAGGTGTGGATAGGAAAAGAGAAGGGGAATGAATCTGAGAAGATGGTTCAGCCCAGATGAGTAGTTATCACCTTTAATTTCCTGGTCTCTCTGGGCTTGTCAGTAATATTTTGGGGGGAGTTGTGTTTCAGTGGTCATAAGGACACTGTTGTGTTTACGGAAAAAAAGAGCAAAGAGTCCTTTTATATTGCTCTCCAGTCCGTGGGTACATAATCACCTACTACACCAGAGCAGCTGGTGATACAAACAGGGCCCAGCATGAGCTGGGAGTGAAATACCTGTCATGCAGCACCATTGTCCCTGTGTGTATAGTCTGAGAGTTTTACTCAAGATTTAGCCTTCCACAGTGCAGGTGGTGGTGCTGTGCTACCAATGGTCACAAAGAAGCAGAAATTAGCGCAAAAGGATGTGGAGGTGGCTTTCAGCACGCCTTTATGCAGCCACTTTTCCCTACGGGCTGGCATCCGGGTCTGTAGCATCCAGAGGAAGAGAAGAGCTGTTGCTGTTGATCTGAAACAGTGGTAAGTGGTGCTTGGAGGATGCCAGATTGAAGTGGGAGCATGAAGAAGTCAGATTTCACTGTTCAGTGGCCTAAGTAAATGGGATCAGAGTTGGCAGTGTCTAGTTCAGAAAATTGCATGCCACCATTAGAGTAAACTGCCTCCTAATCAGGAGGTGTGCTACATGTGATAATCCAGCAGGTCACATCTGTAAATTCAATGGCCAAACATTTAAAGGCATTAGAGGCTCATAAGGATAGAGAGGAGCACCAAATGTTATTTTCAGAAGTGACTCCTATTACCTTAATTGCAATAAAATCTGTGGGAATCAGGCAGTGAAGTACTTAATGCCTCCCTGAGAAAACTCTGCAAGGTGCCTGTTTTTATCACTACATGCCTACGTGCCTCTTAAAATCCTATCTGTCAAGAGACATCTCCTACCTGTAAGGCTTTAGCGCTGCTGAGTAGCGGAGATGGAAGAAGGATTAAGACACAAACGCTTCAGTGTTTGAGCCCTCCCTGTGTAATGTCTGTGCATGGCTCTATTTGTGTGTCTGGTGCCACAGGAAGTGGATCACATAGGGACAGGCCATCAGAAAGCAAGGATGTGGCACACAGACTTCCCAAAAGGTATCAAAGCAGAGAACAAAAAAATCAGAGCATTGTCTTGGATTCCCATTCCCCTGAGCAGATGACGAGCAAAGGAGAACATGTTTAGTACCTTGTTCCTTAGATCACAATAGCAAAAGTACAATCTGGCTCCAGGGCTAAATAAAGAAGGAAAGAGCACTAAGTCCTGCTACCAGCTGTGATGGAAAAAGGCCTGCTGTGTTCTCCAGGAGGATTATTGCTATTACCAGTAGCTGGAGAGATGCACATAAAATTGTGTGAATGAAGAGTAGAAAGGTAAACTTTCAACACAGGTAATCAAAAGAATAAAGAAATCAGAGATTATTCTTTCACAAAAATCATTCTCTTCAAAATCTTATTGCAAATACTATCTTGCAAAATAATCTAGCAATTTTGTATTTTAAAATACGAGCTAATTAGTGATACATACAAGAGACAACAGGACCTTGAAAAAGGCTGCTTAAAAAGCCTTCACCTCAACTGTGTCAGGAACTGTGGTTTAAATGCAAAGCTGGTGAACATTCAGATGCATAGTAGCAATCAGGCAGCCACTGAGAGAATTCAGCAAGGAGCACAGAGACACATGAAACTGCAGAGCAGTATACTTGTGTGACAGTAAATGCCAAGATGTGAACAGAGGAGCTGAATTCAATGTGTGGAAGGCCAGCAGGTCCTGTGGAGTAAAACCTGATCATGAAAAGCAGGGTCATAGACAGACTGGAAAGTACACGGTCATGTCAAAGCCTGTGGGGAGAGCAGCTAAAGAAAAACCAAAGCACAATCAGGAAGCAGGCACTGATTTAGAGTTTGGATGTATAGTATACTAGGCTGTGCAAAGTGGCAAAAATGAATGGTTTGTAGGTGCCAGGCTGGCACCACATGCAGTAATATTGGAATAACCAGATGTAGGCAAGAAACTGAATGTCAGGCAGATAGATACATACAGAACTATGGAGATATTAAGGGTTATTCAAGGGAAGAAAACAACACTGTCATCTAGCAACACTGAATGGCATTTTCCTGATTTCCTAATCCCTTGGACTATGTGTTAGTACAAGCATAATAGAAAGCACTTGAGATCATGCTTTCAGTTATACCGAAGACACAGAAGGCCCCATTGTCAGTGCAAACAGGCAAATAGATGATGCTTTGACAGCTGCTCTGCTCTCTGGGCTTGAGCTCATCTCTGCAGAGTCAGTCAGGCTCAGCGCAGGGTGCCTGCAGCGGCCACTCCAGGCTGGGGTAACTGCACCTCTGCCAACTGACTTTGCTGCAGTGTGCAGAGGGAGGATCATATGAGCTAAGGAAGGGGTAGCATGTGTCTTATAGAAAAGATGAAGCATAGGTCAGCTCCCAGAGCTGGATATCATTGCTACTAGAGGAATGAGTCTTGTGACTGGAGTGCTGGCACCAAGGGCTACAGGCTTCAGGAGCAGTAGGCAGGGCAGGTGAGGGGGAGGTGTGGCACTGTAAGGAAGAGGTTTGATGGCTCAGCCCTCATAGTTAGTGATGGTGTGCTGAAGAGCCTCTGGGTGAAGATTAGGGGGATGGAAAACAAAGGAGATACTGTAGAGGGTATTTACTACTGATTGCTCATCCGGGATGTAAGCATCCATGAGTTATCCTATAGGCAATTAGGAGGACTCTCTGGATCAGTAGCCCTTGTCCTTATGGGAGATTTCAACTTCCCAGGCATCAGCAGGAAATATCATACTTCTGTGACAAGTCTTGGCAATTCCTGAGGTTTATCGCAGAATACTGTTTGTCATTCATATTTAGTGAGCCAGCTAGGAAAGATGCCCTCATGAGAAGGACTCATGAGGTGTGTGACCATAGGTGGCTGTCTCGGCTACAGTGTTCACGAAATGGCTGAGTTTAAGATTTTCACTGTAAAGACAAAAAAGGATGGCAGAGTTGCTACCCTGGACTTCATGAGAGCAAACTTTATGCTATTCAGGGAGTTACTTAGAAGAGTGCTCTGGGAATCCTTTCTTAAGGGCTTAGGAGTCCATGTGTGCTGGGTCAGTCTTTAAGATTCACCTTTCAGAAGCACAGGAACAGGCAACTTCACCATGTTTTAAATCAAGCAAGCAGAGCAGAAGACCATCTTGGCTGAACAGGAACTCCTTGTGTAGGTCAGGAGGAAGAAGAAACTGTATGACCTCTGGAAGCAAGGCTAGGCTTCTCAGGAACCTGAGTATAGATCTGTGGTTCATTTACACAGGGAGAAGACATGAAAGGCCAAAGCTCAATTAGAGTTGAAACTGGACAGTGTTGTTTCAAATAACAAGAAGGGTTTCTTTTTCAGGTGAGGTCTGAAGAAAATATTGGACTGATACTTGGTGAAGGTGGTCATCTGACTAACAGGAATGAGCAAAAAGCAGATGCATTCTATGCACTTTTTGTCTTAGTCTTTAACAGACCTTCAGCTTCCCAGTCCCCTGAGTTGGAAAACCATTTTCTTTCCATTTGTGGACACTAGAATTGTAAGGGACGAGCTGTATCAGCTGAATGTTCACAAGTCCATGAGGCTTCATGTGATTCCTCCAAGAGTTCTGAAGGAGCCAGTGAATGTTACATCAGGACTCCTCTCAGTCATCTATCAAAGGTCTTCGAAGTTTAGGGAGGTCCTGCAGACTGGAAGCTTGACAGTGTTACTCTAGTCTACAAAAAAAGGCATGAGGGAAGACCCAGGGAACTACAGACCTGTTAATATAACCTCAGTTTCTGGAAAAGTTATGGAGATTATTATACTCGGTATTACTGAAAGATGTTTAAAGTATGATGCAGTCATAAGGAACAAGTCAATAGGGGTTCACAAAAGGGAAGTCCCATTTAACTGATATGATATCCTTCTATAATAGGGTCATCTGTTTAGTGGATGAAGGAAATGCGGTGAATACAGTTTTTTCAGGATTTTAGTAAGCTTTTGATACTGTACCTCAGCATCTTTCTAGACACTCCATGAAATGAGTGGATTCATGATGCACTGGTTGAAGAACTGGCCAAAGGACAGATCTCAAAGGATTGCAGTGAATGGGGCTGCAGCTGGCTATTGACAGGTCACCAGTGGTGTTCTTTGGGGTTTAGTTTTAGGGTCAGTTCTGTCATGTATATATATATATCAATCATCAGGATGCAGGAGCTGAATGCTCCACTAGCAAGTTTACTGGTAATATCAGACTGGGAGGTGCTGTTTACTCTTTTGAGGGTCAAGATGCCTTGCAGAAGGATGTAGCATTGGGCAATGATTAATGAGAGAAAATGTAACAATTCAAAATGCTGGGTTCTGATCCACCTAGGATTCAGTAATGCTGGACACAAGAATAAACTGGAAGAGGAGTGGCTGAAGAGCAGCCCTGCAGAAGGGTATCTGGGGGTACTGGTGGACAGCAGGCTCAGTGTGAGTCAGCAGACGGCCCTGGCAGCCCAGAGGGCAAACCCGGTCCTGGGGTGCATCAAACAGAGCATCACCAGTCACTCAAAATTATCCCTCTGTATTCAGTGTTGGTGTGGCCTCACCTGAAGCACTCTGTGTAGTTCAGGGCTCCACCATGTCAGGAGGATGTGAAGGTCCTTGAATGCATCCAGAAGAGGACAGGGCTAGAAGCAATGCCCTGTGAGGAACAGCTAAGGGCTCTGGGTTTGCCTAGCTTGGAGAAAAGCAGGGTGAGGGGCAACTCTCTACAGCTTCCTCAGGAGAGGAAGTGGAAAGGGTTGTGTGGTGCTCTTCTCACTCGTGTCCCACCGACAGGATGCATGGGAATGGTTCAAAGCTGCCCCACAGGACATTCAGACATTAGGACACAGACACAGGACATTAGGAAGCATTTATTTACTGAGAAGGTGGTCAAAGACCCTGGAACAGTCTTCCTAGAAAGGTGGTTTATGCCCCAAACCTGTCAGTGTTTAAGAGGCATTTGGAAAATGCCCTTAATAATATGTTTTAACTTTTGGTCAGCCTTGAAGTTTTAACTTTTGGTCAGGCAGGTAGACTAGATACTTGTTGCAGGTCAGTTCCAGCATAAATATTCTATTCTACTCTATTCCATTATGTCCTATCCTGTCCTTTCCTGCTGTGATCTTCTCTGCCTTTGCAGTTGCACCCTGAGGCTGTTCATTCAGGTCTGGTTTTTTCATGAAGTAAAATCAAATTCTTTCTCCTAGCAAGGAAAGGTGCAGAGTGATGCATTTTCTGCTTTCTTAGAGACAGTTTCTCTAGCTCAGAGCAGGCATACAGTGGCAGCACAACATGAAGAAGTTTGAATGAGTTGATTTCTCACTTACCTCTTGGATGAGGCAGCTGCCAGGTGTCTCAGCCCAGTATCTTCTGCAATCCCTAACCCCATTAATCAGCTCAACATAACAAATGAGGGATCATTCTCCAGCTATCCCTAAATTTGTAGTGGGTTGGTGTGTTTTTTCTGTAAGTTGATACTAGTTCACTGACATAACAGGCAGTATTAATAAAGCCTTAGTCACAAAGCTGGAAAGAATGCTTGCTTTTTACACATAGGACCAAGAGCTGCCTGGATCCTTCTTTATTTGAGCAAGCAGCCAGAAAGTTAGAGGAAATAATGAGAAAAATGCGATGTACTTGTCAATACAACTTCATGATTGAGTGTAGATGGTGATGAGAGATGAGACATATTGCTGCTTTTTGCCAAAAGCTATGGAATCACAGTGCAGTGTCTTCATGTTTTGCTGCACGATTTTGTAATGATGCTGTGTTCATACACAGCAAAGCAGTATTGCTCAGCAATGCACTGTCAAGACAGAACACTAATAATTATGTGGCTTCTTTGGAATGAGCTAACCTTGAAATCCAGTAATTAAGTAGCAATGTGTGTCTTGGTTTAACTCCCTGTCTTGGTTTAATTCAGTATAATTTTTAAGTGCAAAAAATGTCCCTATATTTGTGTTCCAAAAATCAATATTTACTGTTTGTAAGATAGAATTTTGAAACAGAAAAGCTGTAGTGGAGGCCTGTAAACTGCTCTGAATCTCTGCTGTGTAACACTGCCTGAACCTGAAATTTGTGTGTAAACTTGGTTCCTACTTGGTATACTACAGCCATTCTGCATATGGACATGCATACAGCATATGGTTAGACTTACTAAAAAAAGCTTTTTGCTTGAATAAACCACTACAAGTCCCATCAGCCCGGCTCTGCCCTGTCTGCAGTGAAGATCTGTTACTACAGGCCTTGGCAATTAGTTCAGGAGAAGTTTCCAGTCAGGATTCATTTTTGACATAGATGAATGAGGACTTTGGTGAGACAAGTCAAAAAGGGTTTGCCCTACATAATTTGGCTGAGCATTGGGCTTTGAGAAATGAATGATTACATTTAGAATTGCCTTTCACATTAATAGCTGGAGAAGATCTGTCTAGCTGTCTATATGAGAGTGGAGATTTATTTTCTGGGGTAAAAGTAGAGTGAACTAATTTCTCCATTCAGAGAAAGTTTTAGGTTGGGTAGTCACCTTTTTTTGAAGGAGAAGAATATTCCTGATGATAAAAAGAGTATATAGAAATGAGACTGCTTTTTGGAAATTGAATAGTATCTTCTTCTCCAGAGATCCATAACCATTAACCAAAAGACTACCAATTTAAAAACAAGTTTTTGAGGAGAAAAGGTTTCTTTTATCAGAGAAGGTATAATTTCAGAGATGCACATGCTGAGCTGACTTTACAAAGCAGTCAAGCAGTTTTACGTTCCAAAACTTTTAAGATGTGCGTACAACATACAACTAAAATTTCTCTGACAGGTACATGGAAATTCTGCTAATCCTTTGTGTCAGAAATATATTTTTGGAACGTGTAAGGCTAGGAATGTGGAATGTCTTTTTTAATGCAATACCATGAAGTTAGAAAATCTAGGAATTTATAAAATATGTGGTTTTTTCCTCTGTACCTTCACCCCGCAGCAATTTAGGAAATGATGGGCTTCATCTTAAATCCTTGTGTGTTCTTCTTTGTGTATTTTCAGGATTCCTCTTTGATTGGAACAGCCACAGTGGCTGGTCCCAGGACAAGTGCAATAATTGGAGATCAGGGAACACCACCGAAGGTCCAGCTCCCCCTCAATATGTAAGCAGCTCATCTCAGTCACAGTGTACTCTTTGTTTCCAATTGTGCGTGTATGTGCGTGTGTGTGCTTGAAATCTGAATGCCCAGGTGCATTCAGAGAAGAGAGAGACTGCAATTTCAAACAGAGGCAGCCCCTGCTGAAATTGAAAAATTAATAGAGAAGGGCAAGACTTCCTCCTTTCTGTGTGAGCCCTTTTAGACTTTGTTATAGCTGTATGGATCACTGTGAAGCAAACTGAATACCTCAGAGCTAGACCAAATCTTCCTCCATTTAAAGCTCTTATAAAGGTGTAGTCCCACGCAATCAAACACCTGATATATTCATCATTAACCAGAAAAAATGACCCAGCTGCATTTTTTTTGTGCCATAAGCAATGAATGAACAAAGGCAATGAATGAACTTCACATCTTGGACATATGGTCTTGTTGAATAATGTTAATAGTAGATTAACAGAAGGTTTACAGAACAAAAAGAGTAGACTTCATTATAGCTAACCTGGTTGGTTTATCTGATACCTGCTTAGTTAAACTACTGAACTGTTCCCTCTGGACACATATACCTTGTAAAAGCAGGACAACTATATACATACACACACACACACACACACACACATATGCAAATCCGTATTTTTGGGGTTTATGATATGGCTAAAACCAGGTCTGAATTCACAAACAAAATCCTAAAAATAACAGAGAAGATCTTCTTTAAGAACAACAGCGGGGCTGGAACAGAACCAAATAAATTTCTTCTTGGCTAACAGAACCAAATAAATTTCTTCTTGGCTACTTATTTGAGATCTTTATACCTGAGGAGTGCCATACATCACTGAATGCCCCACAGAGAAGTCTCATCACCACCCTGTCGTCACCCTGCGCAGTCTGTGTGCACATGGTGGGGCACATGTTTATTTCAAGTTTTGCCCGGACTAGAAAGCAGTAACTGGCAATGTTTGCAATACCTAGTAGCTGAATCAGGACATTTTCCAGCTCTCCAGCAATGCCCCTGACTCCATGCCTCAGCAAGCCTCCCGTTCTCCCTCCCATGCTTCTCCTGTCATCTCCCTTGTGAAGCAGCCTTGTAATCCAGTCTGTCATTTTGCTTTTGCAAGCCAAGTTCCAGTCAAAGAGGATGCATTATTTGAAAGCTGTAGCAGTAGTGGGGAGGTGCAACTCTAGACAGAGCCCTGGGGCTTCTGTTATAAGCAGAGTCACAGGCAGCTACCCAAGGCCAAGAACATAAGCTACCTTCTCACTTAGACCTTTTTTTAGGGAACTTCTAATAAACATTTTGTGTTCTTCTAGGTCCCATTCCCTAACCCTTAGCCTCACTGTTTCACATAGCCCCGAATAATTTGATACTACATTTTGCAAGATTTCAGATTGTTGTTTTAACACTTTCTTCTAGGCTGTACAGAGTTAGCTGGTGAAGTTTCACACCTAAAATCTAGAGAAATGTGAAATGTGTCCAAATCCAAAGACTGTGGCTTAAGGCAAAATCATCTTCAGCAAATGGGACCAGTAGACTTGATTTCCTGCCAGAGGAAAAACCCAGAAACAATTTCCAGGGAGGGAAGCTGCCTGCAATCAAACTGTTTTCAGCCATGGGTGAGAACAGGCATCCCCCCAGCTCTCCCACAGCACCATCTAAGCCAGGAATTGAGCTGGTGGGCTGTGGATGCAGGCTGGGTTTGGAGAACCCTGTGCCTCTTTGCAAGAGGAGACCCCCAGGGATGGGCATCCTCACTGCCCCACACATGTGGTGGAATCTGGTTCACAAAGGAAGTGCTGATCACTTCTGCTGTCCCGGGGTCACCCTATATGGTTGTCACACACAAGCTTTCATCACTTTAGCCATACAGAGATTGGTCTGTTTTGGTATGGTGTCCGTGCTGGGCTGTTGTACCTTCTTTTAGTCTCTGCAAGGATTCTGACTCTCTATCCGGAGGATGTTTAGGCTCATTGTGATATTGGATATTCAGACTTACTGGTGGCTGATTTGGGGGAATTTGCTGGGTGAAGCTAGTAGGAGAGAACAGAAAGAAACCAGTAGGAGAGCTGGAGATAGCTGCAACGCACAACAGCCTATGATCCACTTAGGGTAATTTTCCTTGCACCTTCTTCCAGCATCTCCAGCTGTAAATTACATTACATGTAGCCCCTCAGGGAAAAAGGCTACGTAAGTCTATCTAAAATGCTCTATCCCTGACCACCTTCTTTACCCATAGCTTCTCAATCTGAGCCCTGTGTTAAGTAGCAATTTCAAAAGGGACAGTCAAAGCCACACTTTCTGCTCCCTTGAGTGAGTGTAGTCTGGCACTTTCTGTTATGTCCTTGCAGAGCACAGTGTTAAGGATTAGCACTGAAGCATGCAACCTTATTTCTTGTCAGGGTAGTGTATTTTAATGTCCTTCAGATCATATGTAGCCTTATGTTTTCCATCAGGTGAACAGCTACAGACCTGCTCAAGACCACCTGATTATATAGGCTAAACAAAGGATGCGCTGGGTGGTTTTTCCCATCTGTTGACTAACAAAATACAGTTTCTGATTAGGTCTTTGTACCCCGTGCATGTGGTAAACAGAGCCAGGCACATCAGCTTAAGCATTCCCCAAGGAGCTGTTACCAAATATTTCATATTCTGCTCATTACTGCTGTTTATTTACTACCTTCAGAACAATAATAAGGAAAACTACTGGTACAATAAAGGAGTAGAATCAAGAAAAATAACAGGATTTATTCCTCAATTATATTTCCTGGAGAGCAGAAGTAAAAAGTCATGTATCATTCTTATTGGCTGAAAATCTACAATCACAACTATTATAGTTTTGATTTTTTTCTCTGGTTCTTTGCTATATGGTGGGCAGCAAGCCTCTTCTCACCCATCCCTAAGCCTAAGAGCATTCTGCTGCACTTTGTAGTGTAAATGCACTTTCTCTGTTTTCCCATTTCTCTTAATCTATCTTCAGTTTTCCCATTTCTCTTAATCTATCTTCACTGCCTGTAAATCACAAATAAATAAAAAAACTCAAAAAGGCACAACCTTAATCAAGAATTACCAGAAATCCCTTTTTGCATCTGTAGAAAAGCTACAGTACAAAAAAAATCTGATATTTACAAAGAAAGTGTTGTTCTGTGTGTGCACTCTTGCTATTCTATCCCGACTTTCCATTATTTCCCAAAGTGCAAGCAGTCATTCTTAATTTTCAACAAGGATCTCTCTAAACAGAGAGAGTATCTGTAGGGATTTTAAGCTGTAGTCATTTCACAACAGTAGACACGTCCCTGAAATAGTAACAGAAGGACAAAAGAGAGATAAATAGAAAGAGTCTAAACAAAGGGAATAAATAAAAGCTGTAATTAAATAAATAAAAAGTTCTACATATTGGATCCTATATTAAAGATTTCTTAGAATACTTGCATGTAAGACATCCAAAACCAAATTTTACCCCTTCACTTACTTAAGTGAAACCCCCTTGCCTTTTCTCACTTCTTGTTTTACCAACATAGGACAAAAATTCATACCAGATCAGAACAGTTTGGTGTGTTGTTTCTAAACTTGGCCAACATATATAGCATTGAGAAAGCTGCAAGAAAAGCTTTTGAAATAGCCTACCCATAAGAAAAGTTTCTTCTTAAACGCCACAACAGAGGTGGATCCCACCCTGCAGCATATGAATGTATACTTCTTTAGTTCTTCCAGATGCTAGGATTTGCAGAGCTGTCCTACTCGAGTCCTTGTTATTCTGGCTGTCGCTGTAATTGCTAAGTCCTTAAGATGGGTGCTGCTTTGTGGCAGTGTTTTGCTTTGGTTGTGCCCTGAGTGAGAAGACTGTCTCATCAACTTCTAAATTACCTTTTACTCTGATTAGTTATTCCCTTATTGTCTTAGAAACCAGTCTCTGCCTCCCTTGTTTGTGAAGCGCCCTGTAATGATGTCCCTTTTTAACTACAACTTCTGAACAGTGCTTCTGCTTGCTTTCTGCTCTGTGGGGCTGGAGTTGGAGCAGAACAAGTGGTGGTTGATGTCATCTATGTGCTTTCTCCCTGTGTGACCTCTCCCCACAGCTACCTAGCCCTGTACGCCTACAAGCCTCAGAAGAACGATGAGCTGGAGCTCCGCAAAGGGGAGATGTACCGGGTCACTGAGAAGTGCCAGGACGGCTGGTTCAAGGGCACATCTCTGAGGAGTGGGATGTCTGGTGTCTTCCCAGGCAACTACGTGACACCTGTATCAAGGTGAGGACTTGTACTGGGGCTGAGAGGGATTCTGGAGGGTGCTGAAAACAAGGTAGCTCTGCTTTTAAATCACATTCCCCTTCCAGAAATTCTCTGGTGGCACTGCGGGCTTCAGTAATGAGACTTGCTGGTTGTAGTGCTGGAGTTATCCATGTCCTCAGGAGATTGCACTAGTTGTATTAGATGATGGCACTTATAACCACTGATAAGCTCAGGATTCACTATTGTAAGGAATCTGCTGGCTAATGACTTTGTTGTCATGAAATTACTGGACATGCAACATGAGGATGGCTTGTGTCTTACTTTTCAGTAGCTCCTCATGTCAATTTTGTACTTCTTAAAGTGAAGATCTGGAATGGTTTGGATCTGGACTAATGTTTGAACTGTTAAAACTCCAACGTGGTAGGAGAGTTAAGTGAATTGTCTGATTTTACCTACTCCTGCATCAGTTGCAGAAGATGAGAAAAGGAAAGAAAGGCATTTTTGTGGAGGAATGCCATTTGTCAGAGTTCGTTATTTGACAACATCAAAGGCTGTTTCTGATCTAGAGCCCACTCTGAAATAGTCTGAAAGCTGAAAAGAAAGTTCATCTCTGCCTCCCAGACTGTTTGCCACACGTGTTCCTTGCAGGTGAATGCTGGAATATGTGTGCCCATATTGCCTTTACAGCAGCCGTGGATTTGCAAACTGAACTCATTCCTTCTCATGTGCTCTCAGTCTCTCCTCCCACATGCACACTGTCTCCACCGTTTTTGACTCTTCTCCAGAGAAGGGCACCTCAAAACTCAGACACTGTTGATCTTGAAAAATTGATGCTGCTTTTTTCCATCTACAGTTTATGTCAAGTGTATAGTATGTGTTCTGAGTAAGACCAAAAGCTAAGAACAGGTCAAAAGGTGATAACTAAGCTGGCTGACAGTCCTGATATTGCATTTGAGTAAAGAAACCCCAAATATTAATTCATTGCTTCTTCATTGTTCATCAACCTAAATATATTTACCTTATATTATAGAGCCCCTTGGCTGCCTTCACTCCTTGCCTCTTCAGCTCTTAATTAGTAAGGAAGTTTGTGCTGAAGCACTGGTTACCTGAATCAGCAAGACTTTATTAAATGCAGCATGTCACAGCTAGGACAAGACAGAGGAGTGCTACAGGGCAGAAGTGCTTTCCACAAAACCTGAAGGCAGCGATATGATTATATTATGATCCTGTGCGCTAATTAAGTTCCTGTATAAATCACCCTCAGTGAGAATAGCAAGAAAAATCTGATAGCAACAAAATCTCCTATTTGCACTACTTTCAACATACTTTGTTCCCCTTTAACAACAGAGCAGAGGATTAGATTCATATATGTTTTTCTGCCTACAAAAAGAAAAGAAGTTATGACTTTAATACACTGAACTAGATTTATAAGCTGCCAAAACACGTGTGTAAGTGGAGCATGATGGAAAAAGAACAAAACCCTTCAGATGGACAGACAGGAACAGGGCAGCAGAGAAAATCTGCCACGTCCAACATCTATCCATCTCTGTTTGAGTCACAGATAGTTTCTGTACTTGTTGGTGTGCATGTTTCCCTGAACACAGCTCTCAGTGGACTGTTAGATGTGCTTTTCTGGCAAACTCAATCTAGTGCAGATGGCCAAGCCAGCTCCAGCTGAACCTTCCTGCCATTCTGCCAGCTCTTCACAGCAGATGACAGACAGTCAAGATTTCCATCTGGTGGGATCCCCAGCTTTTCCCAACCTGGAGGCTTATTAAAAAAAAAATTGAAGAAATGAAAAAATCAGATTCATTTAGCAAAATGTAATCCAGGCAAACCTTGCACCATGAGATGAGTCAAGTCAGTGACACCATAGTGTTGTCTTTCCTCCTGTGACTTTAGGGGGAGGGAGGATTGGGCAGAAGGGATAGCTATCTTTTGCACTTTTGAACCATATCTTCCAGCCTGTGCTTTGGTCTTTTTCCATCAGAATTTCAGTCTTTCAGCTCTCCACTCTTTTCTTAGAGTTATTTCTTCTGTCACTCATGCCCTCTGAATCAGACCAGATTGTTCAGCAATACTCCTTTCTGCTCTTCTCCTCTTTGTGTTCCCACACAACAACCTTGGAGACCCAGAGGCTGTCCCAGTCCCACACCCCATAGTTGACTCTTACACTTTTTCTGTGATTCTCTCCTCTCTTGCTAAACCCTTGCACTGTCTCGTTTCCATTTCCTCCACCTTACTTTGTTCTGTGTCATATCCCCTGTGCTGTCATTTCCTGGAAGAGGACCTTGGCACAAGAAGCAGCCCAGGAGAAGAGAACAGCACAAAATAATCCATCCGTTTCATGGCATCTACAGCTGGGGAAGAACACTATTCAGGAACTTGAGTGAGAAACTCAGAGAAAGAGCTGCTGAGCAGCAGCTGAGTTTGTCCATTGGTGTCCTTCTGTCCTCCTCAGTGTCCTTTTGTCCTAGTCAGAGAGCTTTTAGCTCGGTGGTAAGAGGATCAAGACATGCTGTAGTCTGATCTCAATGCATAGGAGAAATAGCCTTGTCCCTTCCCTCTGAGGTCGACTTGGCCACTCAGGTGAAATACAAATTACGCATGCAGTTGAAGTGAGATGTGAGAGAGGCTTCAATGACTGGATTTCTTTTTCATTCAGATCAACTGCATTCCTTCCCCTGCTGCATTCCCTTAGCAACTCTAAGGTAGGGCTGGTTACATCAATAGGGTGAGTGTTCAGCCAAGCCAAGCCCAGTCAAGTCTGCTGCTTCTCAGTTCCCTTCAATAGCCACACACAGATTTGCTGTTATCCATCTTTGTTTCTTCCTGTAGGGCTGTGTGCACGTTTGGTCCAAAGAAAAGATCTCTGAGTCTGTTTTAATTATCACTCCATGTGAAATAGCCTCTGGCAGAAAAAATGACATTTGGGAGATACCCATTTCCTCTGAATTAAGATTTGTGATTTTACTAGAAACTATTCAGACAGAAATGTAGTGTAATAAAAAAAGTGATGAGAAAAACTATCTTTTCTATTTTTACCCTGCACTTCTTCCTGTAGGATAAAGGGGTGAAAATATCCTCCAGCATGCTTATAACTAGGGCCTGTAAAGATAAATATATCAATACCTTCGTTTATTTTAACAACTGATAGGCTATCAGGGTATCATGTTGAACCCCCTAAGTAGGGGAACTTATCAGCACTGTGGTTGGATATTGGGGTCTCTGCAGCATGCTTACACTGTGCACTTGCCTCCATGCAGGGTGCCAGTGGGAGCTGGGCAGCCCAGGAACAGCGGAGCTGGAGGAGCTCCAACAACAAAAGTAGCCCCAGGAGCCATCCATCCCATTGTGGCTGGTCACAGCAATGCCAGCACGGCTGTTAGACCAGTTGTTCCCATCACTGCTCCTCAGACGCATCCCCAGCTGCAGGCGGCCTCTCCGCAGCTGAATAACTGCCTGCGGTACTCGGCGCAGCAGCCAGCCAGCCAGCCCCGCGGCGCCATGCAGATGGGTAAGTGCTCACCCTGCTGCCTCCTGCCCTGCACTGCCAGCACTGATGTAGTACCCCTCGAGTGCCACCCTCCAGAATGTGCCCATCCCCGCAGCCTTCTTTCTCGCTTTAGTCATAGCCTGGTCAATGTGCAGTTTGTCCACTGGTGATGGAGTATGTTTTCTTTGCTTGTAATATTTATGGGTTTCTATTGATCTCTGGGAACCACGTTGTGTTTATCAGATTGTTCTGTTGCTACAGCTGAAATAGATTGTAGTGTTTACAAATATTTATACAATTTATCTGAGTGAAAGCAAGCACTCTGTATACTGAGGAGATTAACAGTTCTGAGTCCGGTTGGCTTGCTGACAAAAAAATACGGCCCTTATTGCAGAGCAAGTAATACATGCCTTGAAATTACGAAGCATTTCACTGGGCTTCAGGGATAAAAGGCATTTATTAGTCAGAATGGGACCCCGTGTTAGTGACAAAGCAAAAGATCTGAAAAATGCTGCCACCTTTTTGAAGTGAGAATGAGAGCTTCTTGCACCAGGGGGCCTCTGTTCTTTCTAGGTTCCCTTTCTGATGTACAGCACAATTTTCTAGAGTACAATTTATTCCCCTTTCCCTGATGTTAAACAGCTTCTGATGTCGAATAAAGTAAAAGTAAATCCTGTGGTGGAACTTTATAGCAAAATTTAAAACGTTTTGTTTCTGATATTTTATAGGGATGTGAGCCATTGTATTTACAAAGGCAGATCAGCAAGGACTGTGCCTGCTGAAAACTGAGGTCTTAGATACAAAACAGTGCAAACACAAATGAGAAATACCCTGCAGAGTAAGTCATGAATTCATACCTTTTGAAGCCAGAAGCCACCATTACAACCATCTAATCTCACCTCCTACACAGTCCAGACCAAAGGGAAGAAAATGTAATCAAACACTTGTGAATCTCAGTCTCGAACACTGGAGACTCCTCTGCTCAACAAACAGTGTAGGGCTTTCCACAGTATCCATATCACACTGGGGAATAATGGATTTATGTTCTTTTTGTCCACTTCAGAAAGTGCTGCTTTCCCCTCAAGTCACCCTTCCGAAAGGTCTCCTGCTCCCACAGTGCAAAGGCAAAAATGTTCCCTTTTGGGTGAAGCTCTCAGGAAGTGTTTGGGTGCTCTCGGTGCCTCCACTGCCCATGTCAACAAACAGGTGACTCCCCTGGAACTGAGGTGACAGGTTGCTTTGCCCCACAGACCTGGCATGCCCCACACCTTCTTTTCACAGTGCTGCTGTGCTACACTTCCACCAGCTTCCCTGATTTAAGATTGCTCCTCCAGATCACTCTGACATCTCTGAAGTGCCAAGGCATTGGCAGGCAGGGTGATCCAGGGACCACAGAGCTGTTCCAAAACCTGCTAAGCAGGGAGTTTTCCAACCTTTCCAGAAGGTTCACGAGATTGTTGTTTTAATTAAATAAACCTTTGCCAGGATAAATAAAGGAAATTTTCATGACTATCAGCAATTGTCTCCATAATGACTGTCCTCACCAGTATCCTTTGGACCAGAGCCCCTGCAGGACAGGTCAATGCACTGACTTTTGGAAAAGCTTTCCAAGAGAGCCAAGCTGGCACAGTATTCAAATCACGTTTCTGTTGGCTTGCAATATACATGAGTAACAAATCAATTTTCTACAAGGCCACTAATGTAGGAATACACCCAAAATGAAATATGAGTGGTGTAGAACAAAAATAGCCTTCAGTGAGCATTGCTAATTAATAGCATGTTTGATGCAGCACGGTCCAGATCCAGAGATCCCAGAGCAAAGGCATACATTGTAACAGTAAGCAGATGAAACTACAGAATAAAATGTGAGAGAGTTCTGCTCAGAGTTGATTTTTCTCAGGCCATTTCTTTTACTGTTTCTTGTGTTTTATGTTTCCTTTGTGTCTGGAAACACCAAGTCCTACATGAAAGAGGTGATGTATCTAATATGATTATCAATTCAGGGTTCTGCATCCAGGTACATGCAGTGAAATTCCATAAGTATGCTTTCCCTCCAAATTTAGGAAAGCCATTGCTCCCTACAAACAGTAGTTCAAAACCTTGATCCTGCAAGCTTAACCATCCCAGAAAATTAGATTTCTGACTGCAACAGTTGCTCATCACAGGTTCCAAATGGGAAAATCAGGAGGGAACCCATTCAAGATAACTAGTGCCTGGCTTTCTGGAAGTGAATTGCATTTTCACTGCATGTTCTTGGTAGTTCTGGGAGGCGAAGATGATAACTAATAGTAAAATAGTCTTGGAGGTGTCTGTAATAACAACTTTTAGGAACTTCCTCATGCTACGTGGTGAAGTCATATCAAGTTACAGACTGGCTTAAGATAGTTTAGCAGATTTGCTATAAACAACACTAGTAAAAAAAAAAGATGTTCTACAAGGAGCTACTGTGAGGGAGAATCAGAAAAACCTTGGAAGTGCTAATCTGATGATGACTGGCCTATCGTGTTTAGTATCACATCAGATAATAGGGCATAAGGTGGATGATATTCCTTCCTGGGAGGAATGCTCAGCGGGCATAGGGAGTATGATTAATGGCACTCTGTCATTTCAGTCCCTGTTAATGGATGCCAGTGATAACCACAGGAATACGAACTAGTGGCTTGAATTGTTCTAGCATTATTGTTTAGTTATAGATTGAGTGAACTCCAGCTGCATAAAAGTTTGTCCTTCACATGAATTTGTATGAAAATCACAGATCAAAGTAGGTCAGAAATTTTCCAGTAAAATGCATCTTGATCAAAGAAAAGCTGATTTGCTGGACTCAAAGTTTTTTATCAGGAATGGCTGTAGTTCAATCAGACCAACCACGAAGCTGTACTGGCTCATGTTGCTCAGGGAATTGATGGCTTTCCAGAGCTGTTCTCCACATAAGAGAACAGTGCAATGATCACATTCTATGTTTTCACATCCCAGGTTAACAACCTGACCAAAATAGAGGCTATTGTGGAGTGAGTGAGTATCTTGTGCTCAGAAAAATGTTCAGAGGTTCAAATTAAACTAAACAAGATTATGAAACCTTGAAATCATTTATGAAATGGGCACTTTCCAGCCAGTCCTACTATTGAATCATTGGAGTGAGGGAATGTCTGAGTATGGACTCCGCTTCTAGGCTGTACATACTTGACATGGAGCTGTATTTAGATTACACCTAAGCAATCAACCAAGCTGGAAGTCATAGACAACATCATTGTGGAAATAGGCCCAGAGCTTTATCATATTTTTTGCAACCTGAAGCATGCAACAGGCTCTGGAATCCCCAGAGAGCTGACCTTGTCAGTGTGTCACAGTCACTGTTAAATGGATGAGCTCTAATTCATGGTTCCCACTCCTTGCAGGCAGGGTTTGCTTAGCAGGAGCAGCCAGACTAAAAGGCATTGCATAGTCCCTTAGGGACTTTGCTGGCAGAGAGGAGGCTGAGCTCAGAAATCCTCCAGTGGATTTCTGCTTAATTTTCCTGTGCAGCACAGTGATGTGATGTTGATCATTTTGTTAGGGCTGAAACAAGAAACCTCCCTTTGTAACTGCTGTCTGCAGGGTCAGCGTGGATCATCTGGGCTAACCCCTTAGGTCCTGTGCTGCATTGCTCCAAAACCTATCACGTTAGGAACGGGGCCTGGGAGTGCAGGAAACAGCTCAGCTGGAATGAGATAATGTATTTTAAAAAGACAGCAGGATAGGTATTATTTCCAGGCATGGGCAGGGGTAGTGAATGCCATTCCCCAGTAGCATCACAGGGGGAACAAGCCAGTTTTGGTGACTTCAGACAGGCCTTTTGCAGCCAGGAGGAGAATTAGCCGAAAACTCTTGTAGGATGAGATATCCTGCACTGAAGTCCAGAGCTTATGTCTCCATAAGGGCCACTGGCACTTTCACAGAATCACAGAATATTCTGAGTTGGAAGGGAAGGATCACTGACGCCAACTCCTTAAGTGAATGATCCCTAAGAGGATGGAACGCACAGCCTTGGGTGTTACTGGCACCGTGCTCTGACCAACTGAGCTACGGCCATTGAAGGGCCCCTTGGGGCAGTGCGAGGGGAATTTACCCGTGCTCTGTCCTCCTCCCGCAGCGCACCCCGCAGTGCCGGCCCCGGAGCGACCCACGGCCACGGTGTCGCCTCTGCGGACGCCCAGCTCGCCCTCCCGCCTGCCCGCCGCAGCNCATCACCCCGCCCAACGTCAGCGCCGCGCACCTCAACGGGGACGTGGGCGGCGGGCCCCTGGGCGGCCCCGCCACGCCCGGGCCCGCCGGCAAGCCCGAGGAGAGGAAGAATGAGAAGGTAAGGGCCGCCGTGCCTCTGCCGTGCCCCCTGCTCCTGCCACATCTCCTTCTCGCAGGGCTGCTGAGGAGGCACTCTGCGGAAACTTGGTTCCATCGCCAGACAGCTTAGGCATCCTCATCTCACAATATTTCCACCCTGCATCCTTCCCCCCACACCATCCTCAACATTGCTCTCGCGTTTCCTGCTCGCGGATGGGAAACAAGGTCGAATGGGCTGAATTCGTGTGTTTCTTCCAATGATCAGCGCCGAAATCTGCAAATTTGCAGCCGTGCGGAGAGAAGTATTGGGCTCTTGGCCTTCGGAACCGGATGGCCGAGTCAGAATCCATGTGGCTCCCTACGTCAAAGAGGCTGATGGCGGCACCGCCGCGCCGCAGGTGCCTCAGGCGCGGTAAAACATCGGCTCGTGAGTGTAGGAGCTGTTTTGCTCTTCCAGAAACACCTCCATTTCTTCACGATACTTTCATTGCAGTGGCACCACCAAAAGAGAAAGGGAATTGGATACTGGTCGTTGGGATGTGGGCACAGTGCATTGTAGGGCTGATCTCTTAGGAGCCAGCAGTGGCACTGGTTGCTGGGTACATGTTCCCTGGCACACCTTGCTAAGGAAGGCCAGCGTGGAGAGCTGCTTTAAGCACCCAGCCTTTTAGGTTCTTGGCAAATATTTTGCTTTTACCAAATGTTTACATTGTGTCAGCAGTTCCCATATATCAATGCTGAAGATTATCTCTGTACTGGCTAGCAGAGCAAAATCCTGGTTTGTATCTGAGTAGGAGGAAGAGATGTGGGGGCCTGCTTTTCCTTTGAACCTGAAAAAAATCTTTTCCATATGTTCCCTGAGCTTTTCCATGGTGACAGACACATATGGAGTAAACAGTGTCTCTGTATATGGTAATACTGAGGTGGCAGGTATCATGTGTTGTGAGGGTCATGGATAACCCCTAATTTCTCAAAATGAGGAATACAAGTTTTAAAATAATTTCCTTAATCCTGTCTTGAATCTTCTCTGAATGCATTTTGGTGAAAGAAGAATGGTGTAGAAATTCTGCCCTGGATGTGACATTTAGGCACTTGCTTCCAAAGAACAACTCCCGGGTGTGCATCAAGAACTGCATGCAGTGGACACAGAACAATACCTGCCACTGTTGTAAATACAGGGAAGGGAACAGCGTTTGGCAGGAGGTGGTAGATCTGCACATTACCTCAGAGCTTTGTGTACTGGCTTGTTTAATACTTCCTAAAATGCATTAAGTGATAGGTCCATATATTTTAATTCATGTGGTACTGCACACTGAAAGTCCCTAGGCAAAATTATATTGCGTGCAGTCCTAAGATACTGTTTAACCTTTCCCAAGGTGTTACAGGTTAAAGTTACTGAATTTGGATGCAGAGAAGTAAAGTTAAGAGGTTTTTGAACTCCATGGATGAAGGAGAAGCCAATAATATATCATTGCAATGGGCGTTGCCAAAGACCAATTCACTATCTGGAAAGTATGAGAGAGAACTGACAATAAAATTTTTCATTTCTGACTGGATTGGGTAATAAATAACTTCCCCAGTTGAACAACATGTTCCTGAATCTTGTCCACGTTATATTTCACTTTCATTTTAGAAATACCTGAATTAGCAATGTTTTCTTTCCTTTTAGAAATAGTGACTGATGTTTGGCCAGATAAGTTGTGTTCTTATTCTTTGCTAAGCCCTAATACTTCTTTGAAGCAACGAAGAGCTTGGATAATGCCGACCTGAAAGCCATGTAACTATTCAAAAATGCCTCTGTGAGTTGGAACTGGAACCATATCTGTAACCGTGCTTGATATTTTCAAAGTGGAGGCTTGTTGGGCAGGTTTTTTGATAAACAGGGAAGTGTCATAACACTCAGAAGGAATATCTGTGGAGAAGGGCAGTATCTGTTACCAGTACACGTAATAGGAAAAAATCAGACAAGATCAAGGAGCAAAAAACAGGAGGGACACAGCTAGCAAGCTGCCAGATAAGCAAAGATCAGAAGCAATTTTTCTGAGTTCAGTTTCATTACATTAATCAGTCAGGTATTTTGAGATGAAAGGAACAGAGGGGAAGTTAGTAAGAGGAGAGGTAATAAGGTCTTCAGCTCTACTGCACACAGGATGGAAGAAATGCACAGGTAATTATTTCCTGAGAAACTGAGATTAGCAAGTCATATGTGATGTAAATTGTAATGTGCCATAAAATTAGCGTTGTTGTAGAATCAACAATTTCTGGTGTCCCATGAAATTTTTAACTTTAATCCTGGCTTAGTATTTCCAGTGTCTTTTGTAGGATACCCTTGAGGATGAAAGCTGAATGATCAGAGAATAACTGGTTTAGGAGACATTTTCTTGTTATTATCCATGGTTTTCTTTCATGCAGGGATTGTCAGTGTGAGTTCACTATGGTATAGAGGGCACATAGTACATAAGAAGAAATAGTTTGCATTCAGGGATGGACATGATGAGGATCCATTGTTTTTCATGGTTCTTTTGAGGGCTGTGGAGATAAATTGCAATTTCTGCATTTATCACTCTGGTATAGTGAGATATATTGGTCTTTGGGGAATTTTCTTCATATTATAACTTTAGCAATTTTGATTGTCTGCTTGAAGACTGGGCTGGGAGATAGTGAGGAAAAGTATTGTAAGATATGACCTTCTAAGAATTTATGTTTCATGATTTCCCATATAGATTCCACTCAGGGATCCTAAATGTGACACCAAGGGGCAGGTTCTGCTGCGAATCTGTGTATGCTGTTTGCGTTGCTTGTTCCAAGATGGAATTGACTGAATGTTGGGAGCAGCCTTGCTGAGTGTATGGTGTGGTCATCACTGTTGATGCTTTCCTCCATGCAAACATTTATATGCCAATATCACAGTTTCCTGTTGGTGTGCAGCAGTCAGATATAGGCAGATTTCTCTAAAATTAAGGGACTCCAATTCCAATTTTTACTCATTTGCTTGTGGTTTAATGGCAACTGTCAGAAATAATCATAAGGATTATGGTTTTCAGATCAGCTTGAATGATTTTCTTACTCATTTTCTATTAATATAGCAAATAAATCCTTAAGTCTATTTTTTGACATCTCTAGTTCTCTGCTTCAGCTTATTTTTTTAAGCTTTTGATCCAGACTACCAAAGCTGCAGGTGAACCTTGGTACTTACATTCATTTAGGTACCCCAGTAATAGGGTCTAACTGTCGTATTCCTGCTGATTTAATCAGGAGGTAAAATTCCACTTCCATGCCAGTCTTCACTTGTCAGTATGCATCTGCTCCCGGAGGATCCCATCTGCAGCTGGGCTTGTGCTCCACTTCTCAGCTCCTTGACCAGCCTCCTGTCTGCTTAGGGAACAGTTTTGTTGAGTATGGTCGCCTTTACCAGTTGCTGACAGTAGCTGATGAAAAACTGAGCAATAGATTGTGCTTAAGTCCACTGTGCAACAGTGCTTGGAAAGTGCTCTGGCAGCCAAGCAGGCTGAGAAGTAGAGCACTTGAAAATCAAAGTTTCTAGTGCTGTATGGGCACAGTAGGAAGCAGCAGGAAAGGCAGCTCCCGCAGGGTTAGTGCAGACACTGCAGGAATAACAAGTGGCCCGAGTAAAGGTAAGGGAGTGCAGCAGAAGTCGAAGAGGTGACGGTGATCAGGGCGGCATAGGAGAGAGAAGAGCAGTGGCAGCTGCTGGGAGATAGAGCAGGGGACACCGGAGAAGGGGTGCCGGGGGGGGTGCAGGTGAAGGGTGCTGTGCAAAGCCCACAGGAAGGGGTCCTGAAATGGGGAAGCTGAAATATAGGGTGTGAAGGCAGTTGAAGAGAAGATGGTGTGAAGGAGACTCTTCCTTTTCTCAAATATGTCCCACTTGAGGTGAATTTTTCTTCTTTTTTCCAAGGAGGTTCCTTTCCCCTGAAGTAAAATACTAATTTTTCCCCAGAGTCTCTCTATTCCAGGTTCGGAATGGGAGCATCCCTAAGACATCACAGGGTCAAGAGAGATACAAAACAAAGATCATATGGACAACATCCATTTCCTTTAAGGGTGTGGAGTCATAGCAGGGTTCCTTTGAGCTCTTACTTTGTCATTTGTTACTAACATCTGCATGTGTAGCCATCTGAAACTCAAAAAATTCTGTGCCAGTTCCCAAATCTTCTGAACATCTGAAAGAAAGAGATAGATCACAGCTGTTGAATAGGAGCAAAACTGTATGGTTTGGGGACTTTTTAAAATAGGGACCCTGCTTTTTCAGGTAGGGTGAATACTACTCAAGTTCAACTGGTAGATTACAGCTGAGAGCTTGTAATTATGGTATGACTACGCCTTTGACCTTGTTCAATTTTTGCTGTAATAGTTTCTGCTGTATATAATCTGGGTTGATGCTTAATACCACTGATAAAACCACTTGTTTGAATGAATTAATGCATTTCTCATTAAATGAGCTCCTCATTATGTTAATCAAATCAAGCAAATCATGCTGGGTGGTTTGACCACTGTAATTAAACTTTCTTTAAAATCCACTCATTTGGCTTTTGATGAGGATTTTGATTAAACTCTTCCAAAATGTCTGGCCCAAGAGCTGACAGAGAGGAAAATAAGAGCTTGCACTAGCAAGCAACTCATTAATTCATCACTGAGTTACAGTAATTCCTTACTGTTTTACCTATCCAGAGTATATTGAAATATTTGAAAATTGGCAATGTGAAATTAAACATTTCTTACAAGTGTGATGAGAGAACAAGTCTGTTTGCAGCTTTAAATTTAGGAGCTCTGCCCCTGGAATATATAGAGGATCTACATTAACAAGTCACAACAATCGGAAAATACACTAGGCCGCTGTTTCCTGATGGTAAGATCAGAAGAGATACATCTTCAGAAAACTACTTTGAACACACACCAACAGTTTTGCATGTGAAGACTGAATCAGTAAACATCTGTCTGTTTTCACCAGTGTCACTCACTTTCTCAAGTATCAGTCCTGCTCAAAATAAATGCATTCCTCAAATGATAGAGTATGTTTGGCATGATGCTGGTGTGAGAACTACACTGCAAAATGGAACAAGCCAAGGCCTGTTTTCTAGCCCTGCAAATGTCCCTACATGACTTGCATCCATGCTTCTAAGCTTTATTCTCTTCCCAAAATAGGGTAGCTACATCCAGACTCTTCATCAAGAACAGTCCTGGTAAGTGGTGTGGCCCAAACTATACCCCTGTGTTGTCCTTGGAGAGTGCTAGTTCATAGAATAATAGAATATCCTGAGTTGGAAGGGACCCACAAGGATCATTGAGTCCCAACTCCTGACCCTGCACAGGAGAGCCCCAAGAATCACACCTTGTGCTCAGGAGCATCGTCCAAATGCTTCTTGAACTCTGTCAGGCTTGGTGCTGTGACCACTTCCCTGGGGATCCTGTTTCAGTGCCTGGCTACCCTCTGGGCGGAGAACCTTTCCTTATATCCAGCCTAAACCTCCCCTGGCACAAATTCAGGGCATTGCCTTGAGCCCCGTCACTGGTCACCAGAGAGAAGAAATCAGTGCCTGCCCCTGCACTGCCCCTCATGAGGAAGTTGTAGACTGCTGTGAGGTCTCTCATTCTCCAGGACAAAATAAGTTACCTCAGAAGATCCTCACGTGACTTCCCCACAAGACCCTTTGCCATCTTCATAGCCATTTTTTGGGTTCTAATAGCTTTATATGTTTCTTACATTGTGGGCCAAAAACTGCACACAGGACTTGAGGTGAGGCTGCAGCAGTGCAGAATAGAGCAGGAAGCTGATATAAGCCAAACCCGCAAAGGTTAATGGATGCAGACGTAGGTTTATTACTAAATCCTGCCCTTGTCTTTTATGCCAGAATAGACATGACCAGAGAGACTTCCCTCTCCACCACTCCCTCTTCCTGTCAGTGCCTTCTTCTACCTTCTCCTAAATTGCATCCCAGTATCCAGTCCTACCTGCCAGCATCCCTCAGCGCCCACCTCCTGCCTACACATAGTCACCCACCCTGGCTTTATGTATGGTTGGAGACAAGATCAAAGGCCCTTTAGAAATTTGGTTCCATAAACTCTGAGATGCTCTTTGACCTTAGTTCACATTACCGCTGTCGAATTAAGCTGTCAGTTGGTAGAACTGGAACTGTCTGAAGAACCAGATCCTACACAGCTACGCACTTTCAGTTTTTACTTACCAAGTGTAAGTCTCTGCATTGCAACTTCTCATATTTACTTGTCCCTGAGTGAAAAGGATTTGTTATCACTTCATATCCCCAAAGAAATTTAATTCCTTATCCAGAAAGGGAAAGTTCAGTCTCAAAAGTGAAGTGTTGAGCACTTGCAAGGACTTAGTAGATATAAAATGGTGTGACAAAAATAGTGGTCACCTGGGACAAGTAAAGGAAGCTAAGGACAGAGTTGATGCAAGCAGATTTTTCAGATACAAAGTCAATAAGACTGACCCTGAGTTTCTGGAGGAGGAATTCAGTCTTCCTAGCAGATATGAAATTATTTAATATTTTTCAATATGGGAGAAATATTTCACTTAGGTTCACCTAAGAAAGTCCACGAAATTGTACAGGTATGAAATGGAATGATAACAACCAAGTGATTAAATGAAAACAGTGCAAGACATAACAATAAACAACTTGCACAAAACCAGAAGAGCCAGACTTGAATTCTTAGAATCTAAGGGTAGGATGCATTAAGAGAAAGCAGCATTGGAATAGTAATCTAAAGGTTTGCATCAAAAAGAATAAGTTCTGTGACACTAATTTTCCTGAGTATTCTGTAAGACATCTTAGTTGATCCTGGAGCCACCAACACTGGCACGTCACTGATCATTTTCAGAGTCAGCTTTGACTTTTCAGTGTAATGTGTTCCAGTTTATTTCTTGGTAAGTATGCTTATATCTGGAATATTTTAGTTTGGTTCTCTCAAGATTTGTGCACAGAATCCATACTGTTAATCCATTTCCTCTCAACAAAGACGAGGGGGCTGTCTCCATCACAAATGAGCCACTGCTTCCCATGCTCCAGAAAGTGAATCTTGGCTCAGTGACCAGCAAGTGATTCACCAGAAACTTGGCCAGGGAGTGGAAACCTCTTTTTCTGGTCATGTGAATTCAGGACACAAAGTTCTGTTTTAGGGCAGAAAACTCATGCTTAAAATCTCTCCAGCACCTTCTCCTTTATCATTAGAGCTCAGTTTGAAAAGACAAAAACCTGGCAACTTGGTGATGAATATTTTAAGGCTGGCAAATAACCCAGCCAAAAGCATGAGCCCCAGCTGTCAAAACACAGAAAACTTAAGCTTTACAATAAAACAGATTTCTGTTATTTTTGACTGGCTACGATTCTTTTGCTTAGATCAAGGGCAATAAGTCATTGATCAAAATTTCTTTTTCTTCTTCACATTTTTGATGTTAGGAAATGCTTTCAAACTCCCCACAGATATTTCAAGCACTGACTTTGCTGCCAAGCAGTCTCCGAAAGCTATTCCTTTTTTCTCTCCTCTCCCCCTGCCTCTGCTTATCTGCCTCACAGTGCTGTCACAGGATTTCTCAAGTGTCCACAGTGGATTTCTCTAACACTCTTTTGAGTGGTTCTGTGCTGCA
The DNA here is from genome assembly GCA_013400915.1 of Pardalotus punctatus. NCBI lineage: Eukaryota > Metazoa > Chordata > Aves > Passeriformes > Pardalotidae > Pardalotus > Pardalotus punctatus. The sequence goes on from VZTX01028444.1 coordinate 293,738, forward strand.
TTCTGTGGCCTTAAGGGGAAGCAGGTCCTGGGGAAGGGAAGATGGAGAGTGCTTTAACTTCAAGAGGAAATTCAGTTTATCTACTAACTGGAGATGAAGCTGTTTGGATGCCAAGGCACAGCATTCTCCTGGCACCTGTAGAGACCTAATTTTATAGCACAGAGGACCCATGGGCTTTTGCTAAATCCTTAGCACAGCTTGAGGAAGAAAGTAGAACTAACAAAAGAAAGAGCATGCAAGGGAGCACTGGAAGCAGAAGGCTGGAGGCGTATGTGTGTGCGAGTGTGTGTCTGCGTGTGAGCATCCCGGCACTGGCGTTCCCATGGCATTCCCCTGCCTACAGAAGAACTCATGTGGGACCAGATGGCTGGATGGGGCCAGGCTGTGGGTGGGGATGGCAAGTATGTCCTTGGATTAGTCGGGTGAAATGTAAGCGCTCTTGTGCTATCGATGGGAGACATTGACACATTCCGCCTGTTGAGGGATCATAGGGGCCAGTCCCCACCCCAGACCACACAGCTCTGCAGCTGAGCATCCCCTCATGGCTTCTGCCCTCTTCCTGCCCTATTCCTGAAGAACATGGTTTGATCTTTCATTCCCTCATGACATCAAGCTCCCAATTCCCAAGCAGGGGTTAAAAACCCCAGAGTGTGAATGCTGTTCCTGTCCCTGTAGTTCACTTTTCTGCCTGAAGCAGTAACACACAGAGCTGGCATGAGCTGACACTACCCCACCACTCCCAGGAAGGAAGACATGCAGGATGAAACTATTTCAGCAGAAAAACAGATTAGAAAGCTGGATGCCTTGAAAACAATGAAACAACTTGCAGTGTGACAGAGTTGGTGGCATCTTGGCATCTCACACATTCAGGACTCATTTGTTTTCCTCAGTGGTTTTCCAACTGTGAATTCACAAGCCAGTGAGTCTTAAACCACCAAGAGGCAACAGAGATTATTCACTGAGTACAAGAATCTCAAGTGCCAATGCAGTTTTTTTATGGAGACAAAGCCTGAACTTTCCCGTGGAAACTGTCTATAAACAGCTTTTCAGTGCCCATATTTCTTTTTCTCATCACATGGGTACTGGTATTTTTCCTAGGTGGGTTAAAATGTCTACAGTCAATGCAGAATTTTTTCAGCAATCTCTGCTAGAAAAATTACGTAAACTAAATGAAATTGCAGTTTCTAACAAACATCAGTACTGTAGGAATAGCATGTTACAGCAGTCAACAAATATCTGTGGCATGTTTCTGTTTTTGTTATGTAACTCGAGGGCATAACCAAATTATAGCAAAGGGATATTTATCTTATTTTGTACACTTTTTCTTATTTTTCATATTGCAGAAGCAGCATAAAGGTTCACAAGCCCTTGGCCTTTCTTTTGCCAAATGGTAAAGCCACTTTAAAGTCGGTCTGAGTTGTTATTTTTTTGACTGAATGTCTCAGGCATCTAGTAATTCCCTTCAGACCAAGTGAAGACATGGAGTCAGTGCTTGTCTCTGAAGGACTGAAAAAAATGCTCTTATTATGCCCTCTGGAGAAAAGATCAGTCTCAGGAATTCAAAAAGTATACCATGCAAAAGTCACTTTTCTGACACTACATCTGCAGGCTGCCTGTAATCAATTAATATAGGGTGTCAAGCAGTCAACCTTCTAAAAAGCAATTTATTATAAAGGCAGAACTCAACCTGTTGCTTTGCCTTTTTTTGCATATATTTTATTTTGTTCACATTCAGTGACATGTTTCCGTAAGTTAAGACTACAGAAGCTGTAATACTAACCTTCAGTCCCAGCTCACTGTGGTCAGCACGCTAGAAGCAGAATGGTATTGGGCTTCATCACCAGATGCCTCAGGGAGAGAAGAAATAATTTAATGTGAGTCCATGGCCAACTTATTTTGCAGTAAAGTAGATTTCATGTGCTGTAGTTTTTTGTCCCAATTCATGATCAGTCCATTTTAAAATGGAACTATCTGGCTTTTTTTATGACCTCAGAGATCCCTATTCCCTCCTGTACAGCATCATGTTATTTTTCATATCTTTCGTTTTGAGACAGAAAAGGGAGGCGGTCAGGCAGGCAGATCCTATCAACACAATGGTGCCTGCTGTGGCAAGGGAAATGCATAAGCTAGGCTTTGATCAGGACATAAAAGAGGGAACTGATTTTGCAACTTTTAAAATTTTTGTGGACAGGTTTTATATCTAAGCCAGATACTCCTGGGTGGCAGACTTAGAGTGAACCTGGCTGAGAGAGACAGCTGGCCAGCAGAGGCAGTGGGACTGGGGAGGTAGTAAGGATAGTGTCCCCGAGGCCTGGGATGGGTTTCCAGTCATCAGCTGTGAGAAAGTCAGGTGGATGCCAACTACCCATGAGAGATGTCTGACTTTTCTTGAAATTGTTCCATTAAGACCATTCCGCAACTTCCTGGAACAATCCATTCATATTCGTTGGGCCTGAAAATTCCCTCTTATCCCTCACGAATCTTTTGTGGTTACAACTCAGTCTCGCTTCTTCATGTCTTGCTCCAGATGGAACTGCTGATAAGCTTTCTCTTGACAGCAAGAGAAAGATGTTAAGAGAATTTAACGTTAGAGAACTTACAATGTGTTTTGTCCTTGAGAATTTCAACCCCACTGAGCCCAGTTCCCAGCCTTTCTTCACAGTAATGTTTTCTAGGCCTCGGATTACACTTTCGCCTCTCCTTTGGGCAGTCTTCAGCTTGCTGGAGTCTTAAAGAGCAGTGTCCCAGAGTGGAGTTGTGTTGAGATCTTGTTAGTGGCAATTAGGATGGAATAAGCACTTTGCACAACATAGAAGTTGTTTACAGATGAAGTTTGTCTTTTTCATAGCAGCATCTTGACTCACTCCCAGTTTGTGATCCAGTGTAACTTCCATGTCCCTCTGTAGAGCTGCTGGCTGGCCAGTCAGTCCTCATTTTGCATCTATGCGTTTGATTTCTCATTCCTAACAGTTGGATATCATGCTTGTCTTTGCAGATTTGGGATAATTTCTCCATTTTAGGAAAATTGCTATGAATTCTTACCCTATTAACCCTACTGTTGTGGATTAACCCTGGCAGGCATCTTAGACTCACACAGCCACTCACTTGCTCCTGACACAGTGGGAAGGGAGAGAGAATCAGTAAAAGTGATAAAACTCATGGAATGAGATAAAGACACTTTAACAGGTGAAGCAAAAGCTGCACACACAAGCAAAGCAAAACAAGGAATTCACTCACCATTTCCCATCAACAGGCAGATGTTCAGCTGTCTTCAGGACAGCCGGGCTCCTTCACAGTAACAGTGACTTAGGATGACAAACACCATCACCCTAAGTGTGTCCCCATTCCTACTTCTTCTCCAAGCTTTCAATTGCTGAGCACAACATCATATGGTCTGGTACATCCCTTTCGTCACTTAGGGTCAGCTGTCCTGGCTGTGTCCCTTCCCAGCTCCTTGTGCACCCCCAGCCCCCTCACTGGTGGGATGGGTGAGAGGCAGAAAAGGCCGTAACAGTGTGTGAGGGCTGCTTGCTAACTAAAACAGGGGGTGCTATTGCCCTTGTGTGGTCACAAATCCAAAATACAGCACCATACAAGCTACTATGAAGAACATTAACTCTGTCCCAGCTAAAACCAGGACACTGCTTGTGGTCTTGATCAGCACAGTACCCACTGCCGGTTTTAGAAGTACACTCAGTAGCTCACCCAGCAAGTAATTAATGGAAAGACTGACTAGCTCTGGAACTGAGACAAGCCCTGATGGTACATACTTGAAATGTCCTCTTGGTTTGACAGGAAATCATTACCTGGAAAACATTGCAAAGTAACTGGTAGCATCTGGTTATCTGTAGTTGGAATTCTTGCAGGAGCGTTGCGAAGTTAAAAAGAGGGAGACTGGAAGGGGCTCCTCAAACACACACATTGCTGTTGTAGCAGGAAGAAGTTGAAAGAACAAACCTGTGCGAGATAGTCATCATATTGCATATTCTGCCCTAGGAAGATTGTCAGATACAGCAAAGTAATCATAGTACAGGACCTTGAATAGAACTGGTGATTGCTTAACTAAGGGACTACTAATTCTGTTATCTTTATAGACAGAGTCATTCTAATCAACCAGGATCAAATTGAAGATGAGACAATTCTAAGTCAATGTTTGCCCACTCTGTTTTGCTAAAATGAAAATAAGAAAGTCTACCCATCTGTCAATCAATCCCTGTGATCTTGCACCATTATCTGACTTGTATAAAGGGTTTTTCATCTTCGTCTGTGGTAGGCAAGCTCAGAGATGGAATGACAGAGCAGTCATTTCTGCTCCAGTGCAGTAGTGATTTTATCTTTATATAGTTTCCATAATTTTCAGATGTGAAATGCATTTGCCCAGCGTTTTCACAGAAGCATTTTTACCTTGTGTGTTAAAATTGACCATTTCTTTCCAGTGGTTGGCAGCATTCACCATTTATTTCAGGTCACACTGGCCTCTTCTGCATCAGTCAACTAGCTGGAAGACTGAAGAGGAATATGCTGTCTATGTGCTGTCATTGGTAGTTATTTCTGCAGTAGTTGCAAATGAAAACACCAACCAGATGTCACTGCCTTATTGCATAGCACAATCCAGACATGCAAAAAATTTGTGTTCAGAGAGCACTTGAGGTTACAGATGTGGCTCTGTGTGTAGCCTATGTGAGATGCTTTTCACTGACTGCATCACTGTCAGCTCTGGCATAAAGCATATCCTCAAATATTTTGGGTTACCCAAATCACTTCAAGCTTGACATTTGAGCTAATGTGTTTTGTCTCACAGTTGGGGTTGGATGAGGTAGTGGAAAGCATTGGTTTAGGTGGTACATGTGACAAATGGTAATTAGTTAAATCAGTGTAACTCAAGTGCATTTCATTATGTAGTCATACCTGCAGGTCATGTGTCAGAGAAAAAGAAGAGAACTAAACAGACAAGGAAAAATAGAATGGAGGGACAGAGTAGCAATGTAAAACCAGGGTTAGTACAAAAGGAAAAAGAAGCTACAGTGCTATTGACTCCCCTTCCCTGCTTATGCCCTCGTTGCTCCCTTTGGTTAGCTCATTTTTCATTGCTGATCCTTCTTGCTCTGCACTTTAATTCAACAAAGGGGGATTTTATACTCCTAAAGCCTGTCTTTAGTATAGGTTATTTTTAGCAAATGGTGGTTGGGGGGGTATTTTTTTTAAGCAACAGGAAAAGATGAAACTAGGAAAAAGATGAAATTCAGTTTTTGCTGAATAGAGGTTGCTCTTATGACATGTGCTGCCAAGACTTGAGAAAGCAAGCTTTTTTGCCATTGCAAAGCTCACTAGTAATTACAACCCAAGTGTTGTGGCATTTGGAAAGCAACAGTTCCTTGGTGACTTGATCAGAAAAATTGTCATTTACATGCCTGGTGATTCCTCTGACACTGACAGCCACTTTCTTTGCAATACTTTAAAATTATTCTGGGGTTCTTTCTTCATTTTTTTTAAAGAATATACTTGATCAATTGATCTTCATGAGAGAAAACTATTTCAGCCACCTTTGGGTGTCTTAGGAGTAATTCCCAGGGCATTGCTTGGAAACATAGTAGGAGTGAAAATGCCTGTAGCACAGCTGAGAGAGGAGGTTGCAGAAACCTCGGCTGCTTTGCTTGCAAAGCTTATGCACTTCAATTATTGATCACATATCAGTGTGCAGGACAACAGCTCTGTCCCTGTGCAAGGGAAATCCCAGCGGGGTGTGTGCTGCCCATGGAAAAATATCACCTGTGACTCCCTGCACTCTCGTGTGTGCTGAGAGGCTGAGCTTCCCTTATTCCCAGAAAACAAGCCATCAGCCTGAGCGTGTTAGTAGTATCACTTGCTTTGTTTGAAACATGCTATCATGATGGTAGGGGGCAGTAGGGATAAGGCCTGATGTTTTTAATGCATGAAATTAACTAGAAATTTTTTTTTGTATGCTCAGATTTGATACTGCAATAGCTGCCAAAACTGGAGGTCAGCCTTCAGAGAGAGCAAAATTTTCATGCTCATGACTTTGATGGTGTCAGGGACCTGTTTCTAAAATTTCAGACCATCTGAGGACCATCAGGGCCCCTTTCATTCCTGTTCCTCACTCATCCAGGCTGCCCCAGAAGCAGTGTAAAGCCCAGATAATTTTCAGAAATAAAAGCAAGAGGAGCTTCTGCTTTGATCACCTCTAAGCCACCCACAGTCCATACAGGTGTGGTGTGTTCTGTCAGTCTCAGCTGACTCCTTGATCTCCAGCTAAATGCATCTTTTAGGAACTGTTTAATCCTTGGAAGGAATTATTTCACTGTAATGTGTTCCAGTGTTTTGTACACACAAATCCTGGCAATTTTTCATTGTCCACAGACAGACCTTTTTTCTCTTCCAGTAGGGAGTTGATTTTGAGAGAATATACCTCCCGTGATACCTGATGTTTCCACAAGCAATCTTCCCCCTGAGTGCAGGCCAGCCCAATACCGTGTAGTTTGTTGGAAGTACTGAAATTACAGCCTGAGGTAGCACAGCTGCCAGAACAATATCAACCAAGTGGGAATAGATACATCAGGGATAAGGCACAAGATGGCCTCCACTAATCCAAACCATTTACCCTCGTGTTTCTGCTTTCCATAAAAGTACAAGTGTCACTTGCCTATCATTTAACAAGATGACAAAGCAAGGCCAAGCAATTTTAACTGTTTGCTTCTGAAATGAAATCTATCCCTTGTGAATGAGTAGAGCCAAAGCCAACTAAGTGTAAGACTAGAGTATGTTGAAGCACATTGTGACTTCTGTCATTAATTCTCTTTCATTCAGGTGTTCAGTGAGTGAACTTGCTCTGGCATTTTGCAAAATGTGAGTGTTGGTCCCAGTGCTTCCCAGGACCAGTAAATCTTTTTCACTTCCTTAGGAGAGACAAGGAGCAGCTAGCTAACCAGTCAGTCTAAATCATCTTATTTAGAAACATTAATTTTAAGCAGTTTGTCTAGCAGTTAATTTATTTGTACATCTTTTTCTCGTTTCAGAATCCTGTGCTGTCAGTCAATCTGTGATAGATTATCCTCTAGTTTCAATAAATGAACGTAAAGATTCACAAATCTTTCACAATTCATGGTCTATCCAGCTGTTTGGCTTAAATTCTCTAGAAAGTACAGTTAGTCTACCACGGTTGCCTAAATAGTTTAGGCGCCTTGATTTGTATTAAAACAAAGGTATATCGTTTCTAGGCTTCAGATTAGGTTAGGTCTTCAAGACATGATGTGGCATAATGTAGGAGATCCCCATGGAAGCTGCAAGGAAGCCCTCGGTATGTACAAAGGCAGTGGAATGTCAGGTTAGGGAGCAAACTGGTAGCCAAGAAGGAACAGGGCTTTGTCAGCCCCATCACTGGTACTTTTGTGTCTCCTTGGTGCGGTGTGAGGGCAGCAGTCCTTGATCTGTGGTGTTTTGCACAGCAGAGATGGAGCTGAGGAATCCAAATAGCAATTGCAGGGCTGTGAAAGTGCTCTGGGGTTGCAGTTCCCAACCTTTTGTGTCTCTTCCTTGGCTGACACTGCATCCTGATGGCTCCCTTTTGCCCTCTCTCAGACCCTTTCAGCTGAGGAAATCTCTAAACAGCTGATTTCCCAATGCTGAGAGGGCACAAGGGAGGGCTCATTCCTGGTTTTGTTCTGTTTCCTAAGCTCTTGCCAAAATACCTAAGTTTTTTACCATAGCAATAATTCTGAGAATGTTACTGTTTTTATGGTCTCTTTATAGCGAGGTGGAGTCACCCTGTGTATACTCTAAATATTATTTCATTTACCTGTTGGGATTTACTGAAGCAGAGTTTGGATTCATACCATTATTTTAATAGCCCTTGCTGGGTCTGTTCTCCATTAATTTGTCTAATCCCCTCTGAACTTCTTCATACTTTTGGCTTCCACACCACTATGTGCATGAAGTCTTCATTTAATTATGTGTTGTGTGAAAAAGTGCTTCCTATTTTTCAGTTTCAGCCATTTGCCTGATAATCTCATTTAGGTTCCCCCTAATTCCTGTACTGTGGGAAACAACAGATCCGTTTCCCAAGTACCTTCTTTGTGCAGGAAGGGATTTTGTAGGTCAGTATTTCCTGTCAGTTGTCTGCTTTCCAGGCATCCTCAAAGTATATACTTTATGCCTCTCTATGTAGGCAGTGTGGTGGGCAGGAGAGTGGGGCAGAGAAGAGGAGATCTCAGCGCTTTGATCTGAACTTCCTTTACTTGTTGTAGGATAATCGAAATCCAGTGGAGTACTGAGCAGGGAAGGAAGCTGAATGTCAAATGTACAAGGGTATCAGGCCTGTTCCTTTCTTTTGTGTACCAAAGAGGTTGCTCACACGTCGAAGGAAGAGGTGGACTAAGGACTCAAATACATCCCTCTGACCTTAGTTCTAGAGAGAGTGGCTGCTTGGAAATAAGTGGAAATGTCACAGTCTTCATGAGAACCATGGTTTCATCACTTCTTGGTGCTGTTCTTGCATCTCAGTTTATCTGTACACAATTTTGAGTTACTTCATGACAGCAGTAGTTTTCAATTCCCTGTGCTGTGCTTCAGCTGTTCCCACGGAAAAATAGCACTAAAACTGCTACAGTGTCAGTGTAGCAGGTCATCCCTCCCTCATTCACCATTCATCTTGTTAGAGTCCCTTTTACCTTCTATCTCTTCTGAATTCAGCAGCCTCCAGAAAGCTTGAGGATAGCTGAGACTCTCCGCTTCCTCTTCAGTTGGTTTTTTTTTTCCTTTGAGCTAGCCTTTAACTTTACTCCAGTGTTTCAAAGATCTAATGTTCTGTCTCAATTGAATATTGAAATATATTTTTAGATTCCCTCTTTATCTCTTTTTGTAGTCCCTAGAGCCTTGCATCCGCCTCAGTTCAACAAAAGCACATGATGAAGTGCCTATGTGCTTTGCTGTGTTGGGACCTGAACACTAATTTTTTATTCTCGGTTTTGTTTTTAAAACATTTAAAATTCCCTGTCAGATCTAAGAACACATTTTACTTCTTTTCCCCTGCTTTTAATAGTATCTATCTTCAAATTAATAATAAATAAATTTGATGTTTTTGTGCACATCTGTCACTGGAATTTAAAAGCTAAAGATATTATGATCCTAAAATCCTTTTTGTTTCTTGGCATGTAACATATACACTGAGATTATAATAACAGACTTCTGACCTGAAGCAGTTGTCTCCATTAAAAACTAAATCTTTGGCAAGTATTTCCACACAGTATATGATACTAAACTAGTCTTTCCCTAAAATCACAAGAAATTGTGTAGTAAGTAATTGCTGTTGTGTTGTTCAGTATGTCATCAATACCTCATGAGAAATAGTGGCAAATTGCAAATGATAAATACATATCCAAAGATATTCCAGACCTGAAGCTCCCCTGTGAGATTATATTGGTTTGGGGGGTGTTTGCAGGGCTATTTAAATGATTACCAAAATCTCAAGTCAAATAATGTTACAGATTTTAAAAACCCAGATTGCTTTTTTCCTTAGAGACATAATCCAAAATATGATCTACTGTTTCAATGTGAGCATCAATCACCAGTAGCCACATTGGAATCAGAAAAAAAAATGCACTGTTCTCCAGCCACTAATTTAAATTCACTCAAACAAGCACTGACCAAGTTAAATAAGCAATAAAAGTGGTGGTTTGGGGGTACTGACTAATATATGGTTTGTGAGGGCATTTGAGCCCTCGTAGGGCTCAGGGCAGCATTTAAGCAGTTTTGTTTCTTTTTTCTTCATTTTTAAATGAAACCTTTTCTTCTCCCTCTGGCTGTCTTATCTATTGATGTAACTGGTGTTGCATGAGAAATTACCTCATTTCAGTGACTGAAGACAGCTTTTCTATCAGCTGCAGTAAGGTTTCCTCATTTGTTTAATGAACCTGGATAGGTAGAAAATTAAGTATTAGGAGCTGCAGATGAAGAAAACTATGCCAGAATGTTCTGTGTATTTGGGTGGTTGAAAAAAATATATCTGTATTAATATAGCCAGTACATATAATTAGTATTTAGATTATGGCATGATTATTACTTTGCAGACAGGAGACTCAGTTATCACTCAGTTATCAATGAAGTAGCTGCATTCTGTGCTCATCTCATCTCTGAAGCTGAAAGAAGAGCTAGTTATTATCTTCAAGTGAGTTATTAATGAGGGGAAAAATCATCCCCAATTACTGTGAAGCAAAATATTTCAACATTTACATATCTCAGACTTTAATTTTGATCTAATCCTCCGTGAGTTCTTAAGCTCAAATGGTATTCACTTTTCCAACATTCTCACAGCAGCATATCGAGAAGAGCTTGCACCTGTCCAAGTGTTGGCTTCCCTAAGGGTATGCTTCAGGGTCACAGAATTGCTGCCCATCACATCCTTGTGCTGCTAGAGACTGATTTCCACTGAGATTCCTTCATGCTACACCATAGGAACAGAGTCACCACTGTAAGCTTTGCCAGAGAAAAAATTCTGAGTTGTCTATACTGTCTGTGTTCCCAGTCCATTTTTTTTCTTAACTAGAAACAGCCTGGAATTTATTTGTAAGGGCTAATTTTGTTCTTTTGCTTTTCTTTGAATCCTTTTGAAATTAATGGTTTGGAAGTTTTTACTCTCCACGTCCTAGAATAAAACCTGGGCAACACAAAGGTGATGATTTAAATTCAGTTAAACATGTGGGCAGTAACCAGGAGATGGGAGAAGTGCTGTCCACACTGTGAATCCATCCATCAACACAGATGTGAAGGTCTGACCTTGGCAGATTCAGGAGGTAGGGATGTCAAACACAGTTTGCAGTCAATTGGAAATGTAGCTACTAGACAAAGAAAACCCAATAATTACACAGCTGTTTCAGTAGATTACAGATTTCCCAGAAAACAATAAAACAGCCATCTGTGAATGGAAAAAGAAGTAAACTATCTTTTTTTTTTAATTCAAAAACTTAATTTCTGAAAGTCATCCGATACGTCCCCTGTAAACTTATCTCTTTTCAAAAGCGACAGTTTGTAACCAATCAGTGTAGATTTCTCTACAGCATTTATGCCCATTAATGCTTCATTGATTTACAGTGAAACTGCTGAAGGACTGTCTTGAATAGACATATAAATATTAATTTCTTGTGAAGAATGGCTGCTATTACACTAAATATTAAATGAATTCATAATACTTGGACATTTGCAATAAATCACTACTGGGACTGCATACTAACATCCTATTCTTTTTTTTTTCTTTCTTTCTTTTTTTTCTTTCTTTTTTTTTTTCTTTTTTTTTTTTTTTTGGTACATATTAAAGCCGTGGAAAAGGGCTGGTTGCTTCCAAAGAAATGTAGAGCTTTGTAACACTGGAATCATTAACAAATTCCCACAGCACAAGGTGGAGTTTCAACTTAGTCCCATTTTACAGATAGAGGGGCAGAGGCATGAAGTGGTTTAGGTTGAACTGCTGATCGCAGAAGGTTCAAACCCAATCTGTTTCTCATGAGAGACATTACAGTAAATTATCAATTCCTGACAGTCCTTCTTTTGCTTGAAATGCTCTGAGCAGCATCGGCAGAGGATCTGGCCATGTGATACCAGAAGGCTGAGAGCCAGACTCAAAGGGAGAAGGAGCTGGACGTACTGTCTTATCTCCATGCACACAAAGCGGTTGGTACCAGGTCACCTCTAAATATCTTGCCCAAGGCCACAACTGGAAGGATAGTACTCCTCAGGTTTTGACTAGGCTTAGCAATTGAATTAAGTCATCTTCTCTCTTCTGAGACCACAGACCTTAGTTTCAGAAGTTTAGTAAAATGCTCAGAGGGGTTTAAAAATCAATTCTTTATTTTTCCTTTTATTAAAGTAGAACAAAGGGTAGAGATCAGCAAGTTCATTATAGCTTCCTGTTATCTAAGGGATGGTAGCTTAAATGTAGAAATTTATGCCAGGGCTAACCCTGTAGAGTGGAAGCTGTTCTTATAAACAACATTGAATTACTGTCAGACTCATCTGCTTTTTAATGTGTAGATGAGTGTAAGTATATATATCTCACTCTTTCCAAATATTTTTGCTTCCTGTGCCTTAAATGGTCTAAGTTGCACAAGGTTTTTCTAATGAAAACTTGCCAAGGTATTTAAATTAGAAGCAAAAATTAGAAAAGCTGCTACCACATAGGAATATTAATTGTTTGTTATACAGGGCTTTAGTTCACATAGTTACTTTGCATTTGCAAGGCTGCCAATTAAAGAGGCTCAAAGTGCTCACTGCTGCACAATAGCCATTTCTCCAGAGCCCCACAATGGCTATTGTATTCTGTCACTGACCTTTGGACACCTTCAAATGCATATTGACACAGGATGCTGGGATCATTAGAGCTATTGTTTCAGTGTGCCACAGGGAAAGAAGAGTTTTGCAATTTTGTGAAGAGCTTTAAAATTTTTTATAATGATGACAGCAGCAGTATTTCTTGATTAGACAAATGAGAGCAAAACTGAAGCATTTTTTCTGGTGTTTCAGGTGAATTCCAGAATGCACACCTGACACAGTATCCATACAGTCCGTTCCCATCAGAGAAAGAAGATATTTATCAGGGGTTTTTGGTCTGTTTTTCTATTGTTTCCAGGGGAATTGATTTAATTTTTTTGACCTGATGGTGCCATATGGCCAGCCTCCCTTAGCTTCCATGGATTCTGCCTGGGTGAGCATCATGACAGGATGGATCCTTTCATCCTGTAAGTGCAAAACACTCTTTTAAAACATAACCAGTGGTATGCAGGAGACCAGGATCTGGATGCCCAGTTCAGACTCTGCTCTTCAAAAATCAGGGGATGTTGGCTCTGTGACAACAATTGCTTCCTTTTATCTCTTCTGTGTCTTGACATCTAAGGCATTTCTGTTTTTTACCAGTCCGTGACAATTAAAGAGTGCAAACAAGAACTTTGGAAGCAGAGATACCAGATACTCCAAGTACATTTACTGTAGTAAATCCAAGCATCTTCTAAAATATTATTTTATTGTAGCCTTTCCATTCTTTAAAGCTGTTTTGAGAAATTGTTTCAGCAGCCAGAACATAAAAGAGCATAATTTTAAACCTTGCATTGAACATTTTGTCTACAGAGAATAAATAAATTACTGGCTTGTATTTCCAACAAGTGTGCCTGCTTGAATATAGAGAGATAGTTTCTGTTCAATAAGTCTTGCTGTTTCTGGGTTTGATTTTATCCCCTGGGATCCTATTATTGAACAAATTATCAAATACAGCTGAACTTCACAGCACTGAATCTCTGAAGATAGTTTAGGTAATGGTTTGCACTTCTGACAAAAGAGGAAGAAATCTAATAGACCTTTGGAAAATTCCTTGTATCATTTTTAAAAAATGGAAAATTTACTGCACAGCATTGCTGGTTGCAACTGCAGCCTAGCACTGTGGAGCATGTACCAGAGGATGGCCAGTTTCTACATACAAACCTCTAGCCAAAAAGCTTTCAAGATGAAGGACATAGTATTTGGTATTTGTATGTGCTTGAGGTAAATGTACAGCAGGATTTCTTCACTGATATAAAATCCAAAAGGTCAGATGTGTTCCCTCAGTAACACAGGCTAAACATTTTTCTCCCATTAATTGAAAGGGTGCTGTTATCATCTTTTCATTTCTCTGTGTCAGAAACCCATGTAAGAACTTTGAAACCTCCCATGCACTCCCACTGCAATTGCCAATTGTGAATTTTGTGGTCTGTCTTCAAACATCAAGGTTATACCTTTACCTTAACACATGAGGGGAAGTGACCCACTTCTGGGAGGGAGACACGAATAGGTATTGCAGTGTGATGCAGGATGTGAAGGGGAGCACGTGCTGGAAAGAGCTATTAAACCAGTCTTGTGCCTCCACTCTCCCTACCGTAAATCTGCATCAGGTAGTAAAAGCGGCAATAATGATGAATGCTTCTCTTGCAGTGGGCTGGGATCTGAAATCTCTCCTCAGCCCATTGTGTTTGCCAGCAGAGGTTTTTAGCCATGGGTCCTGATATCTTACTTGTGGGGTGTTTCTCTACTGAGGAACAGGATTCTCCTTGAAGAGAGAAGGCAGCGCTCTGCTTGCTGTCTTCTCTGCATGGGAAGTTTGTAGCTTTGCTGTACCACTGTAGCTGCACTCTTTTCTTTCAAAAGGCACATGGTCACTGCCCAGATAGATTTGAAAATGGGGATAAACTCTGCAATATGTTTGGTCCTTACTCTGCTGAAAGAGTTGAAGCCCTTTTTGATGGGGAGGGATTTTTTTTAGGATCTTTATTACAGAAAGCTCAAGTTCTACCTGGATTCACTCTCTATGGCAGTTTTGAGAGGTTTCCTGCCATTCACATTGAGATTTTCCCAAAAAAAAAAAGGCAAAGGGAGTTGGCATGTCTGCTCACTGCCCATGTTTTTTTGGTTCCTTTGCAGAAGGAGAAGAAGAGTGGGCTGTTGAAACTTCTAGCAGGAGCATCAACAAAAAAGAAGTCACGTTCTCCACCGTCTGTGTCCCCCACCCACGACCCCCAGACAGCCATTGAAGGAGTTCTGCAAGGGGCAGTGGGGCCTGAGCTGTCCTCCCTCTCCAGTCATGGTAGAGCTGGCTCATGCCCTATTGAGAGTGAAATGCAAGGAGCCATGGGGCTGGAGCCTCTGCACAGGAAAACAGGCTCCTTGGATTTGAATTTTTCCATCCCTTCACCTGCCAGGCCACCCCTCTCTTCCATGGCAGCTATTCGGCCAGAGCCCAAGCCTTTGCCCCGGGAAAGGTAAGCTGTGTTTCTCCTGAGGTTGCCTGCATCCACAGGGAGCATTTGGAGGAGGGATGAAAAGTTTAACTTGCTCAAGGGTTGTTGCAGTTTTGGTGCTTGGTGGATTAACTCTAGGTGGCTCAGTTGTTTTTTTAGGAAGGGCTTACATGGATCTACCCATTGAAAATCATTTGGCACACAGGGCAGGTTTAAAGAAGTGTTGAACAGCGCCTGTCCATGACAGTGTGCAGCCCAGATTTAAATATGGAGGACAGCAATGCTTTCTCAGTCCAAATGGTGTAAATGCTATTGGAAAATGCCACTTTTAAAGTGGGATTCCCATATTTTAACTTAAGGACTTGATATATTATATCCATTCTGGACATGTCCTGTTCTGCAGTACCAAAGACTGTTTCAAAGTGTTCTTGTTTAAAATACAGATGCAGCCATCTTCAGTGACCTGTTACCAAAAATGTAGCTCATTTCTAGAGACAGATGCACCAGTGATTCTGGAGTTCATTTCAGCAGCCTGCTCTGTGCCTTGGTACCTTGGAGTAACTGACTTTGTAAACTCAAAAAGAGAAGAATAGGAACACCAAAATACAAAAGTGGGTGGAGAGAGAGATAACTGACCAGAAAAGAGCTAGGGAGATACAGAAAAGAGCCAGGTCTCCAAGTGCAGAGTCACACTGGCTTCAGGTAAAAGTTTTCTAAAAGACTGCAGTTTGAGGACTGGGAAGGCAATAGATAATACGCAGATACAGTGCTATTGAAATGCTTTCCACTCAAAAGCTGATTGAGAAAAACATGTTTTTTACAAAAGCACTGAAGAATTTTCAAAAAGATGTTTAGGGAACCCTCTTGAGTTGGTATTTAAAACAATTTTGAAATAACATTAAAATCACAGAAGTATGAAAGAAGCTAGTTTTGCGTGAGGGTATGAAGGAGGCGGAAGGGAATGGCCTGGACAAGCCACCTGACCCTGAATTCAGTTGGGATCATGAACTAGATGATGCATAGTAAGGTATATTACAGGGCAGTCCATACCTTATACAGTGTTTTACTGAATCCAGGTTGGAATTCTGTTGAGGTGGTGACAGTAACACCATAATATGTTTAAACTTTTCTAAGGCATCTGGTTTGTTACCATAAAACCTCTTCCTGAGTGAACTGTACACAACCAACCCAGCATATCCTAAGTGGATTGAAAATTGATTCACTGGCATCAAATATAACTCTACATCAGAAATCACTAGAAAATGATTATTTATGTATGTAGTGTAGCCCAACAAGAGTGGGGTCCTGAACCTGCACTGTTGACATAAAGCCTTTGCTGTTGCAAAATGAGCACTGAAGTGGGAGGTGGGCGATACAGAAGTAGGGCAGGTCTGTTGATACAGGGCTAATTCAACTCCTGGTCAGGGGAACACAGATTAACAGTGTATTTCAGAAGAGGCAAATCTGAGGCAAAGTGGAGTGAACTCAGAGAAGCGTCCTAAGAACAGTGGAAAATTTAAAACTATATACTTGCAATGAGAGACATGGGGAGCTCTGGCACACCTGGTAAACAGCAGGCATAAGAATGGCATGGTAACAGTCTCTAAGAGACGGCAGTCAGGACAGAGATGGGAATATTTTTGCACTAGGTTTGGAATTTTTTCTAAAAGAGATGCTCTTGTTCAGGTGCAGCTATTAGACCTGAAGCAGAAATAAATATAGGCAAGTCCTTCAGCATTGTAATGAAAGCAGTGAGAGCAGACTATAGCAGTAGTCTCTTGCCCTTAAAATCCATGAAAAAGCAATTTAGTAAAAGGAGTGAAAAACCAATCCCTATTTAGGCACACTTAATTTGGTCTACATCAGTTCAGATTAATGCTATAAGAAAAGTTAAATCAATATAAACCAGATTTAGCACCAGTGTAACTAAATCAGTGGGCTGCTGCACCTTTAGTTAAATGTAACCATGAAAAGAAGCGGGGAAGTACAACCTTCAGCATCTCCAGAGCTGGGTCTTAATATGCTGCTCTCAAAGCTCTACCATAGAGAACTCCAGACACATTATTTAATACGCCAGGGCTAGTCCCATGCCCTACAAATTTCTCAATCCATCTCAGGGTGATCCAGGTAGGGAAACATTTAACTGATGACTATTTTAAGTGGCAGAGTAGAACCAGAGAGGCAAAGGTTACCTGCATTCTCTTATCTGTGCTGGCATCAGGAGCAAATAGATTTAGACTGCTAAAATTGAGTAAATACTTCCAGCTGTAGCATATGGTGATAAGAAACTTACTCTGATTTTATGTATTTTGATTCCTGAGTCTTAAATCTGAAAATAAGCCATAATTGAAGTAACCGTAATTATACACAGCAGGCAAGATTCTTTAATTGATTTATGAATTAACTTCCATATCATTGGTGTATCTGCATTCCTTAACTGATCATATGGGTTTTTTCATGTCCATAATGGGAAATATTAATTACCTTCGTGCACTAGGAAGGATAATGCTTAGTCCTGGAATAATCTGAGCAGATACGTTAAACACTTTTCTGCTAGAAATTCATCCCACATCCATCTGTGCTCATTAAATCATCAAAATTTCTCAGAAGTACCAAATTATATTTTTTTTAAAACAAATTACGGTTTTCAAACCACTTGTTCTTTTCACATCTGGTGATGGAGCAACTTGCATTCAACGTCACCCAGCTCCATATTTTGCTTGTTTGCATTTTGGTGCATTTCATCTGCACAGTAGGAGCAATTCTCTGAGAAAGAAAAGGGAGGAGAGGGAAAAAAAGGTTAGATAAACAGATTCAGATGCTAGATGAAATTTTAAAAAGCTGCAAAGCATTTCAGTACACTTAGCTGTACTTGGCTTTCTGTCTCCCAACGCCCATCTGTGCACATAGAAACAGAGCACTGAAAGGTTGGAAGAAGTAGCACATTCCTTAATATTTACAGCATTCAAAATGAGGCTCATGCAGGCAGTAGAGCACCGCTACTTTTCCTATAGAGGTTGGCTTGCAGCTCCAGCACTTGCCACATCCAGGTTACTGATCAAGCCCAGTGCACCAAGAGGTGCATTAAAGGGCTCTGATTGCTTGCAGCTTGATCACTGTTTAAGGGATGAATTGCCTATTCTGCTGCCTGTGTAGACCTTTCTGGGAGTTGCAGCCAGGTAGACAGAAAGGTGAAGCAAGCTTCACCCTCTTGGAGGTGCTGCTAATGTTTATACTCTCAGTCTTCAACTTTTTTTTTTGTACACAGAGAGAAGAAAACAATTATCTTCTCCTTCTTGATATTCCAAATCCTGGTTACAGATGACTGGATTAGGAAGGAAACTGCTCCTAGCTCTGCTGTCATTTAGCCTTCATATTTGTCTGGTTTTCTGGGATAGCCAGAACCCATCTCTGTCTTCTGGGTGTAGTTCCCACTATCAGTTTATTAAAAAACTGCATTCCTTCAGCTGCTCTCTGCCATAAAGCATCCAGCAGTCCAAGCATCAGAGCAGAGAAATTTCCCAGGTGGTGTCCTTGTCACTTCATGTTGCAGTTATTGACTGCCAAGTGAATACCCCATCAGGCTTTGTGTGCCCCACACACTTTTCCACCTACTGCTCCATCCAGTTTCTGCTGGTGCAAGAAATAGGACCAGTACAGGGATGCACTGTGGTGAGGCAGGCACTGGGCCAGAGCCTTGCCCACGTCCCACCGATGTTGTCGGCTCACAGGCGGGGTGTGCTGCGTACCTGGCAGCGCCAAAACAAAATACTTTCCTTGCCACCCCCTTCAAGAAAATATGACTGTACATTAAGCAAAACAGGAGAGTTGAGTGTGCATGTGTGTGTGTATGAGTCATGTTCCCCTCGCTGCCTGGCGCTGTTCCCAGAGGCGAACCTGAGTAAAACATGTCACGCGTTGTTGACTCTTTTATAGTAACTGGCACTGACTCTGCCATGTTATATTGTGATAAAGCAGCCGTGGCCAGACTCACTGTCACGACTGGCATATCTGTACTGTGTTTCTATGGTTTTTGTGAAGCCTTCAACCAAGTCATAACCACAACAGTGCTGCAGAATAAGATGGGAGCTGTAAGTTTGACCTTTAAAATAGATACCTTTGTGTTTCCATGTATCTTTCTACAAATCACTGCCACATTAGAAATTGAGCTCCCAATTCAAGGAAGCATTCAAGCATGCGCTTAACGCCCATTGACTTCAATTTTGCTGTGCGCGTATATATTCTTTGCCAAAAAGGAAAGCAGATGAAGGGTTCTTTTCATTCCTGGAAAGTGATACTAGAGAAATGACCCAAGGAGTAATTTCTGACTGAACAGTGACATGTATGCACATGGTTAAGTGCTTCACTGAGTAGGGGTACCTGCCTTAGGACTGGGAAACTGGAATCAGCCATCTCAGAAATTGAATCTTGCAGTATTTCTAGCAGAAGGGTAAAAGACCCAACTGAGACTTGTTCTTCTAAGTCTGCTGATTCAGACACCGTACTATGGAGAAGCAGGTTTTGGCTTGTAGTGTGCAGAGGTGTTTTGCGGGTCCCTGCAACTTGCTGGTGAAAGGATGAAGAAACAGAGCACCACTGGTAAACAAGAGCAATGGTTAACTGGGCTAGATGCTCCATTGGCACTGATTATCCACTCCCTCCAAAACTAACACATAAGAGACCTTTTGGAGTCACAGGACTGGACTCCTGCAACCTGTCCTTAATGCACAATGCTTTGAGAAACAGGAACTTGCATTAAACATCCAAATTCAAGCACTCTAAATGGGACCAGATTGGAGGTGAGCCCTGCAGACCTAATTTGCTTCATTGCACATTTGCTTTCTTAAGTTTTCCCAGTTCCATCAGTGCCCTGGATACACATACTAACTCGGTGGGCAGATATTCAGTATTTTTTTTGTCAGTGTTCAGGCCGGAGTTCAGGGCTTAATTGCTGATCACTTCTGATCGGTACAGTTCAATGCCTGCCTGCACACTGACAGAGGGCCTGTATGAGTCATTTAGACCAGACAGGACTCCTACGCAGCCAGTGTGCTTGAAATGAGTCTCTGTGGAAAGTGTGGCACGAGGCTTTGCAGCTGGAGGAGTCAGAGAAGCCACTTTCCCCACATCTGCACTACTCAGTGAATTTTGTCATGGTCACTTGCTAGATGTATTCCAACCTCTGCAAAAGGTGGGGTGGCTCCCATGTCAGAGCTTTGACTCACATCCAAAGCAGCATCTTGTGCACGAAATGAAAAAGGCATCCTATGGGAAAAATTGTATGCAATCATATAATGAAAAATTAAATTGCAAGGCAGCAAAAGTAAAGTCATGGGCAATTTTATTTGACAGTTTCTTCATCTCAGATGTATGGATGTGAAACATTTGTGTTCTGTTAAGGTTGTAGCTGTCTTTATGCATTTACTCACGTGATACTTTTAATCATTTTGCTTCTTTAAAAGAAACAAAACCAGAACTTCCATCATGTGACATCTGTTTGAGGTTAGGAGTCTCATTTGCACCTTCCAGATTTCAGTAGCAGTAGCAAAAGGAGGGCTGGGTGGGAGAGGTATTTCTTTTGACTGAGAGAACAAGTGCTGTGAAGATGGGACAGTGGGAATGCAAGGACTTTGCTGACAGCAGAGGATGGACCTATTCCCAGCTCAGTGAGATAATTGCTGCCAGGGTGCCCATCCCACCCAGTGCCAGCCTCTACCCATGCAGTCTCCTTCTCCTTGGGATGCCATGTCCCTGCCCCAGGCTCCCTCCCACTAAGGCTTTTTGCTCTCCCAGACTCAGCTCAGCAGAGCTTGCCCCCTCAGCAGCCATACCCACACCGTCCACCAAGGCTTCCAATTTTCATTGCATCCCATTCCTTCCTCTGCTCCCAGTTTTTCTCCCATCAGCCTCCCTCTTCCTCTACCTCTTCCCTTACCTTACCCCACTCTCGAACTCCCTAGATTTTGCCTGCCCAGGCAAAACCCATCTCCGGTCCTTGCTAATAGTACTCCTTGCAGCCTTTCCTTATGTGTTCTCTCTTGGGCACCAAGGACACTTCCCAGACCACTGTCCTTCCTGGACAGTAGTCTCCAGAGATGAAGTGCCTGATCCAAGGATGCCACGGTAGCCAGAAGTGGGGAAGTCCAATATCAAGTCTGTCGTCTAGGAGAAAAACACAAGAGGGTCCCAGTGCTAAGAAAGGAAGAGAAATGCCGCCTCTGAGGTCCCACAGAGCTAGCACAGCTTGGAGCATGAATCAGCAGAGATTTTCCTTTCAGTGCTCAATACAAGCGTAAACATGTGCCATTTTGGGGTGGTTTGAATGCTTTTAACCTGGCTGAGACTGGGTGATTTTCTGAAGGACCATCAGCCCTGATGGACCAGTGGGACCACAGGACAGGTCTTTCCTCGCAAATATGGAATGTGAGAGCAGTTTGAGGAAGTGGTCATATGGGTCCTGCTGGTGCTGCAAAACCCCTCTTGCTATTCTTGGAAATAATGAGGCCATTGGGTTGTGTGTTGGACCCTCAGCCTGATACAGCCAACCGCTGTGGTCAAAATAATTAACATTTGGCACAATTGTAACTATATTGAGAGCACAGTTTACAACGGAAAATACCAAATATTGTTAATAGTAGTCAGAGGTGGTTGCCACACTTGTGATCAGAATTGTTGCCCAGCTAATTAGCATTTTTGAAAGCTGGTAATTTAGAGCTGTAATGTGACACAGACAAAAGGCGCAGAAGACTGAGATCCATCTAAAATGCCAAGCGACAGTTTGGTATAAGAAAACCTACAATTTTATAGCATCTTCTCAAAGAGGAGACAAAAGGGGAAATAGGGAGGTATAAATAGAAGTATCCTGGACTGCCTTTTTGGGAGTGAGAGAGGGTGTCTGGGAGAAGAGACCTTTTCTGCCAAAAAATATGTCTAATAGCAGTCCTTGCAATTCCATTCCAGAGGATAAGCGAGGCTGAGGTGCCACCTGGAGGTGTGGAGGGGTGGCACAGCTCCCTGTGCCAGCGCCGTGCCCCTGCAGCCCCCACCAGGCTGCCTCTGCCAGGCCCCACTTCAAACCTCTCGTGGGAAAAATCATCGCATCTTTTTCCATCTCTCACAGAGGAATTCTTCACTGTTTTGCAAAGTCTTTTGTGGCTAATATTTTGTTATTCTGTCAAAAACCTCTTTGGTGCTATCTTGTGAGGTACTATAGTTAATTAAATTTAAACCATAGTATTTAGGGTTTCCTGAATGGGACAAAGTACCTCATTTTGTAATGCAGTGACTGAGATTTATTTTTCTAAATCTCTTAGAAGATGCTGTGTAAAACCCTTTTATGACGATGGGCACATTCCTGTTGAGTGTGGTCACCTGCCTCCTCATGTGAACCATTTAGGGACTAGCAGCTCATCACTCTGAGGACCTAGTTTTGCTTTAAAAAGATGGCTCTGTGCTTTTGGTATGGCACAAGGTGCTGGCAGTCCTAGCTGGGTCTTTAGAGTGACCCTGCCCAAGACATCACCTTTTCCTGAGTTTGTGTTTCCTGACATGCCAGAATGGTCTGTGAATACCTGTGCAGCACTCAGCTGATGTTGAGGTCCAAGCTTTTTTCTTTCTCAAGGCCTCTTGAGTTCCTGATGCAGAGTGCCAACGTGCTGTGATTGTGCATAAGAGTAGTGAGATCTGAAACTTGGCATCATCTTAGCTGAAATTGTTCCACTCTGATAATTTAATTAATCAACACTGCAGCAGAGTGTTTGAAATAATGTGTGCATTCATTTGCATAATGAGTGTAATTGGCAAAGCTTCATAATATAAGTGTAGCAGTTCCACAGATGATAGCTTGATAGACCATTTTCCTACAGCCAGCCAGCAGCACACATTTCAACCCCTGTTACTTGCTTTTCCACAGAGGAAGGAAGGGACAACTAGATTTATTAACCAAGGTACAGAGAGGACTGGAAAATTTTTGATGGCACTTGAACATGTATATTTTCCACATGACTGTGTTGCTGTGTCAAGATAAAAAAGCCACAGTCAGGTATTAGAACAGAACCCCTGCTCTAAACGGAGTTTAACGCTTTTCCAAGTAATGGGTTGTTTGGCTGTGGAGATGTCCAGATATAGAGTCAAAGCTATATTTCCAGTGTCATGTGGAGTGCCTAGTTTCAGAACTGCAGTCACTAGTTACCTGAGCAAAGTCTGCAAAGAAAATGTGTGACTGCCACTGGAGAGCCCCTTGCTTTGGTACTGTCTCAATGAGGATGGCCTCATGGAGTGGTCCACAGCCTCCAGGGGATGTTAAAGTCCCCAAGGACAGGATATTATCTTAAATAAATACCTCATTACAGACAGGACTGAGGCATCAGTGGCCAGGCAGCAGTTGTGGAAATAATAATTCTCAGGAGATGGGCTTTAGGTAATCAATTGGCAACTTTTAACTATCTTACTATATTCATTACTTTGCAATTAGCAAGACAGTTATTGACTGTTAACCAAATGCCAGATGAGTGCAAAAGTGCTGAAGGAAAAAAAAACCAACTGTGCAGTAGAAATACATTCCCTGTTCTGCACACAAGTGCATTGATATAAAATGGCCCAGTCTGTGCTCTCAGAAGGACGCCTGCTGATAAGCTCTGAGAGCAGAATAGCTGTATCAGGCTCAGACACATCATTACTTCATTGAAATGAAGTGACACTTGAAAACTAAGTTCCCAGAGAGCCCCGTGAATGGTTCAGGACTGGGGCTCCCTGTTGGTTTGGAGAGTGCTTTGAAAGTCACTTGATACTCTCCATTTTAGCTTCCCTTCCAGGTCTGAGGGACCCAAAGTGCATTCTCAAGAAACGTAAGAAGAAGAAAAATGTGAATTGCTTTAGTTAATATCTCCTGCTGTCACAGGTGGTGGAGCATTGCAAACCCCATTTTTCATCATCAATGGACAAGGAAAGAGAGGGTGTCATGTATCTGGACTTCTGTAAGGTCTTTGACATGGTCTCTCACAACGTCTGTCTCTCTAAATTGGAGGTTAGATTTCATGGGTAGAGTGGTGGATAAGGAATTGCTTGGATGGTTGCATCCATCGGGTAGTGGTCAAGGGCTCAGTGTTCCAATGGACGTTGGTGACCAGCGGTGACCCTCAGGGGTCCACACTGGGACCAGTGCTGTTCAATATCTTCATCAATGGCATAGATGGTGGGATTGAGGGCACCCTCAGGAAGTTTGCAGATGACACCAAGCTGACTTACGCAGTTGACACACACGCTCTGACCAACCTGCTTGAGTTAAAAATGTGCCTGCCCCTGGCAGAGGCGTTGAACTAGATGACATTTAAAGTCCCTTCCAGCCCAAACTGCGCTGTCATTCTATGATTCTATGATTTTTGGATGGAGCAGATGCAGAGCTGAATGAGAAACATTACAGCAGAGATGCAGCACTAGGATAAAGCAACCAAGTCCTGGCACAGGGTCAGCATACAGCTGGGAGCAGGGACACCATGAGTGGCCCATCCATTTGACAACGTTCCTGCTTTCATGGACTGGCTCCAGAGCTCATCCTGGTCAATTTTCCAGCTAAGCTGGATAGAACTTTCCATCTTACTGAGTTTTAGTAGAAAATGTAGCTGCATTGCATACAGCTAGTATGCAAAAATGTAACTTACTGATATTTCCAAAAGTTTTTTTTCCCAAGATCCCTGGTACTGGTGCCCAGCTGCTCCCATCGAGTGCAGACTAACCAAGCATTTGCACCTTTTTCTCCAAAGGTACCGCGTTGTGGTCCCGTACCCACCACAGAGCGAGGCCGAGATCGAACTGAAGGAAGGTGACATTGTGTTTGTGCACAAGAAACGGGAGGACGGCTGGTACAAAGGGACATTGCAGAGGAACGGCAGGACGGGCCTTTTCCCCGGGAGCTTTGTCGAGAGCTTCTGAGGATGAATCGCTGCTCTCTCAACTGAGGAGCTTTCAGGGGAAACTGCATAGCACAAGAAGAGACAGCAAAGAGAAACTGGACTGATAACCACTGCCATTTTTATTTCCAAAGACTTCCCCCAGGCCCTTCAGTCTGCAGCTCTGGAGATACAGTTCCCCGCTGTGCTCCCGAGACCGTGTGCAGTGCATACAGTGGTATGTTGAAGTAGTGCCTTCCACCTGGAATCACAGACTGAAAGGATGCCCATCTGGACTGTAGAAACCTAAACTCTGGCTGTTAACCTTTTGTGTAAATTATAGAGAAGATATCTTTAAAAAAAATTAAGAGGAAAGCTGTTATATTGCTGTAACTTATTTGTCAGAGCTGCAGTGTTCTTATTACTGGCCTATGCAAGATGGATTTGAGAGTGCAAGGAGGTGTGCTAGGAAGCTCTTAAACTGGGATTTTGTTTTTATCAAGGGAAGAAAAGGGGCAGGTGGAGAAAACCCCAGCTAAAGATCAGTGCATCATTGTGCAAGTAAGAATGAGGAGCCCAAAATGTTAATGTCATGCTTTCTATATACCTCAAAGATACGCTGCGCAGGTTTGTCAGTGAGTGTGTTAGTGCTCAGAGTCCCACACCACCCTGTGTCCTGGCACTGCTGCCGGGGAGGTCCTGGAGGAAGTACAGCTCCACCATTAAACTGTGGTTATTTGAGCAGAATCCCTTTTGCCTGTCTTATGCCCGTAATATATGCAGCATGGATTTTTGTCCTTCGGTATCACTTTCCATTGCTTTTTTGTATGACGTACCTTTTTACTGTAAGAATTGCTCTACTTTATATATATTCCTACTAGATCAGACATTTCCTCTTTTTCATACATCTGGTGCTATTTTTTTTAATTGTTAAAGATTTGGTTAAACAGAGAGGCTGCAACAAGATTTGCATTCAACATATGAAATTAGAAACGTACCTGAAGATTGAGATCAGACTGCTTGTTCTTGCTTCATAGAGGAAAAGAGAAAAAGCTGCATGGTCACCAATAAATATACCTGGGGGAGCTGCCTGTGCAACACACACATGCTTGCTCTCTCCTACGTATTTAGAGTGGCTGAAGACCCATGCTGAAGCACAGCGTTCTGTCTGGAGAGTGATAATGACTCCAGAATTGGAAGTAATTCCCAGAGGAGTCATTTTAATTGACTTTTTCATGGCAATAAGAAGAACACTGCAGGTTCTAGCACATGCAGGGACCGTGGAGTTTTCCTCTGTCATTGCATGACAGAGATGAGAGCTGATCTGCGACAGCAGTAATTAGCGTTATGGAAATGTGATTTCTTACTGTAGAAATGTACAGTTCTGGAGACTGTTGGATTTCTTAACGTCGTCAAGCTACAATACAAACTGTATCAGGCAATATAAGCTTCCATCTACCAGGGACTTAAAGGTGCAATAAATGTAAGGTGAGTTTAGCCAGTTATTGGTGTGAAAAAGAATGAGAAAAAAAAAGTCATAATGTGATTGTTGAGAGTATTTAAAAAGACATCAGCTCTTGAGGAATGAATCGTGTTGAAAGGCTTTTCATAGTTGTATCCATACCTTGCCTCTGACAGCAGCTGGCTGTTTGCCAAGGCCCACATGTGGTGGGTGTTTAAAAGCATGTAGGAGGCACTGTAACCTGGAGATGATCTTATTAAAACAAAGAGGCCCAGTGGGTGAACCTGATCACTGCATTACCAGTATTTCATAAGCGAAGGTGTAAGTTTTGTTTTCATTCAAGCTGTGTGTACTAGTACATATCAAAACCCATGTAAGTGAGCATTCCTATTTAAGTTCAGCTCTGTGACTTTGTTCTCTGTAAAATAAGTTCTTCTTGCTGTCACATGTTAACAAACTGATTCCAGAAACACAGTTCATGGCCAAGTATAGCACCTTCAAACCAGGAGGCATCACTTTCAGGGTGTTTCTTTTTATACTTGATGTTGCCGCATTTGTTGATATTCCAGATTGTAATGAGTCAGCCACTAAAAATTTTGTTACTGTTGAGAGGAAATTGCCTTTTTATAACCAATAAGAGACTGAAGAAACGTCTTCTGGAAAGACTTGCTTGAGATTAGAGCCATATCTGTTCCACTTACTCGGTCCAGGTCAGAACTGGTGTCATTGCACCTCAAACAATAAACTGCACAGTTAGGCAGTCAGCAATGCCAAAATGTGTGTTATTGATTCCAATAAAAATTCTGGGTTAGATCTGTCAGAGATGAGATTTTTTCTGACAACTTACAGTGGTTAAAATGCTCTTAAAAATCTGTTCTATGGTGTATTTACTACAGTTGGAAAAATGAAACAGGATGACAGCTTGCATGCTGCCTATTCTGTTTAGCCAGATCTAAAATGGTTCCAGATTTCCACCTTTTTATGCTTAACTCTAAGAGGACAAAAGTTGGTGTGTGAGAGGATCAAGGAAGACATGCAGATGTCATATCATTAAATCAGTGCTTCAAAATATATTTTGCAGGGAGGGTGATGGTTTTTTAAACAGTCAATAACCCTTCTAGTCATACCTTCTGCTAGGAAAAATATGGGGGTGGGGGAGGGAGGTGTTCTGTTTTGATAGCAGCTGTTTCTGGGCCCTCTTTATTGCTTATCATCACAATTTGGGTTACTGAGTAATCTTGGACAAATCACTTCCATGCCAGGAGCACAAGTATTAATGTGAACTTAATACAGCCCAGTGATATGAAAACATGACCCAGTGCCATTCTGAAAGTCCTGGACTGAGAGAGGTTCGACTTGTACTGTGGTCTAGTTTTTACCTGTCATGCCAGGAAAAGGAGGAGGAGGGGGCATCTCCACCTCCTGCAACAGGGCGGGGAAAAGAAAAGATTCCTTCTGGTGGCCTCAGTTTGTAAAATGCCAGGTTTTTTCTTCTAGAAATGGGTTCAAGTAATTGAACAATTCCTTTGAACTTTGCACAGCTCAGAAAATGTTTTTGTTATACATGAATGTTAATGTGGTTTAGGAAATGTTGGCAGATATGAGTACAAATGGACTACAATGACTGTGTTTCTGATTCTTTAAATAAAATAAGTATTAAGGCAACTTGACTGAGGTTTCTCTATTAGACAAGGTGAACAAGCATTGTAAGTGGCTCTGAGGTTGACAAAGAAAATAGGGAAGACTCCTCTGCAAACCCCATAGTAATTCCCACATAAATAAAGACCTGTTGAGGGTAAGAGATGCCTGAACAGGAGTCAGAATCTATGGTTCTTCTTCTGGCACATCTGGGCTTTCTTCAAAATCTTGAGAAGTTAACAACTTACCTGTGGAGAAGAGGTATGTAAGTCCAGAGAAGGAGAGTGGGGACAGGCCAGGAGGAGGGAGAAAGGTGGTGAGGTAAGGCTGTGGCAGAGAGGCTAGGATGGGATGTGGAGGCAGAAAATTTGCAAGGAAAAGAGCAGCCTCTAATATTGTTAATGGGCTTCAGGGGTGCTCCAAGGTCACTTGGTGGGTTGAGCAGGTTTATAGGCAGAGGAAGGCCCCTTTCCTCCTGCCCTGGGTAGGCTTGTGCGTGGTGCCAGCAGGGTCCATGTGTCCTCCAGGCAACATACAGCCAAGGAACTGGGAGAGAGGGCTGGAGCAGGTTGTCCCCTAGGCGTCTGAATGCCCCTTAACTCAGGTGAGGGGTGTAAGCCCACTTTTGCACAAGGCCTGAGATTCCCATTTTGCACAGTGTAGAGCATCTGAAGGGGGAACATGAGTGCATGAGGACATGTGTTTGCTTGCTTTGGCTGGGACACATCTCTGGACGAGGCACCCACCGATGGTGATTCTTTGTGCAGTTGGGGAGCACACAGGGCAGGGAAGAGCGAGGCACAGCTATCTCACCAGGTCCTCTGCATGGGGACCTGTGAGGTGACACAAGTCTCTCTGCCCCAGCTGGATCCTGAGTCAAAATTCTGAAATATGGAAACCACTAGAACTTAAATGTGGGCAGGCAACACCTCTTCCTCTGCTAGGCCTTGCTGGCTGCCCTGTCTGACAAGCAGTGTGGTGCAAAACGCTGCACAGAGGAGCCTGCCAGCGGCTTTGAAGCTGGTCTGGAGTGCCAGTCCCCTCCGAACTTCGCCAGGTCCTGTTCCTCTGCCATATTTCTCCATCCCCTGCTGCCAGCACATACCACACACCTCACTCAGGCTTCATACTGCATGTCACCCCATGCTTCTGCTCCAGTGCCTGATAGAAATTCAGGCCATGTTTTGAAAGAAAAATAATCATTGTAAAATTGTTACACGGTTTGACTGTTCCTAAATGCTCATGGAGAGCAGAACCACCTGGACGACATCTGCAGGGCTTTCCTGCAGCCAAAAGCTCTTCCTGACATCAGCAGCTCCTTATACATGGTGAACCTGGCAGCTACGTGGCTTGGTTAGTTGGTGCCAAACCAAATAAATGAGCTGTACTGGAAGAGATGCCAAGAGGTGATACAGTCTGGAGAAGGCCCTGTCTTCATGCCGCAGCCTTTCATGTAGCAAAAATAACTTTCCAAGTGGTCACAGATGTATTTCCAATCACTGGGGCATGAGTGTCTCCCCTCCCTTTAGAAAACCACTTGATTTTTCTCAGCCACCAAGCAGCACCATCTGCCCTATGGTGCTGCAAAGGGGCCACAAGCCAGGACACCAAAGAGCTTGTACCAGGGTGGTCCCCTGGCAGCACGTGCCAGACAGCCTGTGTGAGTCCCCCACGTTTACAGCAAAGCTCAATTGCAGGTGAGCCTACCTCTACTTGGGTCTCTCATTTGCTCCCTAAGGAGACCCCAGCAGCCCCATGGAAAGACAGCCATCATCCTGCTGGCTTGACCAGGGAGTCACTGAAAGCTGCTTCCAACACAAATGCCTCTTTTTCACCAGCCAAGATGCAACACAGTGTTTTTGCAAAGGCAACAGGAATGGTCTGGCACACGGGATTGTGAGTTTTGTGACCTGTGTGCATGCATACATCTGTGCAGAAAAGCCCATGAGCAAGAAGTGCTGCCAGGGACAGGGGCTGCATCGGTGCTACCTGCCCATCCCTCTCAGAGAGGGCACTGGAAAAGAGAGGACTGGCTTTTTAGTTAAGGGTGAGTCCTTGGGGGAAATGCCTTGCCTGGGGAAAGCTTAGGTTGGTCAATGCCATCAGTGCTGTGCTCCAGCAAAAGACAGGGGTGAGCGATGGGGGAGCTGCCTGTGGAGAGGTTGTTGTCATGCATGGAGTCCTCATGGGGAGCACAGGAGTGATGGAGAGCACAGCTGAGTAATAGAACAGAGGAAAAATGAAGCCATTAAGACAGGAGAGAAGGGGGAAGTGTCTTCAACTTACTGTCAGAGAAGGAAAGCATATTACGTTTGTATTCTGCATCCGCACAAGGGCTTGGAAGAGCTGCTGTCAGTCATGGTGCTGTGTGCAACCCCTGCCCAGCCCCAGCAGTGCAGCTGTGGGGTGTACATGGCAGGGATGGAGGGCAATCCCATTGGCAGGAGGGCCTGTCCTCTGCCATCCCACCTGGCCAAGCAGGACCACAATGAGTGCTTAAGGGCCAGGGTCCCCAAGAATGGCACAGGCACAGCCCAGGGGACTCTGGAGAGAGGGCAGTGCCTGACAGCGCATCTCCTGCTGCTGAGTGGACACACGGCCAGGGAAACCCACTGGGACCCCGGCTCTGCCACGGAATCAGGCTGGGAGTCAATGTCTGACACATCCCTAGATGGGGGTGGTGACCCTGCCCCATATCACCGCTGCCTCCACGAGGCACTTGGGATGGGCTCTGGTATGTGATGCTGCACAGCCAAGGGGTCTGGGAGCTGCTCCCACACCTTCCTCCCCAGCAACAGAAGAAAGGCATTCCCTTTCTCTCCCTCATGGGTATGTCGAATTTGCCCTACAGCTGCCCATTGGAAAATCAGCCTTGAAGGCAGGAGGGCAATTTGTTAAGGTTTTTCCCTCTCCCCTCCCCAGATAATTGTCTGGGATCCACATTAATGGAAACATAAATTGACTGCCACTCTGCTAAATGACAATCAGGTTTTGTTTGACAGAGCTAGGAAGTATCTTATCCTGAACATTGGCACCAAACAATCTAAATGCAAATTGCAAAATGTTTGGGGGTAAGGAGGCTGTTTATCTTCTGATGAGGTTATATAATAATGCAGAGCAGGGAGAGGATTGCCTTTCAGTTCCTAAAGGCTATCAAAATGTGTGATGGTTAAACCGTGGGGCCAGTGTTTACATATTATTTTAACGGAGCAGATTCACTTATTTGGCGTGGATTTTCTTTTAACAAATCACATTTTTAAACAAGATGCAGCGTGGCTGCATTTCAACCATATTTCATCAATTCTCAGGCACCTAGGTTAGCATGGAAAATGACAGAGCAGCCATCATTTTAATCCTGTTATGTCTATTGCTCCCAGCTTGTTCTCCTCTGATGAAACATACTGCTGTGCGTTGAAGAGGCAGAAAAACATTTGCTGCACTCCTGGCCTATTTCTCTTGTTAGACTACCAGGTTTATACATGCCAGCATTGCCCAGGTACCTCCAATGCTCTTATGCAGGAACGGTTACAGGACACAGCTGAAAAAGTGAAATGCAACCACAACCAGCTGCTTCCCAAGACACCACCATGTGCAGGGGTTACCTCTCATGCTGGATATCCCACGCTGGATGAGCATCAGCTTTTGTGCCAGTTGGCTGTAAAAAAAAGTTACTGCAAAAGTCAAAACTTTCAGACCTGCTCAGCACAGCGCTCCTGCATAGCACTCTGCGCTACCAGGGCACCACACCACGCGGGCAGCACCTCGGGCTGGCATCCGCAGCAGTGCCCGTGCTGGCATCTATACCATGGGGCATTTTCCACAGGGAAATTGTTTCTTTTAGTTTTGTCCTGGGAGGGAAGAGGTGTCTGTGGCTGCTCGGGGGGGTTCAATAACTTGAAACTTTCAGCAGCTCTCAGAACTGGTCTCCCTGAAGTTTTTCCACTCCAAGTTCGTAATCTTATCTTCTCAGAGCTTGATTTAGACTTCTGCATTTCTCCATAAATTAAGGAACAGGCTTGAGTTTACTCCAAGAGTTTTGCTCATCTGGGAGGCAAAGGAAGGAAAGGATTAATGTGTCATTTTTATTTTCCAATTTAAATATGTCTCACACTGAAAAATGAGCATGAATCTCTGCAAGGCAGGAAAAAAGCAATAGATCTGTGAAAGTGACACAAGTTGTATGTGTATAAATTGTTGGGCCTCTAGACCACTTGGTGTACCCCAGCCAAATAACTCACACAAATCTATGAATTAAAGGACATTAGAATGCAAGTGAATACAACAGAAAAGGCCATGATAATCTGGATTTGTAGAAAGGGAAATCAGTGAGTAGGATTGTAGCCCTGTTTAGGAGCGGGTAGCTGGGATTTTGGTTTCACCCACTGTCTCTGTGACAGAGACCCTTAGGGACCAGCCAGGGCATTCCTTGAAAGGGACTCACTGAACCATGGAAGAAGAAGGTCTATATGGGCAGTTTCGCAAATTTCACCCATTTTAGAGCATCTGTTTTATTTACTGCTGTTGGAAAACACAGCAGGAGATTTTCCAAAGGCTTTGATGATATGGCTGACCACCTGCAGCTCTTGGGAGCAGCTGAGATGGGGGACAGACAATGGTTATTGCTCCACAAGTTGAACACAGGGTGTGACTCTTGGGGTGTCCTGTGCGGGGCCTGGAGTTGGACTCGATGATCCTTATGGATCCCTTCCACCTCAGCTTATTCTGTGAACATTCTGTGAGCATATTATAGACTTTGCCTTCACTACTGTGATAAAAACGTATATAACACATAAAACACACACACACATGTATATATGCATTTACATACACACCTATTTATACAGATCGCCATCATTTCCTTTAGTACCAGAAAAGAGCCAGGCGTTCTTGCTGAGCTGCATTCCATATTGATTTAAACATGCCATTTAAACTAGTCCAGGGCTACGTGTGTTGGCAGCTAGAGCAAGGGGTGCATTGGAAGAGTTTCAGATGTCAGCTGTAAAGCAACACCAGGAACTTGAGGAAAACCACCCTGAGTTCTGAGCTTTGAGTGACTCCCTTGTGTAAAGGGCATGGCCCTTCTGAAAGCTTCTGAATTTCCTCTGATGAGCTCCCACCAGTCTGGAGATGCAGCAATAGGATCTATTTAAGAAATTATCCAATGCCCAAATTTTGTATTCATGTCAGAGGACTCTGAAACAGGTACTTTAAAAGGAAACTGAATCAAAAAATGAAGTCCTTCTTCCTTCAATTCTCTAGTCCTTGCAGAAGAACTCTTCATTAAATAGAGCAGCGCTCATTCAGATTTAAAGGCAGTAAAATGTATTCTTGAGCATTTCCCATGGGTTAATATGAAGAGCAGTTGCCATATTGTACCTCCATCCATTTACCCTGCCCATAGGACAGTAAATTGCTCTGGAAATACATACCAAATTAATGCTAGATTGTTAAAAGCACTGCTTTGCTTTGTCTAAATAAATACTCATTAGCTGAGAGACAGAGCACAAGAAAGCTGGGGAGGGTAATGGGGGTGGGGAGGATCAGGTCTGGTGGTATCCGGTCATTCATCTGAAGCAGAGTCGGTGAATGCCCCGAAGCACCTTCCAGACTCTGCATTCCCCATCCCAGGGGTCAGACACTGCTGGGAGGGGAGCCAGCAGCTCAGGAGGTTGTCACAAGCATATGGAGAATCATATCACCACCTCAGTACTGGCTGATGCCTGAAGCAAAGCCACCTTAGACAGGGCTGGATAGTGCAGCAGCCAGTGGGCAGCATCTCCCACCACCCTTTCAGCACTGCCAGGCAATGCCTCAGGTTCAGCACGAGCAGGAAGGGATGAAGCAGCCCATAGCACTTTGGCCCAACCCCAAGAGCGCTGGGATGGGGCTCATCTGTCAATAACATGGCCCTTCCCTGTCATCCCCTCCCTGTGCCAGCTCGGGAGCAGCAGGGTGCAGGTCAGGTCTGTTTGAGACCCCTGGGCAGCGCTCGTCAGACACCAACCTGCTGGGCCCCATCAGCCCAGACACAACGTCATTGCTGCTGGAGAACGTGATCCCTCGGGGGGCTCAGTCCAAAATTAGGACTGCTAAATGTGGGCACCCAAGAGCCCTCTGGGCTGTAGGGTGGGGTGCAGGCAAGGGCCCCTGCCGATGTGGCTGTAGCTTGAAGAGGAGCTCCCCACGTCAGCCAGTTTTCTCACCAACTACTTCAGGTTCACACAGATGCAGAGAAGCTTTTATCGTGCAGAAAAGGCTGCTCTTCTCAGCAGTAAGCGGAGGAAACTGCACTCTGGAACTGTGCTGAAGTGTCCTGCTGATCGCAGTGCTGGTGAGGCTGGCAGCAATGCGGGCTGGTCCCACAGCACAGGCCGGTCCTGCAGCCCAGGCTGGTCCTGCAGCAGCGCAGGCTGGTCCTTCAACAGAGCACGTTGGTCCTGCAGCAGCGCAGGATGGTCCTGCAGCACAGGCTGGTCCTGCAGCAGCGCAGGATGGTCCTGCAGCACAGGCTGGTCCTGCAGCAGTGCAGGATGGTCCTGCAGCACAGGCTGGTCCTGCAGCAGCACAGGCTGGTCTCACTGCCCTGCAGCTTGTGGCTAATGATGCCTGGCCCCGCATCGCCCCTGATCAGCGCAGCCCAGGCAGGATGCAAGGATGCAATCTCGGTGGGTGACAGTGGGACAAGGGAGATGCTGGCCCACCCTTGCTGGGCCACAGCCACAAGAGACTCAGAGACGCCCACCCAGTACCTCATTAGTCATGGACCACTCTTGGTAGATGGTTATAAAGTGATTTTGTCATTAGCCTTACCTTGCTTACTAAAGCTGACTTAGTTTCTAAACTATTTTCATTTTTGCACTTCCACTAATCTCCTTGGTTTGATAGACTAAATTCACCTTTTCGAGGACAAGTGAAATTTCTTTAACTTTTTGGTGGTCAAAAAATTCAGGGGATGTTTTTCCCATCAGTTATACTTTACTGAAATATTGGAATTATACTTGTGTGCATCTCTGTAATCCAAGCACTGGGGATTTTTTTTTCTGAGGCCTTTGCTAATTTTTGTACTGAAGCCTTCCTACCACATCCCAGATGCTAATAAAATTGGAAATGAGTTGCACCAAGAATGCAAGAGAGACAGAAAAAAACATGATGAGGGACGGTCCCTCATATCAATAAAATCTGCTGCATTTCTCCAGGCAGTGTGTGAAATATAGCGGGCACATAATCCACACGGCAATAAAAGGCTGCCACATGCCTCCCCAGCACCCGGGGAGCTATCATTTTCAATTAGGAACAAAAGCCTCTGGCATGTGACAGCAGCAGCAGAAGAACTGAATGCAGTTAAGGCAAAATTTAGTTTCATTACAGCTTGATGCCGATTACAGTTTTTTCTTTGTTTTCTCACCGAGTCCCTCTGTCATTGTACGAGAGGTAGAGTGGCAGTACAGGCTTTTCTAATGGCTTGAGCACAACCAGAAATTACTTGAGAAGACCCTAAAATGATGTTTTTAAGAGGACCGCAGCACAGGCCTTTATAGCAAAATGGACTTTGGGCTTTATTTTAGCTCCTTTAAGCCATCACTTTTCCTTGGGCCAAACTGTGATAATATGCGGTTAAAAATCCACTCTTGGTGCCTGCTCCTTTCCCTCTGCTGACAGAATCAAGGGATCATATGATGCAGCCATAAAGTGAAGGAAGGCAAAGTGCCAGGCCTGCCCCAGACTTAATAAAATTACAGCAAATCCAATATATTAGTCAGAACACATCTCTTTTATGTCTCACTTAAATCTCCATCATACCCTAATAAGTACAAGTCGGTTTTTACCTCAGGTTTTCAGAAGCTAATCGGTTACAACATTTCTTCGCATTTATTAAAGTATTTCTTATGTTTTTAACCAAATACATTTTGCAACCTAGTTCTATATAGTTTGGTTTTTTTTAAGTATGTCAAATTTACTTCTTGTCCTCTTTCTGTTTTCCTTTTTCCAAATGTTTATAAAGTCTTTTCAACACAGGGAGAGAGTTGAGAGCTCAGATCAACCTCTGCCACTACCATGGCTGGCCCCAGTTGAGGCCACCATGCTTTTGCATGCTTTTTTTGGGTTTGTTTTGGGCTCAGCTTCTTCCTATTCATCCCATTTCTGTCCTCCATCCCTTGTGGCCCCAAAGCTACTGCAACCCTTATCCAAGACCACGGGACCTTGGAATCCAGTACAGACACAAAGCCGACAAGCACATCCACCAGCAAGTACAAAAGAACTCCTGGCTGCTAATGTTTTTATCCAGCTCTTGTGAAAATATAAGGGTAGAAAAACATTAAGTAAGTGCTCTTCCTGCTCTAATCTGCCATTTTGGGAATTATCATATTTTATGCATCCAGTACAAAATACTTTACCTCTGAAGCAATGGATATGTATGCACAGACTCACCCATGTAAAATTGCCCACAGCCCTGGCTCTTATCACCTACTCAATTTTTGTGCAAGCCTAAAGGGAGTCCCAGTCCTGAGACAGCAATTACCATACTTATCCCATGTCTTACAAAATGACAGAAATTGAGTCTTTGATAGGTGCTCATATTAGGCCCAGAAAGGTTCTTTTCTAGCACTCCTAGCACTAGGCCACAGGGAAATACTGTCCTTGTTTCAGAGCTAAGCATGAACAGAGATCTCAGAGCCCATGTGGACCACAAAATCATAAAATATCCTGAGTTGGAAGAGACTCAGAGCAACCATAAAATCCACCTCCTGGCCCTGCACAGGACAGCCCAAAAATGACACCATGTGCCTGAAAGTGTTGTCCAAATGCTTCTTAAACTCTGTTGGGTTTGGTGCTGTGACCCCTTCCCTGGGGAGCCTGTTCCAGTGCCAAACCACCCTCTGGGTGAAAAACCTTTTTCTAATATCCAACCTAAACCTTCCCTGACACAATTTCAGGCCATTCCCTGAAGTCCTGTCACTGGTCACCAGACAGAAAAGATCAGTGCCTGCCCCTCTGTTTCCCCTTGGGAAGAAGCCGTGGGAAGCTATGAGGTGTCCCCTCAGTCTCTTCTTCTCTAGGCTGAACAAACTAATTGACCTCAGCCAGGGAAGGAGGTTTAAATCCCAAGTTCATCCCCTCTCTCTCCATACTACAACTTCCACTTTAATGTTTTAAACACGGAGGCTTCCTGATAAGTGTCCCTGGCCAGGCTGCTGCCATGCCACTGAACAAATACACTGTCATACAGCTGGTCTGGAACCTCCAAGCACCAGCAAAGGCTAAAAGCTCTCTCAGATACCAACACTTCCAGTAGAACTGTGTACCCATTGCTTCAGGGTTTCAGGCTGGGTCAGGAGGGTTGGAGAACCCCCCCTCCTCGGGGCTAATTCCACACCAGTGGCATGCAGATGGCCCAGCCTGAATGCCCACCCAGGGGCTTGGAGCGGAGCCAGCTGTGCCGGGCTCACCAGCAAGAGCACGAGGCACATCCTCACACCCTTGGCTGTCAGGAAGGCACCCGCCGACTTGTCACTGCTTCATTCCTTCAGGGCACACAGCAGAGGAGCAGTCTGGTGGGGAGCACGTGTCCTGGCACACATCTGAGCTGATGTCGAGCTGATGTCAAGCTGATGTCTCCTCATTAGTCTTTATAGAAAATAGTACGCTGCGTTTGGAGCCAATATGGAGCCAGGAGGTGTTACAGCCACAAGTGAGCACAGAGAAATGATGCAACGTGGTCTGAAGTTTACAAATCCTGTACAAAGAATAACTGAATAATAACCTGGAGAAGGTGCATGCCAATATACCTGGGGAAAATAATAAAACCCAGAGACATTTCATGAAGGAGGCACTCAGGCTAATATATGCCTGCAAAGCAAGAGATGAAGAACGAGCATGTGCATGTGTGAAAGAGCCCTGAAGAGTTTTTCTCAGTGGGAATTACACAGCACTAAAAGCACGGGGTCATATTGCAGTTTTAAGGACATTGAGATCCATATTTAATTTCCGCACAGTCGATCCTGTGATAGCCCGGTCTGCAGGGAAGGATGCAGAAATCCCTCTCTGCCCTCGGGCAAGAGCCTCTGCCTTGCTAAGAACCACAGTGAGGGGGCCACAGACAGCTTCATCCCAGCCAGGTGCCCCCAGAAAGGTGCCACCAACACTGCAGAGCTTCCTCCCTCCTGCTGCTTTCCTTTGGGTGCCATGGCACACGGTCCTGCGCTGCAGAGGTGACAGACTGCGCAGCAGTACATAAAAAAGTGGTGATTTGGTAAATAATGAGCAAACCCTCCCAAGCAGCACTCAGCAAGCTCTTACATTCAAAACCTTTGCAAAAGAATGGCAAACGTTACTTCTTGTCCACCCTGCATTTGCATTACACGAACCAAAAGCGTGCAGTTAATCATCATGTGCCTGCACTGCATTCCCAGGGAAAAGTCCCATCCCTCCAGGGTGGATTGTACAGCTGCATCAGCCCTGCTGCCAGCAACTCCCTGGAAGGCTGCAGACACTAAGGCGAGGGGATAAGACCCTTATGACCTACAAATGAAATCACAGAGAGGCGTGGAAAGAAAAAGCAAGCTGGTGCTGGAATGGGAACCAATAGAGAAAAACACAGATTATTTTCTCTATGCTAAAAGGCTTGGGTTTAACCCCCAAATTCTTTGAAAATTAGCCCCAAGGTAAAAATATTCTTTGAAAATCAGCCCCTCCCCTGCTACCACCAGCTGAGTAATTGGGGCATTTATCTGAATGGCAAAGAGGTAGTGACAGCCCTCATTTCTTCCCGAGTGAAGACAGACCTGTTCCATCAGGCTCTGAGGATGTACCTCCAGCCACCAAGCAGGGCTGAGGCTCAGCCATCCTGCAAACCACCCAGTATGAGCACTGTCCCTTGCTGCCTGCTGTTCACCCCACAGCATCATCAGGATGCCCAAGGCATTAACACACAAGACCAGAACAAATCCTCTCCGGCAGTTTGAAGGATAAATTTCACATGGCAGATGAGTGTTGAGACCACACTGACCCTCCTGTGCCAGAGAACAAAATGTTTTATTGTGTCCAGAGGAGCAATTCGTGCAGAATGAAATGAAATTACATGTTTTGTTTCATTGGGTTTTGTTCAGAAAGAAGAAGAAAAAGCTTTCTCTTCAGGGTTCTGTAGGAGCCAGGACTCAAGTATTGCCTTTGACAGAGAAAATACTACTCCTGCCACTGCTGAAATCTCAGCTACTGAACTTTTTTCTTCCACTGTCTCTAACTTTCACTGCAACAGAAC
The DNA here is from genome assembly GCA_013400915.1 of Pardalotus punctatus. Lineage (NCBI taxonomy): Eukaryota > Metazoa > Chordata > Aves > Passeriformes > Pardalotidae > Pardalotus > Pardalotus punctatus. The sequence goes on from VZTX01028444.1 coordinate 332,753, forward strand.
TACTCCTGTCCTACTGCCCCTCTTTAAGAAGCTCAGACATCACCCACTCCAACACCAAAAGAAGTCACATCAGAAATCCAAGGAGGAAGTTCTTTCTTCTAAACAGGGAGTTTTCTGTTGTCTTACCTGATTATAGCTACACTTTTAATCTCTGCTTTGAACTACTTCCAAATCCATCCTCAGACACCACAGGAAGCAGCAAGCATCTGTACGGTTCCTGACGGAGCCAAGGTGCCTTCCAGCTCCAGTGTCAACACACCAGGACAGGGACATCACCTGTGCAGTTTTTACTTTGAAGGGAATTTTTTGGATGCAAACCACTGAGTATATTACCGAGAGCATTCTTTTGAACCTAGGTAATGCACATTTTCAGCTTTAAGGCTGTGAACCATCACCAGATTTAGTGAGCAAGCGGCTAAGATGAAAGAGGAAGGACATGCTGTTATGTCTAGAATTAAAAGAAAATAAAATGTGCAATGATAAAATACACTGCTAAACTGGTTTAAATCAAAATAATCTCTTGTGTGTTTGACAACTAAGATGAGACAGAAAAATCTCAAGAGTCTTCCACATCTAAGCATTAGAATGTACTCTGTATCAAACTCCCCACCTTGGGCAAGTCAGGATTTTCTGACTATCATGGCTTGCCCATCCCAGCCTCTCTCCTCTCTGCCCCGGCTGCTCATGCTGAAGACCTCATCCCTGCCAGCCAGCCTTCCACATCACATGCTGCTGAATCCTTCCTGCCACTCCACTCTCACCAAGTACAAGGTGCTTGAGGATTTCCATTCTGGCTGCTTCTGAAGAGTAAAATCCTGACAATCCTTTAATTTTCACTTTATAAAATGAGGCTTGCACAGCTTTCCTTTGCTTTGGGGTTTGTGTTTATGCTTAAACATAATTTTTTGCTGGCAGCAGGACACAGATTCATGAGCTCCATCCTTTCTGAGGTGGTCACACAGCACCCCTCACTGGCAGCCTCCATAAAATGGGCTTTAAAATACAAACAGAAGAAATAAACCCAAAATATACCAAATAGAAGATCCAGAGAAACCCACACTGACAGCAACCACAATATACCTTTCCCTCTTAATTTCAAAGAAATTGGATTTCTAAGAGAATTGTAATTTTTTTTTTTAAAAAGAGTCTTTCCTCAAATCAGATCTGGTGTTTCAAAAAACAGAATCCTGAGTCTTGTGTCTATTTTTTTTTTCTGTGCAGCTACATGAAAACATTTTATTTGAAGAATCCTTTTAGTAAGTCATTAACTGGGTTCCAGCTATTGAAGGTGAACAGATAATGGATGATACAAAAATACACATCCAGAGGACACTTCAGTTGGTGTCTCTCTTACATTTGCCATAGTTACAAGATTAGGGATAATTTTGTAGTCTTTGTGTAGCCTTGACTGAATGCTGGCTGGAGTAAAATTAATTTATTTGAAATCACACACATCTGTAAATTCCTCCGCAGTTTTGGATGGGCTGCTTGCCATATTTAGTATATTTCAACTTCATTTCATATCAAACAGGAAATACTTTCCTTTTCCTAGACAGTCAAACTCGCCAATTCACCTGCAGCCTCCCAGGCCACACAAGAAACTTCTGCATGGGAATTTTGTCTTTCTGTTATAGGGAAGGGAATTTATTTCTTCAGGTATTATGTTCTGAGATATGACATTTGTATTACTGCACCTTATAAAAATTTTAAAGCTGTAAATAATCTTTTAGAAGCACATAAGGATTGTATGGGCTTTTTTTAACATCCTATCCTGGCAAATTTCCAAACACAGCTTTCAGTAACAGGTATATTAGGCTGTAATTCCTTTATTTGCCTGCTTAAAGTGACAGCAACCTCAGCCAACTGTTTGCAGCAATTGTTAATTCACAGCTTGCAATGCAGTATTTTTACTTATTGATCCAGTAAGTTCTGCCAATATAAAAACTCCATTATATCATCCCATAAAATTCTTGAGGAACACTCCTGTCCTCACAGGCACATTCAAAACACATGACTGACATGCAAGCCCTTATGGGGCAACTGCTGTTCCACCCACCATAATTACATTTCACTTACCAAGAATAGTATCAGCAGTGCCCTCAGGTTATTGGGATCTTTAGGTTCTGTGATCATATTTTCAATGACTGGATTCATAAACTGAACTACTTCTAGCCTCACCAAAGCCAGACCAGTGAGGTCAGGGATGAGCCTGAGGTCTGATCAAGACAGGAGGTTACAAAGGGATTTCTGGCAAGCACCAGCTCCCAGGACCAGAGTGCTGCCTTCCCAGAAATAGAAGTTTGGGATGGAGTTTGTTAAAAATGTTTTTTCTATTTTTTTTTTTTAAACTTCTGATGACTCCAGAGCCTCCAAGAAGTCATACATAAAACAATTGCCCTCCCAAAGATCTGTCATTTTCCAATGCAGTATCTTTTAACTTCTTAATGTATTTTGTGAGAATAAATACAATGAAGATTGAGAAGCAGTCAAAAGATACTCTAACTCACCTAAGAGATTTTTTCCCTTGAGAAGTTAGCATAGGCAAAAAGAACTTCTGTAACTTTGGAGACAAAATACACATGCCAATCTCAAACCCCACCAGGACAGGCAATGGAATTACTTCTCACATACAGGTATTCACATTGCACATTTGTGCATTTTAAATTATTAGGGGTATGTATTGATTTGACCTTGGAGCAAAGCTTGGATGTCATTCATCTGCTCTGAACACAGCCATAAACCAGCACCGGTATTTTGCATCCCTCTGCACAGTGCATCAGTACTGCCTGCTGTGTTTCTAGATGGTTCTCAGTATGGAGTTTTCATCTGAGCCCACAAGGCACATGAGTCCTGTCACGCCCCACGATGTGACAGAGGTAACAAACGTTTGAGGAAAGGCTGTGACAGAGTTCTGCGTGTCCCATCTGCCTGGCTGCTTGCACACCTTGTCAGCTGGATAGGCCAATATGCACTGCAATCGTTGTGTTCCCCAGAAGCTGAAAAGACCGAGCATCCCCCACTGCCAGCACAAGTGGGAATGGAACTCAGTCTCTGGCTTTCCCCAACTTACCAATGAAACCAAAGTAGAAGCCATGAAAAGCAGATATGCAAACACCAGCACCTTCTCATCCTCTTTCTAAACACGCCAATTATTTTCTCTTCTCTCCAAAGGGGTGACAACTACCAGTCAGCTTCTTCTAAGCCTTGGGTGAAGGAGTTAACATCTTCCAGAGGAGGCAATATGTCCACAGTTCCACTCTGTGAGGACAGAGGTGTAAAATCTGCAGAGCTCTGCCTCACCATCTCAGCAGGCAAGGATCAGCCCCTCAAAAGTATGTGGACTAATGGGGTGGTAAAGACTTCCAACTCCCAGCACAAGGGAATGCAGAAACTGCAGGCAGGCATCCAGACCAAGTGTTAAGCACTAAAATAGTCCCTTGAACTGATCAGGAATCACACAGCCTGAGGACCACTCTCCACTAACTCTGTCACTTGCTGTGAGTGGTCTATAGATCCACAGACCCCAGTAGGCATGAGATGCATCTGTGTACACTTACAAAAAACATATGGATTTGCATATATGAACAGGGATATATCCAAATCCTCCACACTTGGATATGAGAATCAGAGAAAGGCAAATTTCTGTCAGAAGCCAGAATTTAATTCTGAAATCATTTGTTTGGTGGGCTTGTTTATGAAAATTATATGAATAAACTGTGATACATCGAAGTGCCCAGAGAGATTATTCTTTAATGATCACGAGTACAGGAACCCCCAAAATAGACACTCAGAGATCTGCTGCCAAAAGACATTTGTGTAGCTCCATAATACTCCTTTTCAGAAAGTCTAAAGCTCGCAGGATGGTCACCCAGAAACCATCCTGACATATTTCACTTGTACTTCCCAACAAGAAAAATATGCTATTTCACACATATTTCTAGGAAGTAGTTTAAAAATGTTTTGGCTCAGAATGAGGTGCAATTGTACTCTTAGGTTTTCAAACTATAAAGACTGATTCCAGCATTTTAATGCCCTAGCACATAACCAACCATATCAGCTCAGAGTTCTCACAGCACTTACTTTTATGTTGCCTTCTGTGCTTACACCTTTGTTTCTACAGAAAGTAAGTTAGTATTTTCTTAATATTTGAAGGAAAAAAAAAATTGTTCATAATAAATGAGCTACAGAATTACAGAACTGCTGATGTTGGAAGGGGCCTCCGGAGCCCATCCACTCCAACCCTCCGACAAAAGCATGTTTAACAAGAGGGGCTGTTCAGGGCCAGTGACACAGCTGCTCTGTGCCACAGTCCTTTCCCCAAAATCAAAAGTCATGTGCTTCGAGCGCACCCTAGCGAACAAGCTGTTCAAGCTTCTTTTTCTTTTTTAAAATCCTGCAAGTATCTGTTTTTAACTATCAGCACTTTGCTGCCTTGATGCTAGGGTCTGGATTTTTAAAAAATATATTTATTAAAGAAAACACGGAGAAGTGGATGCCTCAGAACTTCATAAAAATCCAGTTGGGTACTTTACCCATCCATGAGTTACACTAAATTACCTTTTGCAGTGATTCACTGAATGTGAATTACAGAAGTCTTCACAGAAGTCTTGAAAAATTACTCATTTTTCGAGTATTTTCCTTTCTATATAAATATTATGTTGCTGCTGTTACAAGAGGCTTGTGTTTCCGTAAGTTAAAATCACAGAATCACAGAATAGCTCTAGTTGGAAGGGTCCCATCCGTAGGGACTGAGCCCAACTCTCTGCTCCTTGCAGGACTACCTAAAACTAAACCATACGACCAAGAGCATATTCCAGATGCTTCTTGAACTCTGACAGGCTTGGTGCTGTAAACACTGCCCTGGGGAGCCTGTTCCAACCATCCTCCCAGTGAAAACTCTTTTCCTAATGTTCAGTCTGAATCTCCTCTGAATTTCTGACACTTGCTCCTGTTAAATTTCAATCACATGGGGGCTGCACACCTCTATCCAGATGTCTCTGTAAGGCCTCTCTATCCTACAGGAAGTCCACAGCTCCCCTAGTTTAGTATCATCAGTAAACCTCCTTAATGTATATTCAACTCTTATGTACAGTAAATTTATAAAAACATTAGAGAGCACTGACCCTAAAACTGAGCCTTGGGGTGACTGGCTCCCAGCTTGATGTAACCCCATTTACTGTAACTCTTTGAGCACAACCTGTCAGCCAGATTTAAGATAAAACTACTTACTGGCTGTGTCTTGTTACTGACAAAGTAACTTTAAAGATGTAGTGATGAATCAATATATAAAATATATATCGAAAATAACCTAAGAAAAGGATCCAAAAAAAAGCCTTCTGATTTGTAAAGGCTGTAAATAATCTTGCAGCAGCCACTTGCAGAAGGTACCCTAACAATAAAGAGACCTTAATAAGTGGTCCTCAAACCATTTCACATGCAGGATAAATCTCTCTGAAGTGTTGAATTGAAAAGCATGTGGCTAAGATAAAAACATGTACATATCCCTGTAGTTTATTTACCACCACTATTAATTCTCCACTTTCAGACAATATTGTTAGTTGCTCCTTTGTAATTCTTTGAATTGTATTTGACTGTCAGGCTGTGATGTGCAATTGTGCACTTACCTGGTATTTCACCTTTAGGCAAACTTAAAGTAACAGTGGAATTTTCCACACTTACAGGTAATTCTCCAGTGTTTAAATAAATATAAGGAAACAAAAAGGAAAACCCAACAGCTCTCTCACATTGCGCTATGTCATTTTTGTGCTACAGCTGAACAACCTCCTTTTAACTGTCACACATTCCAAAGACCTGCACAGGTACCTGCAGTTTTGTTTTGCTGCCGAGTCCTGCAGGGCCAGCACGTGCAAATGCACAGAAACCCATCTGACCAAGACATGTGGTACCACACAGCCCTATTCATGGTTCCCAGCTGTCAAAGCACAGCACATCCTCTAGCACTGGCCAGGCACAGAGCTATCTAGGTCAAACAGTACTTAACTATTCTCAGTCTTTGTCTTCAGCAAAGTAGCCAGACTATAGACAGCTAAATCTGTCTTTTGATGCAGTTTTGTAACATTCATGAAGAGCTGTGCTTGAGCAAACTAACATCAGTGGCTGGGATAGCACACTCGGAGATAACTGAGTGCTGACAATACACATCATTCAATTATTACTACATTCTGTTCAAGATCACTTGATAACACTTACAAATAATTTTAAAAATATCTTTTTCATTTGGCTGCTACCTCTTTAAGGAAGGCATATCCCTTTTTTCTAATCCAACAGATGCAAATGGCCCAGTCAATGGTACGAAGTCAAACAAAAAATAGTCTTTTCATCAAGCTACATTTTGCTCAGGAAGTAGCAGCCACAGGGCATGGCCCTGCTCCATTTTCTTCTCTTGAACAAAGTCATACGCTGGCTCAGTGTCCCCTCTTAACCCTTCCCTCCTATGTTACAACCTGCTCTGTCTGTAGAGATGATTGAATTGGCAGTTTGACCCTTTCCTGGTCAATGAAGGGTTTCTGTCTCAGCATCTATTCCTTCTCCCTGCTAGAGAATTGAAGGAAGACAATCTTTTATGTACGGGTTGGGCAGAGAACAACCCTGCAGGGAAGGACTTGGGGGTGATGGTTCACAAAAAACTCAACCTGAGCAGGCAACATGTGCTCACAGTTCAGAAAGCCAACCACAAGAAAGGCGAAGGAGGTGATTCTGCCCCTCTGCTCTTGTGAGACAGCAGGACCTGGAGTTCTGCATCCAGCTCCAGATTGGACACGGAACTGTTGGAACAAGTCCAGAGGAGAGCCACAAAGTTAATAAGGGGACTGGAGCCACTACCCTACAAAGACAGGCTGAGAAAGTTGGGCCTGTTCACTCCAGAGAAGGCAAGGTTGTGTGCAGCAAACCTTCCAGCATCTGAAGTACAGGTAAGCCAGAGAAGGACTCTTTGTCAGGAACTGTAGTGACAGAACAAGGAGTAATGGGTACAAATTAAAAGAGGGGAAATTTAGGTTAGATATTAGGGAGAAATGCTTTACTGTGAGGGTTGCCCACGGAAGTTGTGGATGTCCCATCCCTGGCCATGTTCAAAGCCAGGCTGGATGAGGCATTGAGCAGCCTGGTGTAGTGGGAAGTGTCCTTGCCCATGGCAGGCACGTTAGGACTAGATGATCTTTAAGGTCCATTTCACCCTTTAAAATTGTACGGTATGCATCACTGTGAGAGTAAAAAAAATAACATGAGGTTGCTCAATGAACAGCTCCCCAGGGTAGTGGTCATGACACAGAGTCTGTCAGAGTTCAAGGAGTGCCTGGACAATGTTCTTAGTCATGGCTTAGATTTTACAGTAGTCCTGCAAGGAGCAGAGAGCTGGAGTCAATGAACCTTAAGGGTCTCTTCCAACTCAAGATATTCCATCACTATATGGTAAGTACAGCAGTATATGACAAGTATATCACAAGTTACACTGCCCATCTGGTACAGTTCACACAAATCACCTATTTTTTCCAATCAATAAATGACTTAAGACATTTAAAACAGATGTAAAACCATTACATTTTTCAGTTAAATGTGAAATCTTACTCCTTTTTAATAACACATGACAGGAAGCAGAACAAGAGTGACACTTAAGCAAAACCAATCTATTTTATTTCTGTCAAGTTAGTATTTAATTTTTAAACAGTCACACAAAACAACTCCAGAGAACTGTACCTCTTACAGTGTCCCATTAGTTATTGTAGCTACTGAAAACATACAAAGAACTTAGAACTTCTTTTAATCAACCTGGAGCTTTCACAGCTAATAGCTTTTGTAAATCTTCAGCTGTAACTGAATACCACACTCACAAACATCAATATAGGTACTTTCCATACTGAGTTAGTAATACTAGATAAACTACCCTGTAACAGTACAGCACCGCAAAAATATCTCAGTAAATTTTGAGTAGAAAGACTGTATCTGAAATTTAGAACACTGCTGGTACATAAAAGCCTATAAACAAAAATCTGTCAGCAAAATCAGTAAATGGTTCAAATATGTCAAGAGTTGTATTAAATAACGCTTAGCAGATTAATAAACAATACCATTTGAAAAGAAGTCTTTAGGAAGTGTGTAGTGGATATATTAACTGAATATTTTTGCATTACACCATTCATAGTCTGAATGGAACTGTTTATGGTAGGGACACTTTCTTTGGCACAAAGCATTTAAAATTAAAGCAAGCTGCTCACATTTCTGTAAGGCAAACACATATCAAGGCACAGCTGTAACAGAAAGCCTGTGATGACAATGTCAGTAACCACCACACTGTGTGTGTACAGATCATGCTTAAAAATTATTCTTTTGCAGAATGCAGAAACAAGAGATATTTGCCAAACACTTTAGTAAGAAAGAAGCTCCTATACCTTCAAAAGCACACCATGAATTCATTGCTTCCTCAAGAGAAATTATCAATATTCCGTCTTCTGTCACCAATATTACGTAAAGCTGGAACTGAAAAACCACAGCAAGCATATAAACTTAGCATACTTTGAAGAAATAAAACTAGACCAAAGGAAACAAATCTAAAAATTTTCTGAAGTTGAGGGTTACTCATATCAGTGCAGATAATGACTTCTGTTACCAAGAATTCCACTTTCATATGTAAATCCAGAAAAAAAAGAAATCTAGGAAAAGGAATTTGGTAGCAGTAATTGAAATGCAATAAATTTTGGCAAAATTAGGCTTCTAGCATACACCCCAAAAATGTCAAAGCTTGATGCTATCTGTGGAAATATGTGCACCAATCTAGCTTCTAAAGTTCTTCATAATTTAGCAGTTATAAATAAATTCAGAACTAAGAAAGCTGTTTTCAGCTACAGGAAGTTATTAATTAACAAAATGTTATCTGCAGTAAATTTGTAACCTACCAGGAAAGAAAATGAGTAAGTTAATTGACTTCTGAGTTTGGAGACGAAAAACATTTAAGTGAATTTAATTTAATGTTTTTTATATAAATCAGTTGGGCATGTTATTCTGGAGACTACTTTGGAATGTATCTCTGAATTTTTACAATTTATTCAAGCTTTTCTTTTGAGAGTGGTGAAAGAAAAAATGGGGTGGGTGGGAAGAAAGTGAAATCTTTATTGGGTCACATTCTCAACTTTGTGTATTTTTACAGCCAATTTTATCAATCTCTTCTCTCAAAAATCTGTAATAGGAAGATACATCTAATATGGGACAACAGCAGTCATAAAACCACTAACATATCCTACATTCAAAACCTGAGTGCTCCACTCAAATACTATTCCTGGATTTCCCTGGGTGAATTTCTCTCTCTAACTCCTCCTCACTCTCCCTCTTGCTCTGTTCTCCAACATTCATAGTTCCTTCATCTCTGACATGAAAGCACTGGACTTCAAGTTGAAAATCTTGGCTCTTTCACATAAAAAAGAAAAGAAAAGAAAGACAAAACAATGCTCATAGAACATACAGCAATTACTCTAAAAGTAAATCCAAGCATGAAGGTATTTTACACACTGCTGTCTTCTTATCACAGAATAGAACATGCTTCTGTCTTTTTTGAAATATTTCTGAAATTTGAGTTATGAAAGTGAATGTGAAGAATTTTTTTATTGCGCCTCTGATGACTAGCATCAGCACTTACTTTTTGCAGTCCTTTTGTCTTCAAACTAACAACAGGGGTAGAGACAGGCACTTGTGACTGAATCAATTCAGTGATAGCCTTCTTCTCAGTAAACTGAATGATTTCATCTTCTAGAAGTTTTTTCTTTTTCCCTAATTTCAGCTCCTCTTCTTGATTCATTAGCATAAGACATTCAAATTTAGTCAGCACCTATTTAAAGAAAGCACAAAAAATAACATTTCCAACTAGCAACACAAGGTGGTGATATCACAATATGAAAACCCTCTGCAAATTAACAGTAAAGCCTCTCAACTTGTGTTAACAGTAGTAAAAAATTTCAGTTATTTCCCCAAACTTTTAAGACTAAAAAACAGCAATACAAAAAAATAGTAACTTTTATCAGACTGTTCTCATTATCCAGGCTATTACACTCAAAGTGTGGAAAGGTATTCCACACAGGTGGAAAACATGGAAGGCACTAAGTAAATAGTAGATTTCCTACCACATTTTACTGTATCTTTACTATACCAAAATTAAGGAGGCCTTTAGAAATGAACCTGTTTATAAACAGATGGATTCAATCAAGATCTGCCAAGCAGAATACAGTTCCCTAAAATCAAGTGGGGAAGTGTGTATTAATCAGATTTAAGTGTTAGTAACTACACAGAGTAAGTCCAGTTGGAGAGTTACTGGTGGGCTGCAAGAAGCTAACTGTGTTTCCATAGTAATTGTTCTTTGGTTTTTTTAACATATTAATGCATTTTAGTTTCCAGAGGTATTTCAACCAGTTTAAACCTTCTGTGAAGTTGTGTGTGACAACAAAAGGGTACTTCACTCCATCCTTCCTCATCTCCCATTTCCCCACATACAAATTCTCCTCAAATCCTGCTTTGGCACAGAAGAAACTAAGAATTAACTAAGACTATAAATGTAACAGTAAGCCTGTTGTACACAGCAGAGCTGACAAATTTTGTAGGTGCACCTACAAGTTTCCTCTGAGTGAAGAATGTGAAAGGAATCGAGTACAACAGAAATTCCTGGTTTTCTTTAGTTTCCATATACAAAGAGAGCAGCAAGAGTACATGACAAATGTTTTTTAGGAGTGATTGCATGATCACTTTCCTGCATCAGGAACTTGGAAAACTAATATCCGTAATTCTGCAATTTGCAAAGCTCACAAACCACTTGGTAAAAATCACAGAAGGAAAATATCAAAGGGAAGCACAGATACTGTATAAGACCTTGCTGAACCTGCTTTGAACATGGCTAAGCATTCTTCCAATTGGATAGTCTCGTAGTGAGAAGGATTGAATCTGACTTTTTTTCCTCCACAAGTAGTATGGGCTACAGGACTAAATCTTCAACAACATTTCCAAGACATATTCCACATCTTCAAATAGTCTTAAGGCAGCTGGGAATAGATGAGATTTTTAAAACCAGAACCAAAATAAAACAACAAAGCACCAGACATATACACAAAGACAGACATACATGTTGAGAGGTTCAAACCTCTCAACATGAAGTTTGAACTTAGATTTAATAACTGAATCTGGAAGTCAGGCAAACACACATGGCCCACTCTGAAAAACCACACATGGCATCTTTTCCTAAAATCTTCTTTTCTACAGAGCAATCTATGCACTAAAAGCACCTACTGTGTTGTTAAGGCACACCAATGTTTCCCAGCACATTGCTAGAGAAAACAAGAGAACAGGACCATTATATTCATCAGTCTCTTACTTCACCATAACAACTCCTACTCTATAGACATGTACCAGCTATCCAAAGCCTTCAGACCATAAGCTCCCATCTTCCAAATAAAAGAGTGCCATTTATGGAATCACAGAATCATTTACTCTGGGAAAGACCTTTAAGAACATCAAGATCAACTGTTAATGCAGCACTGCCAAGTCCACCACCAAACCATGTCCCCAAATACCACATCTAAACATCTTTTTAATACCTCCAGGCATGGTGACTCATGACTTCCCTGGGCAGCCTGTTCTCCCATGCTTAACAACCCTTTCAGTAAAGAGGTTTTTCCTAATATGCAGTCTAAACCTCTCATGTCACAACTTTAAGTCCATTTCCTCTCATCTTGTCACTTATCACTTGGGAGAAGAGATGAACCCCAAACTCACTACACTAGTCCTTTCAGGTAGCTGTAGAGAGCAATAAAATCTTCCCTGAGCCTTCTTTACTTCAGGCTAAACAACCCCAGCTCCCTCAGCTGCTCCTCATAAAACATATTCTCTTGTTTGCTGGTGTCTAATCAATCTGCTAATCCAATCAACCTGTGTAATCAAACGGCTTTTGATTGAAAGCATCACTGTCCTCAAGATACTAGGAAATTATAAATATCAGCCAGTGATTTTATTAAGAACTTAGCTGTTCCAAATCTCAGAAAACAAACTCAAGATAGACAGGCATGCTTGCCTGTTGCTCTGCCTCTTCCAACATTGCTGCTTTCTCATTCACTCTCTGCACAAATTGTTGTTTCATCTCCTTTCCATTTCAAGGAAGAACTCACGCCTCTTTGCCTCAAAGACTTCCTGCAGACTGAAGTTCAAAAACGTAAGCAACTCTCCAGCACACTGCTTTATTCAGTGTGGAAAATCAACAATCTAGAAAATTATTTAAACAATTAATACTCATCTAAAATATTCATTTCTACGGCTTCCCCCATAAAAATTCATAAAGAAACCTAAACAGAAGCAAGCATCTTATCTTTCTATTTTTTTATTTACATAAAGAACCCTGAGTAAAATTATTTATGCTAACAGCTCCTGGGCAATTTACATTTCCAAGTAAATACAGTACTTTAGGCATCTCATGTTCTAAAGACCTGATTTATACCTTTCTGATTGCAACATGCATAAGCTTCTTCTTTAAGTTGCTTACTACTAAGACACTGAAATTACCAGAAAAATCTCCCCAAAATTTCTGCACTGTGAAACCTCAGTCTTAAAGTAGAACCTTAAGAAAATAATTAATCTGGACCATTAACACAACAAAAAACTGATTGTTCCTATATGAAAATGAAAGAAAATAACAGGATCTTCAAAATATACAGCACTCTCTTTATGTAATGTCAAAATTTAAATATGGCAGAATTACATTAATATAGAAAAATTACAATTTCCTAAATAGTTCAATATCCAAAAGACAGGGTTACCTTCCAACATGAAACAGCCAAAACCTCAAGACTGCTTGTTTTTTCCTGAATCCTGTCTTTCAGAAGCTAATATACTGCATATATACTAAACTTATATTTGAAATTATATAGGAGTAAATTTGTTCAGATCATTGAGCAGATATCCAGCAACAGAACAAGTCGTCAAGTAAATCAAACATTTCTTTACTTTTAAATCTATGCCTCCCTTTTCAGTACACAAGATAATTTCTTTCCTCCAAACAACAGGTACTTGAAATTGAGATATTTCTTTAAGGTTAAAGCATACCATGGCAAATTAAAAGATGCCCGTAATTTATTCATATGAATAAACTACCAGAGGTTTGACATTTTCAGGGTCTGTACTACCACTGCCAGGCGGTGCTGGCAGGAAATGTTCTGCTTTTCAAGGCAAAATGAATGGAGCTTGTACACAGATGTACCGCACACGTCAAACTGCCTTTCAAAAGCAAACCTGCTTCCAACTTTGCTTTCCAAGAACACAAGTTCTTCCTTCAAAACATTTACCACAAACTTCTCTACATCACATGATTCCAGAGAGCAGAACTGGTGAACCACAGCTGTGTCAATGGTTATTGGAAACTCAAAAGCATCTGTCCATTGTCTTCCACAAGACTGGGCTTAAGAACGGATCAAACCATGGATAATGTTCTAGCTTTTCTCTGGGGCTTTTCTCTTACACCTTTCATCTCTTCTAACACTTCCGGAGTGCTGACTAGTCAGCCCTTCTCAGTTAACTTGAGATACTGTCCTTTGCCAGGTAACTCATACCTTCAACCCTGATGTAAAATAAATAGGCACATATATCAAGCATTTAATTTTTATTTATACTTTTAATACACGTACACACTTATGTACCAGTTTTGTCCTTTTACTGTTTCTTTTTAAACCATTTATAAATGGAAAAACAAAAAGAAAAGAGATCTAAAGAGTTAAATATTTAGAACAACACTAAGCTTAAACAGCTGTCTCCTATATTTAAATATATGATGACTGGGCAGCTTCCCAATCCTAAAATTTCTTATTTGTATTCAAAATACCTAAAGAGAGAGAAGAAACATCTTGAAATTGCACATGCAGACAATGTTTTTAAGACATCAAGGTCAGAGCAGTCCTCCTATCTTATTCAAGCACTACATGGCAACAAAATAAATTCAGAACAATTACCTTTTTGTGTTTGGGTTTGTTTTGGGGGCTTTTAATCTGTTGTGAACTAACTTAGGTCACTCTGAAGTTCTAAATCTTGTCTACCACATGAAACAGGGGTATGGTTTTCACACAGATTTATTAATTCACACTATTTCTAAGTTTAGACAATAAAGTTACAGCACAGGTTTTTCAAGTGCTAGCGATCTCACAATACACACAGTCCTGCACCCAGTGTCAGTTCTGCTAGATAATGTGCCCCCTTTGGGTACAACAAAGCAGCCAGAGGAAGTGCTAGACCAAGTTAACATGCTGCAATCACACCTTCATTTCTTTATGTGAACACCTTTAGACCCAGACTAGGTTACTTTATCAGGTAAAAGCAATTTTGTCTTGAAAATTGTAAAAGAATAACTTCGAAGACACTAGACTTAGTAAGTAATCAAATTACATGTAGAAAGGAGAAATAAAGGTGTATTTTTTTAAGTTTACTGTGCAGGTGGTTGTGGACGCCCCATTCCTCAAAATGTTCAAGGCCAGGCTGGATGAAGCTTTGAGCAACCTCATCTAGTGGAAGATATTCCTGTCCATGGTAGATGGGTTGGAACTAGATGGTCTTTGAGGTCCCTTTCAACCCCCACCATTCTATGGTTCCATTAAATAATCCCTCCCCCTAGACTGAATTGTTCTGGAAATCACAAAGACAGAACTAACCCAAAACTTCCTTTTCTGTCTTTGGTGTATTAGCAACACAATAACCCAAACACTCTAGGTTTTAGGGCATTCAGGAAGGAAGAAAAAATAGTTCACCAAATCTTAAACCAGTCTTTTCAATCTCACCCTAAAACAGGTAAAGTATTTATCTCAAACACAAAGGTCTGCAGCTGGTCAGATGAACTCTACTGCCACGTGACTGCTTAAGGAAAAAGTCTAATAGCCTTTCAAATGTTAGGTTTCTTTTCTTAGAAAAGAGAACAAGAGTCATATCAACCTTCCTCTACACATAAACTTACTCATATCACTGAATCCTCCCTGGTTTTCTGTCATCATCTTCAAAACAGACTGAAAAATAAACAAGTTCAAGAACTGCAAGGTCTGAATATCCCTGTTTCAGGAAGGAATAAAGCATGGAATGTATGATTCCTCACATATTGAGGAACTGAGATGCTTATATCACAATTATGTTTAATTGCAATTATGATGAACAAATTTTTATTATGATGACAGAAAAACAACTAACCCAGAGAGTGATTAACATCAGTGAATCTAAATATGCAAGCATACAGCCTGAATATCAGTCCTCAACTTTTTTCAAGTTGGTCTATCAGCTTTCATTTTTCAAAATAAAAAAGTACCCATAGGCAACAACTTAAATTGAAAAATGGACTCAACAAAATGTCCAGCTTCAAAACACTAGCAATCCTCTCCTCCCTCGCAAACACCTAATTAGATGTGTGTGTGTGTATATTTAGAACTTTGTTTTCCTGGAAGCACTCTTCATGTCTAGATTTCTGTTTTCAACTATTCCAAATTTTACCATTCAGAACATCTCAGCAATTATCTCTTGCTGAGAATGACCTGAAACTAGGAATTCATGTTCCTAATAGATCACTGAAAAGGCAGAACTAGACCATCTGCACACACACACACAAAAGCTTATCTTTACTTTTCAACAACAAAGAAATGCAAATCCCAATTTTAAGTGCTAAAAAATTATTACAAATACACTTCCTGAATTCTATATGCAACAGATACTGCATAAAATGTATAAACCACACCCTAAATACTCAGCTATCCATTGACTTCATTACTTCATTCTTAGAATGTAATTACAAATAAACAAATTTAAAAGTTATTATGAAACAGCTTCACCAAAAAGACAGGATTAGGGAATAGGTATTTTTAAAAGTGTGCACAAGACAGTCACTTCAGGCTACCTTTGTTTTCCCTTCTCACACCTAGTAATAAAGATGCAAATATATTTTTCTGTTGTGTGCCAAAACCCTCTCTTTCCACATCTTCCACTAAAAAAGCAAAGCTTGCCAAAGTGTTTTCTCACAAGTGAGAGTGAAAGCCTTTACAAATGTCTGCCCACAACCTATCTCACAAGGCAGCTGGACATCTAAGAATGACTGATTTTGCTTTACAGTAGTATACAATTTTCAATGAACAAACTACTGTCCTACTTCTAAATCCAGAAGAGTGGTACAGGAACTTCACAGGCAGCTTCTTCACAACATGCCAAAAGGCAGGGCATGTTAGCTACTCAAGTGTCAGTGTTCAAATGCTACAAACAGCCAATTATTCAAGTCTAGCAAATGTTTTCTAAATTTACATTATTACCAAATTTAGTACGTAGACAGCTACATCACAGGCAAAAAATATGATTTCTCAACATGTATTTTGATCATTGTTTACACAAGTAGCATGAAATTTTAATCTTCAGGCATATACTGCTATGCAATATTAATTATACTTTAAAACTACAGCTCTTAGAATCCATGTGTCTACATTGTAAACATCTTTAAGGACAAAAAGGATGACAATTTAATAACACATTTTTGTCTAAAACAACTGGATAGTCCATATTCTGAAAGATATTTAAATGTACAAGTCAGCAAATTGGGAAGCAATGAACATTTCTATATAAAAAGACATTTTCTATCACATTGCTGAGGATGACACTTTTTATTGTTTCCTCAGTAACTTGATAAAACACCTTATGGGTAAGGCTGCATTCGTTTGCTAATTACACTTCATACAGATCCTCTAAATTCTCTTCCTTTTTTATGGTATCATAACACGTCTCTCCCAAAACCCCAAACACCTTCTCTTTCAGAGCTCAGTGTCATTCACTGTGCCCCATTACGGAGGGACAACCACATCCACCCTAGTCTGACTTTTTCTGTTGCAGTAAATCTGAGAAAAAGATCAGTTTTCTGGATTCTTACGGAATATCTATTCTTATCCTTCCAAAACAATGACATTTTCAATAGATCTGATTTACCAAAACAAATCACTAAGTGTACTTTCTTGCCAAAAATCTCTCAATAAAACTGACATCTAGTGGGCCATACATAAAAACTACACACTAGAGGGAACTCAGCTCTTCTGTATATCCAAGAAGCAAACAGCTTCTAAACCAGCTCTGAAGTGTAAAATACTGGGGCATTCTGATGTGAACCTGCCACTTAGGGCTGTTAACAAAATGCCACTTGTGTAGGAGTTTTACAAAGATTAATTCCTGTGTTTGTAGAAGAAAACACTTCTATAGATGATCGTTTTTATAATTTAACTCTCATCCTGAGATGGCTGTACATCATGAAATCCAGCTACAAAAAAGCCAAAGGTACTGGAGCCAATATTGCCATGAACAAATCTCTAAAAAAAATAAAAAAACCCTCCCTAGACAAGGACAAGACATCAGCTGTTAACAGAGGTTCTTACACCTAAAACTAATGAAAATTCTGTTTAACTTCAGTTGGTTTTAAACCTCCTTCAGCTTTGGTTCTTTTTATGAAAAGGATGTATTCCTTTCTTTTTAAGTCAAGAGAAATGTCAAGAGACCACTGATTCAAGGTCAGCTCAAGATCATATGAATGAACTAATCTGCAAATGTGCCTTGGCTCAAATCATAAGAAACTGTTTTTAATGTGAAGTCTTATTCTGTTCTCATGCTTGGTTTAAGTCTGTATTTCCCACCACAACTATGCAGTAACAGTGCTTTGCTATATCACAAAGGCTTGAACAACTCCTGAAGCATCAGCTCTTCCCCATCAGGATTCTGACCAATTAAAATACAGTCCCATGCATTAAAAAAAAAAAGAAAGCTGGAAGAGGGAGAAGAGAGAATTGGAAATAAAAGATTAAACAAACTGGATATAGAAATGTTAAATGCTTCCTGCAGAAAGCAGCTTTACTACATGAAACAACTGAGTGTCTATAACTGCTTAACTTTCTTTTGGAATCATCTTTTAACTCCCTACCATCTAGCAAGAGATTTCTTGACGTGAAAATGCTAAGACATTTGTTATTATGGCAGATAATGTGGGAAGTCAACAGTGTAACCACTTATTTTAGAGAAGTTTTTGCTTCAGTTCCTTCTGAACCTGGTGTCCAACCAAACCATTATTCAGAATGAGACATTCTTAAGAGAGAAAGTAAAACATAATGCTAATATATAATGAAAATAATTTAAAAATTCATAAAGCACATGTACCGGAAGAAAACAGACATGCTTCCTGAGAAAAAATAAAAGCCTCAGGTTTATTATAGAAGAGAAACATTTCAGAAATACAACTGATTTGCATGCCTTTAAAAACAATGCTCATTTAAACCAATATACTTCTCCATGAAGGTAACCAGATGAACAGCTACATCCTTCAATTAAAAAAAAATACTCTTTCCTTCTTAGAAGACATATTTTATGTATGAACCCTGCTCTGCGTTGGGGTAATGTGAACTGAATGGATGCTGAAAGCAAGTGCTGCACACGAAGTCCTTTACCTGACTGGCTTTTTCTCAGGGCCAACATCTCTGCAACCCAATTTTTCCAGCCTGCAGCATCTGTACAACTCATAATATGCATGAGTCTTCTCTCTTAAGTCTTCCATATTTGTGCAAAGCATCCTGCAAAGCTTTATAGTGTCACAGTGGCTCTCATTTTCCACTAATCAGTAAAAAGATTTTGTTATTAAGCAGAAGCGACAGAATAGTCAAAATACATTTTAAATAATATCACTTATTTTGTTCACTAAATATACTTGAAGGAAAAGGTATCTTGTTGTTTATTATACTTCTTATACTTCCTTACCATTTCTAATATACACACCAAAGTAACAAAGATCTGTAAGTACCGGTGAACATATTTCAAAACGTCCTGATTTCCTGTTTTAGCTGAACAACACATTTCTCTCTTTTTTTTAACCTTCTTCTTTACTGAAAATCACTAATGTTTGAAATTTGGTAGTGCTAGAGGCACTGCCACCATGCTAACCTAGCCAAATACTACATGCACCATCTCATATCTTGATTCCAAGGATGCATCAGTGTGGATGAAACACCCAGTTAGTGCACACCTCTAGTATTAATTGCTAAACTCCTTAGATTGTTGATCCAAAATACAATCAGCCTGGCATCAGTGAAACAGCCCCTTGTATTAATGGTGAATTTTATACTTCAACAACAGCAAAAATCTCGTAAAAATACTTTTACGAATTCCTTTACCTTTTACAACACCCCACGGGTACTGACGAGCTCTCACCATTTTGTTTCCAATTTTCACCTTTTCCATACTTCCTACTACGACAAATGGCAAATAACCCTGTAAGAGTTATATCAATAAAGTCTTATCTGTCAGCATTTTTATGTTAAAACAGAAAAACATTTCAGAAATAAATTATGGAGGAAAACACCATTTCAGAAAAAGCCAACAGGCAGTTTCAAACCAGAAACCACTCTTAGGAGATCAGTAGCTAGGCAGTACCTACTGATAAAAAAGTCAAACTACAATAGAAGAAGCAGTTGATAGACCCTGAAGGGTGAGTTGCCAACTCAGGGGAACCTCAGCAGGCTGGAGAAATGGGCCAACAGGCACCCCATGAAGTGGAAATGAGAGCAATGCTAAGTCCTGCACACCAGGAGGAATAAGCCCCTGCCCCAGAACACACTGGGGGCCGACTGTCTGGAAAGGCACTTTGCAGAATAAGACATGGGGACAACAACCTGGTGAAGAGCAGATCATCCTGACCCAGCAAGTCCGCCCCAATGGCCAAGGCAGCCAACTACATCCTGAGCTGCACTAGAAGTGCCAGTCCCGAACGGAAACTGTCCTAGAACATATGACTCACATTCAGTCGGAGCTCATATCCCAGTAATGCTCATGTGACAATCACAGGCTGGAACCTGTGATGTGGTTACTGCTGTGGGCTTGGCACAAAGCCAGACTGGGCACTGACTGCCTGCACGCTGACCCACAACAACTGACCAAATAAACACCATCACCTGGAAAATAAATCCCTAGCAGAGCATGGAAGTGGTAAGTAACATACCACCAGCTTTGCCCACAGCAAAAGGACCTGGTACTGACTGACAGCTGCACATTCTCACTTGCCTGGCCAGGTCACAGAGGTTGGGACTGCAGAGCCATGGGCTCTGACATCCTGGCTCCTGCTCCCTGCTTTCAAACCCCAGTACATACAAACACATGCATGTGAGCAACAAATACAGAGTGCCCAAGGCAAAGCCATCAAGCTTCACAGCCTTAGCTGAAAGCTGGCAGACACCCCTGGGACGATCCAAAACGACAACAGAAAATAAGGATGAGTTATTATTAAGTCAAAATAAGCCAGACTTTTTCATCCCCAGAGAAAATCTGTCCTAATTTCAAAAGAAAGTACTAAATAAAAGAAAAAAAAGCAGGTGGAAGACTTGCTGTGATAAAGACCAGAGAAAATCGTAGACATGAGGCACCTAAATAGCTTCTCTAACAGATGTAAAAACGTATTTGTTGAGGAAAAGAGCAGTCAATCTGTCCATCTATTATAGTAACTATATATTAATTATCCAGAAATTAGAAAAAACATTTATGCATGAGAACCTCTTTTCTGTTACAGGTATCAACAGCAAAGGGACAGGAAGATTTGAAAACAGAGAAGAAAAAACTAACACATAAGAGTTTTTAAGGCGAGAGAAAAATAAACAGACTTGTGACATGCCAACTTATAAGCTTGAAGCCAATGGTGAAAGCAATGACATTTATCAGCATTAGAGAATGATGCTTTAGTACTGAAATATAATATTTTTGTCATTTACTTACATTTGTGATGGCATTAATTTCAGAAATTGTTTCATCATCAGTAGGAAACTGGTATATCTGGATGCCATTACTAACTAATTCACTCATTATTTTCTTCTTGAACTCCTGTAGCTCACTTTTAGAAATGCTGTCTGCTTTGCCTATAACTGGTATAATGTTCACCTATTAATGACAAATTATATTAAATGCATGAGACTTCAATTTTGAGGTGGCAACTTTTGTAAATAGAATTGTTTTCTAATAAGCTGTTTAAAACTTTCCCCACAGTCCAAAATTTTCTATCAATTGATATCAAAGTTTCACAAACAATGAAAAATATTCTCATGGGCATCATTCAACAAATTAGCAACCAATTATTTAATATATTCCCTTCAAAGTAATTGATTCTAAGAACAAGGAAGGAGGTCTCATATAACAAAGTACTCAAAAGAAAGCAATGCTGACTTATTAACTAAATGTCATTAAGTATTTATACCTCTGCAAAAAAAAAAAAATAGATTGTTTTATTTTATAGCAGGAGGGGACATGGTTCAGGTGTTAAATGAAAGCTGACAGTTTAAATACACAAAGCAAAGAAAGCTGGCTACCAAATCCTGCCTACCCCTGAGCCTCTTCCTCGGGGTTCCTTTCAGCTACATCTTCTTCACCTCACCACTGCAGCACAGTTTCTCAAGTATCTGACATGAGCAGAGGAATGACAAAGACTAAAGGATTTGGTTACAAGTCCTTACACTAACTATTCAGAACTCAAAATTCAGTTCTATTAAACTGCCCTATTTCCTAAAATAGTTCAGGCAGTAACTTGGAATGCAGTAGATGCCAATTTTTTCTTACAAATACTACAACCAGTCCCAAAATACACATCTTTCAGAACTAAATACAAATAATGAATGCCAATATCCAAATATTTTGAAAGAACAATATAAATAATTCTTCCAGATTTCAGAAGATGAAGCGTTTTACAGAGTTACTTGACCACAGATGCAAAAGGGAAGGAAAAGGGGGAAAAAAAAAGAAAAAAATACACATACTTTCTATTCTTATGAATATTCTGTCTGAACAGAAAAGCCTAAATATCAAGAACAGATTAAAAATGGATATTTTTCAAGTAAAACTTCTGTCTCAAGCAAAATGTCCAAAAGAAAAAAAAGCAAGCCAACTCTGAAGCATGACTTCTAAGATTACATGATGACAGTCCTTAACTGTGTAGCATACACAACCTAAGCACATATGGGGTAAAATATGTATAATCAAATAGAATTATGAAATATGTTTTTCTAATAACTGAACTAATTTAGAATTGTATAAACAATCTGTTACAGCTAGGAGTAATTCACACCTTCAATCAAGCTAGCTGAGGGACATCAATTTAGGTTTTCTCTAATATAGGTCTAAAAATGGATGGAACACAGAGTTCTCAGAATTAAATTAACCTCTACAGTCTTTTCAGCATCAAAGGTTTTCAAGAATTTATTAATTAGGAGATAATTTCTTAGAAAAAAAACAGCAGAGAAAGTCTACCAAGGAGAACAGTAAAAAGCAACATCATCAGAAACTGTGATTACAGCTGTTGACATTAACATTAAACCACCACCACTGTATTAAAACTGAAAAGCATAAAATTTACTCTGGCTTTAGATAAGCAACAAAGAATGAAAAGAAATGCATGTATTCGAAATCATTATTGGTTGCAAGAGCAAGCGGATTCATCAAGCAAATACCTCTGTGAATCGATATAAAAACTTCTGAAGATTATTTCTGAAGATTCTTTCTGAAGGGAAAAAACCCAAACTAAATCCCCACAAAGTACACTCATGTACTTTACAGACTTAACCACAAGCTGTATACAATTCTGCGAGAATAAATTAGAACTGCAGAGTTCTTAGGTGAATAATCACTATTTCCAGCAAGAAAGGGTACACGAAAAGATTCCCTTTATCTGTGAATGAAACCTGGCTGGTCTGTAGTGATGCCATCCCAAGTAAAACTACAGGACTTTTCAATGTCTAAATGCTAGAGTCCAAATTCTTAGCTAGTCATCAAATTCATAACAGAGAAAAATAAATTGACCATAGATACTCTGTTTTGTTCTCCCAGGACTACAGAGTACAGGATGAACCTAATCTATTCCAAGAACCCTCTCTACCTCTGAGCTGTGTAATCTGGTATTGTTTTGTGGCAGCAGACCATAACAAAAGCACACAGTGTACACTGCAGTGGATTTAGGAAGAAACTGAAGACAGCTTTTGACACAGATTTACACATTTGATGGATGCATCTTCTCTTTATCAAATCCTGTACTCAGTGAATGCACCCAGGGACTCCCACATCCTGGGAAATTCTGAGTTCTTAATTGCCACTAGGAGAACGCAGTACTAAAAGCACCACAAACACATACCAGAACAAGATGGAAACTAAACTACTGTTAAAGCATATAACTCTTTCTGTATGTATACGGATATTTCCACAGTAAGATCAGAAAGAAGAATCCATTCCAGAAGGATAAAACAGAGATACATGTGGTTCATGCTCTCTCCGTGCCAAAGCAGAACTAAAAATATTTGCAGTAGGTGGCTAGAAGCCAGAACACCCCAAAGCAGAATTACTTTTGGTTTGTCCTGATGGAAGTATTTTCTCAGGATGCTGGGACTCAAGGATCTATATCCTTTTCTTTTGAAAGAAACACTGTTTGAAAGGAACTTCAGTAAAGAGAGGGCACAACATAGAAACCAACAACATAGCACATAGAAGTGATCCTGCTCTCCCCTAGCTTTGTACCACCATACCTTCCCTCTGTTTGCTCTCTGCTATTGAGAAGTTCCAAATGCAAAATACATCCACAAACAAAATAACAAAAATCCCCAATGTGCTTATCAATCACGAGTGTGGACTAGACAGCTGATTTAATCCTTATTATCCTGGAGAAACTTTTCACAAACAAGAAAATGCAGAAAGAAAATTTAGCAGGCAAGGCTCTAGTAAAGCACAAAGGAAAAGGCTAAAAGCACAGCAAATGCATTTAAGTTTTCAAATTTCTCAACATTTCAACAAATTAAATCCAAATAATGTAAGGTTTCTTAAAATAGTTTAAACATTTAGCTTCATCCAGTTCACACAGCCCTGTTACAGGAAGAAAGTTAAGTACTTAGAAAATGCAAGTAATTACACTAGAAACTGCTATTTTAAAGCTTTCTAAACAAATCAAGATGTTAAAACACTACTGCAGCCTATCTTAGGAAAAGCCACATTGGCAGGGTGCTCTGTTCATGGCACATGCCTCTTCAGTTATCTATAATGAAGATCTTCACAGTGCTGCAAAGCTTATGTGCCAACCTTCTAGCAGTCCCAAAACTAGAAACAAACTTAATTAGAAATACTACAGCACTTACGGAAGGTAACCTATCCAATCTCACTAAGATTATGTTTACAGTTTAATACAAGTAAAGTTGGTGTGGTTCTACTTTTTTTCAATGCTCTTGCTGGATGGATGTCTCTTTCCTTCTGACTTGTAAATAAACAAGTGATGAACTGCAAGCTACTTGCAGAGCCCATTTATTCTGAACTTAAAGCATAGCAGTACCAATAAAACCTTACAAAACCAAACACATTGATATAGAACTGAAAGGTGGTAGTGGACTTAAAAGCTACAAGATGCTTTAGAAAGTAAGACAAATTCTTGGAACTGTTTCCAAGTCTTACCTTACTGTCTAGGCTTCTCATAGTTAACAAATCTATGGTTTTTAGGGAACGGCCTGTAGGTGAAATGAAATAGAGGCAGACATGGATGCGAGTATCATGGTAGCTAAATAAAGAACGTGTAACTTTCAGTTCTTCCTCGAGATAGGCTTCAAATTGTGCATCTATATAATCCACTACTGGCTGATAGCTGTAGGAAATAAAATTTAACAACCAGGTATTAGCTACTCCTAAACAGAGACAGACTAAGAAGGGAATTCTCTTGTATTGTTCTGTGGATTTTCGCTTTACGTGTCAAAAGGCTGCTCAAGTAGGGCAGAAAATTACATGTACAGACTAATCCTGATTTCTGAAAAGCTACTTGAAAAGGAACTGTGCATCTAATACAGACAAAACATTTCCTAGCTACCATTAGTGAAAAAAGCTACATAAAGTTAATCATGATTATAGAACCAATCTTCCCAAGTGATGTTTTTAAATTTTTGCAATTAAGTCATGCAAATGCAGAACTCTTCGTTATAGGGAAGATACAACAACCTCTTAGGTACAACACAAGAAAATAAAGACTATGCAACTAATAGTCCCAAGAAACAGGATGAACTTTATCTTCTGAAGTACTGTACATGAGAGAGCTCTTAAACAATAGACAAAAACAAACATGAGAAATGTTAGAGAATATAAATCTGATTTATAGTAAGTAGAGTTTAAGTATACTTCATGCTACTTAAAATCAGATTTTAATGTGCTTTCCAAAACAAAGTTTTGCTACATTTAGAAGCAGTGCACCCTCACATTTCTTCTGCTACACCAAGTTTATAAACCAGATCAAATGCTATCAAAATTCAGAAGCAGGCGTTAGACACAGAATTAAAAGAATAAAAAGGCACCTCCTATACCACACATCAAAACCTCTAACAGCTATATTAGTATCTACTTGCATCTCCATCACCCAATTCACTAGCAGTAGCGATCATCCTGTCATATCATAAGCCATAGCTCTCATTATAATCTTAACGTGACTCTCTAACCTTCTTTTATTATATGCGTACTACCATTTAGGTACTCAAATAGCATACATTCTTTGAACTAAGGTGAAAAAACAAAATCTGCTGAGACAGTTCAGTCCTATGAAATCTTAAATTCACAAAAGCAGAGACGCAAAAAAAGTTCTGAAAGACACCAGTGCGCTGCCTCTACGTCTAGCTGTCCAACACAAAAAACAAAGGTCTTCAGAAAGGCACATGATGTTACTTTCAGTTTAAGGTCTTCAACATGCTATAATCAAATTGTTAAAAACTCTTTAGATCTAATCTATATAATTGACAGTACTTTATAATCTGTTTGACTGTTTAAAAACCCTCCCATTGACCTCCCTGCTTTTTTCCACCCAAAAGAAACTACTGAATGCAAATACATTTAAAAAAGATTATATCATAAAGAAAGGGGCATAGCTCCTCTGATTTATAAAATAATTTCCTACATGAGAAAAAGAAAAACTTTGGCACACAGAGAAAACAGTTAACCATCTATCTGGAACACATGTAAGACAACCACCTACTACAAAGCCCAAAGAAAAATCAACTTGAAATTAAGACCAAAACTTCAGCATTACATAGTGACAAGAAGGCACTTACCTATCTGCTTTGTTCACCTGGTCACCAAATCCCATGGTTTTTACAAAGGTCAGCTTCAAAAGAACATTACTTTCCTGGATTTCATAGGTCTGGGCTCTAAGTTGTACACTTGGCAGAAAATGTGTTGACGGAGAGTCCTCAAAATTGGTGTCAAACAAACTGCTCATCAAGGCTGATTTCCCAATTCCAGTTTCCCCTAAAGTTAAAGAGAAGGGTTGGGGAAGACATTTTGCCTATCAAACAAACAAATAATAAGCAAAGAAAGTGTACACAAAAACTTCTCACCTGATTTCTCTAAGCAAAATGTATTAATGCATTCTTTTAATGAGCACTAAACATATTTTCACTAAATTTTTTCATCTTACATATAAGGGTAAATTACCAGATAGTGAGTAATAAGCAGAACAGCATCCTGATACTTTGGTTTCTTTAAAAGTGTGAACTAATTTCCTACAGATTTAAAAAAGCTAAGTAGCTAGCTGTGAAACCAGAGATTCAACAAAGGGTTTTTAAGAATAAGGATAAAATACTAGAGCAAAACATTTAATAAATATAGAAACATTTCAGTAATACCATGTTGGAATTTCAGAATTTTTTGTATCTGAAGCTCTTTGTTAGGAGCGGAAGCCCAGTTTACTCAAAAGAATCCAAATGGGTGCTAAGTGAATAAATAACTGGCATCCATTTTCAATGGTTTTTGGTCTTCACACTGTTTATGAAAATACTGTTCACAAAACCAAAGAATGGATACAAATAAACAAAGCTGGGGGAAGGGGTGGGGTTTAACACCACAACTGGATTTAAATTTCAGTCACTTCCTAAGAAGGGCATACCACTAGAGCCTTAAAGCACCCAGATACTACTCACCAATGCAAAGAACATTGGAGCAGAAGCCATGCTTGATGGATTTCCTAAGCAGCTGG
Source organism: Pardalotus punctatus (assembly GCA_013400915.1). Taxonomy (NCBI): domain Eukaryota; kingdom Metazoa; phylum Chordata; class Aves; order Passeriformes; family Pardalotidae; genus Pardalotus; species Pardalotus punctatus. Next base: position 359,790 of record VZTX01028444.1, read on the forward strand.
TCAGGTAAACTATCAAACCCAACATGCGCAGACAAGCGCCAAGTTCAACAGCCATCATTTTGCTAGAGAAAAATAATTTTAAAATATCAGTTAACAATGGTAACAAATTAATTCTACTAGAAAGCTAGAACCTGGTCCTTATGATTTCACACACAACAAAGAAGAGCCAAAGTCTGAAAAAAAAGACCTGTCAAATCAGCTTTATTCCATGATTTGAGAAAAAAATTAAATTTATTTACAGAATTATTTGCAGGCTTAAAATAAAGTCCAAGTTTTGGAAAAAAAAACAAAACCACAAAACCCACAAAACAACCAAACTACCCTATGAAACATGAATGAAATAAAGTAGACAAGTCCAACTGAGAATGTAAGCTGAAAACTGTAGGGAGAAAATAGATCACAGTTGGCTTACTCTTAGAAATTAGGAAAAAGTACTAAAAACAATTTAAGCATCAGAATTCAAAACAGGGAACATATTCAGAGGAAGGTGTATGTTATCAAACAGAACTCATTCTGAAGAGCTGGAATTGAAATTGCTATTTATGTAAATTAACACATTATCTGTGTTTATTACATGCACCAGAACTCTGAGATAGCATTATGTCTATTGTATTAGAAATATCTAAAGGTGCACATTCCTTTTCAAACATCAGCTAGCAATCTAGAACCATGACATCAAGGCAGTAAGCATACTAAAAATGTGTAAGACTAAAAGGAAATATCTTGGTTCATACAAATGAACTGTATTTTTAAAGAAACATTACATATCAAAAGCATAAACAGTGATAGATCAATGTTATTCTTTCTCTTATATTTCCAATCCACATGGAACTGGAAACCATGGCTGTTTCCTGTGAATATGCACACAGTCAACAGTGGGAACTTTTAAATTTAACCCTTAAAAGCCCATAACAGTGGCACCTTTTACAATAGGTATGCATAGCAAGTCTCAGAATTCTTGTAGATAAAAGGATATGGACACTCCTCACAGCAAATACTCATCCTCTTCTTGATTTGCACAGGACATCCTTGTGTCTATACGGGGACTATAGGCTGCACTGCACTAACTGCACCAATTCTCATTTTAGACTACTATAATCAGATAATTCCACTCTAGATTAACATGAGAGAAAATGCATACGCAAAGTGAACAATTTAAAGAGAAAATATGACATCTTTGGGCTATTAAAAAAAAAAAGTACACTCAAAGCATGTCTGAAAACAAAATTTCTCAAGGCATTCTAGCAGAAAAAAATTACTATTAAAAAGTGCTGAGAAACACTGAAATCCTGTCCATTTAAAGACAAGTGTATCTGAGACAGAGCGGCTGTCTAAGAACTCCAGCTACTCAGCCTGATCCTCAAAGCACCTCTATTGCCACTACTATAAGACAGTTCCTCCAACACAAACTATTCAGCCTCCACACAAAAAGCCAGTGAGTGCAAGAGACTCAGAATGATTGCAAAGGGGAGGCCTTTCACCTTCATGTCATCAGCCTAAATCCCAACCATGCTGGGCTACCCTCAAAACCGCTGCACTGCCATTCCTAACTCTCTGACAAAGAAGAAAACCTCACAGGAATAAATTTATTTCCTTCTGATGTCCAAGTGTTAGAAAGATAAATTACTTTGTCAGTAGAATTGCCTTGTTAAGGCTTAGGGCTTGACATGCCTCGATGATCTCAGACCTGGGGGAGGTTAACAAAGCTTTGGGGAGAAGGATGTGCTACTGATAGTGGACACAATGAATGCAGAATTTACAGGCCACAAGGACATTTGGCAGAATTCCCAATATAAAGAAGAAACTAACAAAGCCAACTCAGCAACTGTGCTGAAATCAGCTCCAACTGATTCAGCTCCAAGGCAATTTTGGCAGGAGGAGGTTGTGACCACTGACTCATGGACCAACTCAAGAAACCCAGCAATTCAAAAGAAGAGACTGAGAACGTGGACTAATTAGCATGAAAAACAAGAGGATCACTAACCAACAGAAAGTAGAACACTACTTAAGAGAACTATGCAACTGGTAGCCAATGACCCTTGATTTCCTTGTCTGCTAAAGTGTATAAATGGTGTCATTTTGATGACCGGGGAGCTAGGATTCTGTGGGTTGTCACGTAGCTCCCTGGGAAGGATGCCGAGCCCTCAACCGTGAGGGCGGACACGGCCACATTAACGTGCCCATGGGCACCCCAAAATGTGACTCTTCCCGAGCCCCGAGTTTTCCACTAATACCAGCAGACAAAGGAACTACGCTCCAGGGGAACTACGGCTCCAGCATTGACATGTAGATGGGTTCAGTATCTTCAGAATACAAAGCTGAGAGCTTTGCCATTCCACAGAAGCAATTCTTCAGTAGCCAAAATTCAACTTACTACCTGAAATACGAGACACGCCACGGGAGACTACGAAGGGTGACATCTGAAAACAAGTCCTTTTAAAAACAAATGTTCTAAAAGCCTGGCAGCTCTGGGAACTAGCCAGCCTGAGGAGGGAGCCTCCATCTATCTCCCCGGCCAACCCGACCCCTACCCTGAGACGGCCCTTCCCAGCGCCCGGCACGGACCCGGGGCAGCGCCCGGTCCCCCGTAGCGAGGTACAGGCGGCACTTGCACCTCTTCGCACGATGTGACCGCCGCCCTCCTTCCCCTCCTGCTGTCGGGCCCCTCCATCCCCTCAGGCTCGCCGGGCTCACCCCCAGCACAGGGGCTGCTCACCGGCCGCTCCCCGCACCGCGGAGGGGACTTACCGGGTGGCGACCGGCATCGGAAGCGGCCATAGCCCCGTCAGGCGAGGCAAGGAAGGAGGGAAGAATGGAGGCAATAAAAGGAGGGAGAAGGAGACGCGCCCGAAGCTGCCGCCGAAAGAGAGAGCCACGCGGCGGGGAGGAGCGCGGGGAGGGAACGCGGCCGCGGCTCCGCCAGCGAGGCGGGCGCTGTTAGCGGGCGCCTCCCGGCCGGAGGGCGGCGCGGTGCCGCCGCCGCGGCAGTGATTGCCGGGCATGCTGCCGCCGGGAGGAGGGGCTCGGGCAACGGCGGGCCT
>VZTX01028444.1:363310-419378 GCA_013400915.1 Pardalotus punctatus
AGGGAGCCCCCGGGGCGGCGGCGCAGGGCGGCGGCCGCCGGAACCTGCGGGAAGCGGCGCGGGGCAGCTCCCCCCAGCTGAAGCGCGGCGCCCTCCCTGGCGGGGGCCGGGGCCGCGACTCGGACAGCGCCTCGGTGGCCTCGTCCTCCGCCGAGGAGGAGGGGAGCACCACCGGCTCCGTGGCACTGGACCCGCTGGAGCACGCCTGGATGCTATCGGCCTCGGACGGGCGGTGGGAGAGCCTGGAGGGGCTGCTGAGCTGCGAGCCGGCGTTGTTCTGCAAGCGGGACTTCATCACCGGCTTCACAGTGCTGCACTGGGCCGCCAAGCACGGGCGGCAGGAGCTGCTCGCCATGCTGGTCAACTTTGCCCAGCGGCACGGGCTGCCCGTGGACATCAACGCCCGCACGAGCGGCGGGCACACGGCGCTGCACATCGCCGCCATGCACGGCCACGCCGAGGTCGTGAAGCTGCTGGTGGGAGCCTACGACGCCGACGTGGACATCCGCGACTATAGCGGGCGCAAGGCTGCGCACTACCTGCACCAGGGCACCTCGGGGGACATGCGGAGCCTCGTGGGGGCCCTGGAAGAGGAGGAGGAGGAGGAGGAAGGGAATGCTGGCAATGGGAGTGGGCGCTGGAGGCTCTCCAAGGTGTTGCCGTCCAATCTCATGAACTACCGGCTCTCCCACCACCATCACGGCTCTGGGGAGGAAGCTGAAGGCACCGATGGGGCAGCGGTGCCAGGCAAAGGCAAGGAGATGACCAGGAAAGCCTCTGGCAGTGGACGGATGAAGCCTCGGCTTAATAAGATCCGCTTCAGGACTCAGATCATCCACAACACACCCTCCTTTCGTGGTGACACTGAGGAGGAAGAGCATGAGGAGAAATCCCTGAAATCATCATTCAAGCTCAGGCCGAAGTCCAATGTGTTTGGATAAGGCCTGGGAGCAGGAGGTCTGGGAGGTGGATGTACGGACCAAAGTGCCCACAGGTGTAGCGCAGAAGGTGAGGCAGGTACGAGTGGGTGCTCATCTACACTCGTGGACTCCGGCCAGATGGGTCCTGAGTATTTTGCTTTAACTCTCAGTTTGGTGTGGTCAGTGAGCCCAGCCGGTCAACAGGGCTCCGGGAGCTCGCAGCTCCTGAGAGCAGCTGCTGCAGCCAGGCCCTCAGTGCTGAAATGGGGGCAGCGGGTGGGTTGAGAAACACTGGGGTGTTTAAAAGCTGTGCTCCTTTCTCTCTGAAAGCAGCCTTTGGGATCATAAACCTGTATTAGTGAACCTACTAGGATTAGCGAGGTGAGTGGGGAAAAGAAAAGTGCAAATGCTTTACTTTTATATTATCAACTGGTACTATAAACTATTAGCAACTTGCTATGTCAGAAGAACACCTCAGTAATATACAAGCATACCTTAAGTTTCTTTTTAACAGCAATACCACCTGGCACAGTGTGGAGTTGGGTGCACAAAATTAGATGGTAGAGGATGGTTTCCTTTCAGAATCCAAGCTGCAGTCCATCAAAGAGCTGAGCCTGTGTTGACTTTATGCATTGAAAATTCCCTGATTTGACATCATAAATATATTATGAAAAAAAATCCATTGCACAGCAAGCAATGAATAAAGTTAACCATGTGCAGAAGTCTTTGCTGTCTGAGATACTACTGAGCTTGCTTATCACTGTTGGAATACTAATGCAAGATAATAGAAGCAAAGAGTTTTTATATATATTTGGTATCTTACGTTTTGTCTTAGGCAAAGCAATTTTATTTTAATCACTGTGAATTCTCAAGTGCCAGACCTAGTGCAGTTCCAGTTATTAAGTCTGGTCAGTTCTTGTTAATGTTTTTTGTGTAACTCACTGCATTTAAAATCACAAAATCGTATTGTATGTTACCTGTGAAAGTTGTTCTCTTTTAGAGTAAAAGAGCACAGACACCATTGCATGAAATCTTCATGAAACTCTAATATGGCCCTGTAATGTAATAGCTACAGGTCTGTGTTCTCTAGTAACTAGTGTGCCAATCTCTTCAACTGACTTCATGTGGAAATAGATAAAAAAATAGAAGAGGGAAAGAAAAAAAAGGAAGGTGTGTGAATTCACACATATGTTGAAAATCTAGAACTCCGAAACTCTATCCCTGTTTATCATTCTGAATGAAGCAGCATAATTATATATTCTAGGTAAGTGATGGCAGTGGTGTTTGAGTTCTTTTAAACCTGTATTTCTAGAGAAGTGATAGCCAAGGCTTTGAACTGTTGTTTGACAGCCTAGTAAGTCTTAATCTGATTGATGAGCCTATCCGTCTGCTAAAGCTTTTGGAAACCTTGAATCTTGTTTCTCTGCTTTAAAGGTAGCAGTTCCAGTGAAATCTAGGATGCAGATCTATGTCCATATTCGGCTTTCCTTAAGAGCTGAGGTATTGAGCTTACCCTGGATCCTGAATGCTACTCAGTGTAGCAGCTCATCTGTGTTCAGTTGTTAAGGTATGGCCAGTTTCAATGCAGCATCTGTCAAAGCATGTTTCGAGTTGGCTTCCTTAAGATGCAAGTGCGTGCCTGGCCTGTAACTAACCAAAAGTAGATAGGCTTTGACATGTTAAAATCCAAATTTGAGACACTGATTAAACGCATGCCACGAGCTGTTGAACACCTCAGAGGAAAACTGCTCGGGGAGTTGTGCACTTTTGAGGTAACAGCTGTCCGTGGCTGTTGCTGGTGGCTTACATTTCTTGTAGCAATGGGAAGGAAGTGCTACTGATGCATTGGCATCAGACTTTTCATGCAGATAAACAACCAGTTTCTGCACTTCATGTCAAAACCTAACAAATGATAGTGTCTGCATAGGCATGCAAGTGACACTTAACTATTTCTGGAAAAAGCTACATTAAAAAAATAGAACCTCTGCTTAGGTGCTGGTCATTTCTTTTGTGCAAAAAGACTAGAAATTATAGAGAGGTTCAGCTTTAGTTTACAATTTATAAGCTATATTGTTATAGATTACATGTGCCTTCATTTTGGGTTGGTTGCCACAAATGTGATGGATAAAATCAGTCTTGCAAAGCACTTTGTCTTTATGTCTGTGGGATGGACCAGAAATTTTCCCTCAGTCCTCCCCTTGTTTAAACTGTACAATGGGGTGTCTGAAATGGGAGGATTAATCGTACACATTATAATATAGAGCTAACTCTGTTGTAACAGAAAAGAGAATTAAATGCCTAAGTCTTAAACTTCCTTCTCTCTGGAAGATAAGTAGGTTTTTAGAGTTCTGTAGAAAGGAGGTTTTCTGACTGAACACTTAAAATGTGAGTACTCTTCAGTATGGCCACATCTGAATTGAGCACGTATTCCGTGTAACTAGTGATGTCCAAATCTTATTAAAGTAGTTTCTTGCTTAGAGAGTTTACAGTTCTTTCATGCAGGCTGTTGGATGAAGTGTTTCTCTCTTCACATGCAAATAGCAAAGAATTGCACAAAAATACTAAGTCTTAGACAGCTATGGGGTTCTGGTGAAATAATTTGAGGGTTTCAAATAGATCACACCTAGGATTTTAAGAAACTAACTGGAATATAATGTTGCAGAATACAGTAGACCTTTACAAATTATTAAGGGAACTTGAAAAATAATAAAAAGACACCTCGTTTATTACTCATTATTTGAAGTATCAAAGTGAAGTTGTTGGTCTACTGATACTGTTTAGCTCTCACTTCATGGCATTTCACCATAGTGGTCCAAAGGTCTTTGCAAGGTGGGGTGCAACAGAGAAAATATCTCTTGGTGTTTGAGGTATACTGAGGAATAGCTAGATAACCACTTGTGTCTGTCTGCGCTATGGGAATAAAGCACTTTGATTTCACATTATGACTTGTCACATTCCACATGGTTACTTTTTATAACATGAGCTAAAACTTAGTGGGGTTTTTTTGAGATAGGAAAGACTCAATGCCCTATTTCAGAATATTTACAGTCTAAAGGTATGCTTGAGTCAAATATTTTGGATACATTGCCTAGAAAGACGTGACTGAAATAAAGTTGTATGGTACAGAAAACTGGAGCACTTACTGGTATCTTTCTAATGGTACGCCTGAAGTTACTGAATGTGTTTGTTCATTTTTTATGATGGTGTGCAAGGCAACAAGACTGTAATGTAAACATGCGGTATCTTTTTTTGTACCTTATGTTTGAAAAATTTTAGAGGCCTGGAAGCCTGTTGGGTTTTATTAATACACTTTTTGTGGTTGTCTATCTGAATGGTTATGAGTTGAGAATCTGTAAGCTTTAGTTCTACGAAATAAAAAGAGCCCATGAATTGTTTATGCTTGAATCGGCTCCTGTATGCTACATACTTAGGTGCATATTGGCTGTTAAAACTACCTACTGTTTTGTGTTGGGTTTTTTTAATAATCAGGATGTTTGATGCTGTCTAGCACTCAAGGAATAAGATACAGAGAAAATACAGTAGAGTTGTTTGCTAGACAGCAGCATTTTTCTTTGGCAGCTACTTTCTAATAACTCTTGTCAAAGTAAATGAAGACGCAACAATTTTTGTTGTAGACAAGTATGTCTAAATAAGGGCCTGAGAGAGTGGCATTGCTTAACTTAAAATAGCATCCTGACCTTACTTCTGTGCAGCTTAATATCTCTGAGTCTGGAAAGACTAATACTAGTTTTAGTCCCTGTGTAAAGGTCAACACCTAATTTAAAAAGGTTTAAGATTAGGGTATTTTGTAATGTGTCTTACCTACATCTGGTGGCTTCTGTAAAGGGAAGTTTCATTTCACTACCAAGCTAGACTGTGGGATTTTGATGTATCTAAAAATTCTTTGAAGCTGTTGCCTTGCCAGATGTTAAAACTAGTAAACCTCATGTGGCCAGTATCTCCTAATAGACATCCAGATTTGTGCTTAAACTGAAAAAAATTTCAGTTGTTACCATGCTGGTGGATCAGGATGCATGTAGCTCCAAACCAAGCAACCCTGAATCAGTAGTGCAGCGACACAAGTGAGAGACGAAGGGAGGAGAAGTGTTCTTGGAAACTTAAGAGAGAATAGAGTCATGTGAAAGCAGCTGAGGTTATGGGGGAGGTGGAGGACTTGGCAAGAGAGCAGTCTACATGAGGCTTGCTGATCATGCAATGGCTTGACTAGTTCTTTAGAAAATTGTATCTAAACATACATCCCTTCTACATAGTAATAGTTGAGAGAGATGACTTGCTGAGAGTTGTAGCGTAAATTAATGTCTGATGTTAAGTATTTCAGTTGGCCCTCTTACCAGCATTTCCTAGTGTGACTAGTACTGTTTGCAAAAGCACAAACAACTCTTGCGTTGAGTGTAGCTACAGCTGTTGCAGCACAGTTCTGGTGCATCAGAATAGCCCAACTTAATTTCAGGCTTCTCACTGCAAAGGGAAGCCTTTGAGCATTGCATTGCTAACTTATTTTTTCCATTAGCTAGAAAAGAGAGCTAAGGGAATTACAGTCCTGACTTAATACACCTTGAGTTACATGGAATGCATATGAACATGAAGACAATAGACTAAACTTCAGAGACTTAATCCAGAAAAAAAAGTATTTGAGTTGTGCATTTTGTTTCCTTGTTGGCGTTGAAGAAAAAAAGGGTACATACTTTCATTTTTTCATGTCCTCATCTGAGTGTGCAAAGAAGGAAGAAGTCTGAGATTAAAAGAAGGGATTAGGAGAGGGAGTAGCTTTACAGTTTGTGTTAAACTGTGAACAGGATTTTGAATTCCTAGTTTTGTTATAGTGAAACCTCATTTTGCAGCTGTTCGAGAATTATCTTCTGTGATTTTTTAGTTTAGCCAAATTTAGTGTTGGTGTGTCCTAACGTGCACATATTGTTGGGAAAACTGAGCCAACGTACCCGGTTTTGTGTTTGCTTTTAATGAAACTGTTACAAGTTGGGTAGTTAATCTGTGGTAAAACCTGAAGAAACTGTATTTTGAGACTTTTACAAGGGGTAAAGATGCTGGTGGTAAATGAGATGCCGGTAGAGCAGATAGTACTCGGGTTAAGGTGTAAAAGCATTCTGTTTTTCAGGTAGATGAGCCATTGTATGAACCATGAATGATGGTTGATGAACCATGAATGCCAAATGAACCATTGTAGTGTGTTTAGGTGCACCTAACCTTCTGCATAAACAGCTGTAAACTGTCCCCTCCCCTGGGTTCCTGGGGGCAAGTCCCATTAATCTATTTTAACCTGCCCTTATTTCATTAAGAGGCATTTGGCAAACCTGCGGTGGGACTGGCGAGAGTGATGGAAGTGAACAGATCCGTGTCCATGCATGGCTCTGCATCGATGCCGGTAAATGACTGAAGCTGACTTCTGTCAGTCTAAAGCAGAAAGCCTGTAGGATGTATCCTTGCATCAATCCTTGTCCATGAAAAGAGACTTTGTAAACCTAATCTCAAATGCTACTAACCAGCAGAATAATTCAGTCATGTGAGCTGTATCTGGGCATTTCCTCAGTACTTCTCTGCTGAAGCCAGAAATCTTTCACTTCTGCTTGCTGGCTGTTGAGCTCTCCTGCTTATTTCACTTTGCAATTCCGTAGAAGTGCCTGGGAAACTGGTAGTAGGGTGGTCATAAATAACAGATGTCTCTTTTTGAAGTAGGGTGGGGTGATGGTTGTTTGGGTGGAGCGGTTGGCTATTCTGGAAGTGTGGGGTTTTTCTTTTTTCTTTTAAAAAAGAGATAAAGAATGCCTGCATTATATGTTGAGGCACAGAAATCCCATAAAGCATCGAAGTACCAGAAAACGTGTTTGTAACACTTGAATATATAAGGATATCTATATTTGCTGTTTCTTTTCCTTGCTACCTGGGGCATATTATCGTACTGTAGATATATCTTAGGGAGATGACTGTGGCAGTTTGGGACAGTATAATTAAAGGAATGCAGGTAAGTCCTGTTGGTTCAGCTGCTTCCCACAGCAGGACCATTAGGTAATAACCTCACACGTGCCTTCTCCCTCTTGAAATGTCCCCCTCTGTCACAGCTGGGCTGGCTGGAACAGACTGTGGGTGTCAGCAGCCACCCTGCAGTCTGCAGCTGCGCAGTGTGGGCTCCAGGACTGGTAAGTCTGAGGCCTTTTGAAGCTGGTGGCAGTTCTTCCTTGGATGGGGATGGAAGCAAAGATGCTACATCATTTCATCTACTTCTGAGATTTACACAGGTACTATGCTTTCACATGTGAATAAATTACATGAACTGAACTATGGGTGAAACTGGAGAGCTAAGACTTTTGGTGTTAAATGGTGCCAAGTACCTCATATAGCTGACATAGCTAATTAACAGTCTGTTATCAATCTCTAGCTACTGACAGAAATCAGCTGGATCAACACTGAACAGTGGCTACAGGAAACTACTATAAAGAGGTTGTTGCAAGATTATCGTATCTGTTCTTAAGATACATCATTAAGGATGTTTTTTCATTGCGTAGGAGTTGCAAAATGAGTTAGCTTTATCATGGGTAAGAGCTTGCAGTACTATATCCCCAGTATGTTTTTCAAGGGCTGTATAGTAGATCACTGACAGCTGTCAGTGTGCAGGAGAATATTAGGCTTTTGGGTTTTAACTTGAAATTTTCTCAACTTCAAAAGTCTGCTTCAAGTTCCAGCAGTAATCTCAACTGCCTTGAAGCCAAATTTTTGTTTCTGGGATAACTAAAGTGCTGGGCAGTTCTTGAACTTGTGTATTCAAGAGAAATATGGTAGTGGCCTTTATCCAGTGTTTACATTTATAGGGCTTAAACAAAATGAGAGCCCAAACCTTTTCCCGGATCTGGAGTAGATTTATCTGAAGCAATGTTTGCAAACAGGCAAGAGCAGACCCATGTGCTGTATGCACTGAATGACTGCTTTTTCCCCTCTGATATATCTGTTGTACAGAATAGCAGATACTATTTTTTACATCATTGCAAAGTTTACAATTTAGCTCAGAACAGGTAACAAATCAGAGAATTCTAAATTAGAGTGTGGTTCCTTCTAGACTGGAACCCTGGCTTAAAAACAAAGTAACTGGTTTTCCACTAGGTAGCCAAGACCTGCTATGAAAAAGTCTGCTGATAGTGCTTGGCAAAGTGCAGAGCTCTTGGGAACACAGTGCTGTGCATCTTCATCCCTTCTGTAGTTATCTTCTTCTCTCCTAGCTACTTCCCACACATGTCCCTTTTTTTTTCTCTGTTTTGTAGTAGAATTGCATAAATATTTATTAATAGATCTTTAAAGCTCGGAAAATGGGGATGTTTCAAATAAAGAAATCTCTTTAAGACTTAAATGGAAAAACTAAACATAAGATTTCCTTTTCTACTTTAAAATTCAAGAGAGGAAAGAACAAAAATTGTGCTGATGATAAAGGTCTCCACATATATATTTTTAATTATAACAGAGGCAAAACTTTAAGTTGATGGGCAAATGTAGAAAAAGACCATACTTTCTCCTTCATGATTTTAGTGTTATGTACCTTAAAGGCAACACTGTGAATCATACTCTGCTTTGAATAAGAAATATTGCACATAGTTCACAGGATTTCCAATGATTATTCCATTAACCATGTCAAAAGTAGTACCTTTTACAATGGGTCCTAAATGGGATTTCTGGCTAAGCGGAATGCCCACATCATCCTCTTACAAGTGAGCCCCTTTTTAATTGTATCCAAGTTCTGGAAAACTTTGCATCACATCCTGTTGAAAATAGAATAGTGTAACTTTACAGATGACTAATATTTAGACAGTTCACTTTCCTGCACACCCTTCAAACTGAATGCCAGCTCTAAAGACAATGGAAAAAAAAACGCAACCCATCTCCAACATGCCAGTACACACAGTGAGAAAGCAGTTTGGGACAACAGCTCCTTTCTTTGTAACCATTGAATGATTTTAGCGTTCCACATTCCACACTAGTGCTCTTCAGGTGTCCTTTTCTGGTGCATGGTATAAATCCCTCTGACCTGTTACAGTAATGGGTCAGTAATGAAGAATTACCTACTCTCAGAATATTGCTTTTCCGCCAGTGTTCTTTTTGAAAAGGAATTGTTGCCATAGCTATGGAGTTATTTTTGCCAATGGTGCCAGTGTGGCTTTTTTTTTTTTTATGGTCATTTGTGGCCTCATGAAGGTTTTGCCTGCTTGTTTGACTTCAGATTGAATGAAACAACAGGAAAATGATACTGAAGAAGTGGAAATAGATTGATTGGGGGAGGAGGAAATGCATTAAGATGTCAAAACTTCTGCTGATGCCATTGCATGGTCAGTATCCCATAGTATCAGATGTCCAAATGCCAGAAAGGATGTTGTTCCTCAACCACAGTCCCTAGAATCTTTGTAGCCTGCTTAAATGGTGGCAGTCAGGCAGGGATCATGCCAGCAAAATAGATTGAATGTATGTACACACACACAAAAAAAAAGAAAAGGCATGCTGCTTTTGGCTAGACATTTTCCTGCTTTTCCCTAGCACCTCACTGTGACTTTCCTGGGAGCCAGTCAACTCATTTCAAAATCTTCTAGAACATTTGGCATTTATGAAATTTCAAATAGCTCCAAAGGGATATTGTTAGCCTAAATCTTCAAATCTTTATCCTTGAAACTTAGTGTAAAGGGCACAATTGCATTCAAGCTGAACTGATAAAATATTCCTAGGAAGGAATTTAAGCCCAACCTAGTCAGTGAATGTATGTGAAAATCAGTGTGTGACTGCAAGACTGGCTGCAAGGCTTTAGGCTGACAACTTGCATTTATGTCCTGGGATGGATACCTAACTACTGTAATGATGAGTGCTACAGAAAAGCTTCTATGTGTGTCTAAGAAAATAATTGCTGAAAAAAAACCTCAGTTGAAAAATTGGCATTTGAAATTTGTAACTTTACTATCCACCAGTTAGGAATCAAATTAACCCTGCTTCTCCCTGTAATTTTTTGTTTTGATTTGTGCATTGTGAAGAAAAAGAGGATAATTGTTATTGTAGGATCTTCAGATCCCATGTTTCATCAGAACAGTAGAATTTTCCTACCTATACAGGGCATTTGTAGATTCTCTGTAGACACTACTAAACTGCTTCTAATCCACATAAAAGAATAGGAAATACTGCTTAAAATATATCCCAAAAATTATAAGCCTGAGGAAATGAGAGGCACAGAAATACTGTGTGAGTTGTCCAAGTTAACACAGGAAGACTGTGAATAAGTGGGAAGTACTGTACCCCCCAAAAAAAATCTGTTCAATCAAATTCTCATTAAATATTCAATCCTACAATCTTAAATATGGAATTTATGTAGGATTCAAATATTTGCTAATTTTAGAGTTTTTGACTAACATCTTTAAATAGTCCCAGTTTCTTCACTCCCACGAATGATAACTTTGTGTTGCTGGTTGTCTCCTTTTTTTTTCCCCTCCACCGTGTGGCTTGCTGTGACAATGTGGCAATTCACAAATGAGTGGGTGACATAAAAATGTCACTGTTAATCCTTGCTGGTATTGATGTAAAAGGTCTATTTATGTTTTCTGGCTAAATCCTGCATCTAACAGAAGGCATTTATTAGTCTGTTGTTAGAATAATTGTTTCTTTAATGACATGTGATGTTATATCTGATTATGCACAGAAGCAGAAAAGACAGCTGATGGAATTATAGCACAAATTGCAAATTGCAGTCTCACAGGGAGATAATAATAAAATCTTGGGGTGTTTTTTTCTGAGAATTGCTCTGTGTTACACTAATTTATGTCCATTGCTTCTACTTCACTCCAGAACTATGATTAAATAGGACTTCCTCATGTTTGACTTTAGCTACACTTGGTTCATGTCAAGTGCAGAAATACATTTGGTGGAGGTGTGTGTCAGACAACTAGTATTTTTTCAGCAGCAGTATCAGCACCTTGATTGAGCAGGTTGTACAGGACTCATATGGTCATCAGGAAGTTAAATTACCATATCAGTTACTCTTTTTAATCTTTCTAAAGTCAAAGGAGGGAACAAGGACTTTCTGAGGATAAGTACTTTTAAGCCAGTGTAAATTGTTATGGTAATTATTCAATAAAGAGCCAGAGTTCTCCATGATTTTCATACCACAAACTATGTCACAGCAAATTATGGCATTGCAGACCAGTTGTGAGTCCACAGATTACAGAATAACTTCAAGAAGTCACTCCGTCCAACTTTTATTTCTTTTGTTATGTCTGGTCATTAGCTTCAAAAGAGGCCTATTAATGCACAAGCCCTGTACTATTGTGTGAATAACCAGCTGCTTCTCCGAGGTCTGCCCCAGAGTGCTCCATGCCTCAAAGCTTAGGAACTGCTGCTCTGGGGTAGGAAGTGTTTCCTTGGTTTGGAAGCACTAAAATAGTCAAGAAGAAGATTTGGTGTTTTGGAATCCTGGCCATCAGCAAAGCACTGAAGTGGCAAACCAGCACCTGGAGGTGACTTTATGCACGGTTCTTGATCCTATACTGTGGTTTGATGTTATACCTCTGCAGGCCCACCTGGACTTACACATGAAAGGCATTGATTCCCCCTGTTCCATCCCCTTCCCACTCCCAGATATATGCACCCACAGCCTCTTCTATGGGACCATGGAGGATGGGGTCCTTTAGCCTGCTAACCCAGCTGAAAGCTGAGCTGCCATTGCCTTTGGAATGCATTATGGTCTCCCTGAGGAGTTTGGTGCTTGGGGAGTTTAGTTCTGCCTCAGGGTCAAAACCAGATGAATAAGGATTTTATGAAAGAACTTTTTGTCTTGGACAAAAATATTATGTAGTGGGAAATACTTCAAAACCAAAAGCTACAAAGGGAGGTCACAGGTGAGGGTATAGAATCTGTTCTTTTAGGGGGTCAAGAGGCTGATGGATCTTGTATTACTAGCTAAATTTAAGTAATTTTCTGTGTAATTCTGCAATAATTGCCATTGGATCTCTTTTCAGATCTATTCCTTTTTTCTCCTAAGAATTCTAAGATTTGTTTCCTCACCTCATATTACCTGTTAGGTTCTCTGTACAAATAGATGATGGTGTTCACACAAGGGAGCTTCCAGGGGCACAGGAATATAGCACTTTGCAGCACACAAGACTGCAGCATTCTTTCCAAACTATTCAGCAGTCATTAATGGAGGGGGGAGGAACATTGAATAACAGAAGAGATGACTTAAGAAAAAACCTAACACCTCCCTAGTTTTTACTCAGTGTTATATCAAATTGCAGTTCTCCTGTACTTGGGTTGTCAAAGAACAGGAACTTGAGCTCCAAACCCATCAAGCTACCTCTGCTCATGTAAGATTTAAAAGAAAAAAATGGTCAGAAAGCAAGCAATGAAAATTTGTACTGAACTAACTAAGTCCTCCTTAACAAATTTTTGTGGGTTTGACCAAAAAAAAAGAAACCAGAAGTAGTCAGAAGTTTAAGAGAACAACAAAATAACAGCTCCTTTTAAAATTATTTGGATAAACTCTAGCACAACTGGCTCCTGCTTTACCAGAAAAAGAATAATAACAACAACCTTCAGATGATGCTTCTTATCCTACCAAGGTTTCTACATTGTTGTAGCCCCTAAATGCCAGCTTGAATTTAAGAACTTCATTGATTTTTATTTTTTTAATCACCACGGAACTCACCATTTTTCAGCACTTTTGTATGTGTAACAGTTTTTCTGTGTTTGTTTTCTATCATTATATTCTCTGAATTTGGTGCTTTAAAAGGGTCAGAGCTGGAGCTAGTATTGCTCAGGAAAAGGCTCTGTCATTCTGCAATTAAACAATTTATGTCAAAATTTTCCAAGCTGGACGTGGGGATTTCCTCATACTATTTAGTGAAAGATATGTGGCTAAATCTCCTTTCCTGTCCTAAAAGTCTCAAATTAATCTTCTCTACAGAATCTTGACCTCCCAAATACATTTACAGTTTAAGCTGTTCTCCTGACAAGCTTTACTTGGACTCCAGAAACTCCCTTCCCATCCACACTCCTCAGCATTTCAGTTCTGCTTCTTTTTAGCAGCAGTGACTGTCAAGTTGGGATAGAAGCACAACAGGCAGGAACCGCAACTGGTGTTGTAGTGTTCTTAGGACTGGGCTGTGTACTGAAAGCAACTCAAAAGCAGCAGCACTTATGCAGAAAAAGATTAATTATGCCAGCAGTAACCCATACTGATGTGGTTGCATCTGAACGACCATTTCAGCTCTCTTCACATTATATATCTTTTTGGACTTTTCTTGGTGGGCACAAAGCCTGGATATTTGAGGCTGGTTTGTTGACATGATGAGGAGCAATGATGCTGTAAATTCACAGGAATTGGGAGGGGAGAAAAAAGACGAACTTTGAGCAATCCTCAGTCCAAAGCTGTAGCTTTCTTTGACACTGTTTGGAACATGCCCACCAACTACTCAAGGCCTGTGTTTCTTAGTGGAAGGGGTATATACTCCATGCCCCAAACAAATGGGTTTTTCATCTGCACTCAGAAGCTCTACACTGAGAAAAAGACAATGCAGCATTATGAATCCTGCAGAAAAATGATGGACTCCTATAGCCCAGAACAGACTCCTTAGAATTACACAACCAGAGTATATTTAAAATACCTCAGCTCCCAGGTGCTGCAAACAGAGCTCTGTCAAGCTATCCAGCTCCTCGCTGCTGAGTGAGGAGCTCCCAGTCCTCTGCTAGCCCTGCTCACACTGGGTGGGAGCCCTCGATCTCTTCCAAGCACTGGCTCTGGTGCTTGTCTGCTGGAATGAAGCACCAACAGAAACTGCTTGTCCTGACCAAAAATAACCTTGCCAAAACTAAAACGTGACCAGTTTCTGCCAAATGAGAATTGGCTCAGAGATTCTCCTCTGAGAGACAGAGATGGGGCACCGCTGAGTCCAGTGGAGAATGGCTGGGCTGCCCCTTCTGGCAGTGGCAAACTTCTGGTAATCCTCAGTGCTGTACAGGTACACCCCAACGATTACGCATGCCCTCGGTGCATCCTAAACACCACGTAATGTAGTTTAGTTTAAACCTGTTTTACTGTCATTCCCAGGCTAATGGCAGTTATTTTCTTTGTGGTTTCCAGGGTTCCCTTAATGCCAGAATTCACGGATGTATTTTGCAATTACAATTTCTGCGCCCTAATTTTTTATCTTACTTATGCTAATGTATTTTTCATCTAGCCCAGCTTTGCCTGCCTGTGAGGACTTCTGTTTTCTTCCTAAGACAAGTGAAGCATTGCCTCTCCTGAGACCAGCAAAAGCTTCCAAATGCAGTACTTGGCAAATGGCAACTCACAGAAGAGTGACCTGATGAAAAAATTATTGTGTAACTGAATATGTAAATGAAGGGTTTGGTCCCTTAAGTGTGCTCAGAGAGAATGAGTACAAGGAGACCAGCCAAATCAGAACAAAATGGAATGAAGATATTCTAACCATTTAAATATGCTTGCTTGTAAATGACAATGGAGTGTCACTAGCCAGAACCTGCTGTACCAGAAGACTGGTTTAGCTGAATACGAGTCCCCTGCTGCGTGGGGTGATTGCCATCAGAGTTTCTGTGCTGTGTTTTATAGTTATTGTGTCTTTGCTTTGTCCTATGCCAACATACTTTTCTTTTTTTTTGTTGAAGCCATGGAGTACATAAATATATGCAGAAAGCAAGCAAATACTACATTATAGCATTATGCCCTTTCAAATAATGACATACGGCCAAAATACTCCAATTGGGAAGTTTCCACTGAATTATATATGAAGATGAAGCTTTATCCTTGCGGGTTCACTTACGCTTCACATACCTTACATCCACATCTTCCATCAGATCAGTATAAAGATGCCTCTGCAGGTGGATTCTTCTTCCTAGAAACAAGCGCTTCCACATCAAGATGGTTAACTCATTACCAAGCAGCACAGTTCATGTGCAGATAAGGTTTTAGAGCCGAGACATCCTGCCCTTAGGAGTAGGAATGTCTCTCACATTTTTGCAGAAATGTTTTTTCCCTTCTCTGTATTAGCAGCAGCAAATACCTGTTTGATAATGGCTTTGCAAATACAGCAGATATGACTTTTAGGAAGATCAGGGAGGAGACGCAAGCTGAAGCACAGAATGAAAATCAAACAGAAAGTGGTTTGAAACTTTGGGGTGAAATTGGAGGGTAAGCAACAGAGTTACACGTGGGCTACCAATACCAAGGCAATACTCATGTTTTCCTAGCAGAATCACTCGAAGCATGGACTCAAGGTACTCAGTCCCTCTGATCTTAGCGGCAAGAGGCTGGTGCATCAACAGCTGACCCAGAGGGAGGGAGAGAGGAGGGCTCATCCCTCTGGAGTTTCCTCTGAGTCAGGGCTGCATCTCAGGCGCCACACACAAATAGGGAAGGGGGTCACAAAAATCAGTGTTCTGGTGGCTATTCCTAAATCCATATATACAGGAAATCTAATTGGGTTACGCTGTCAGGAAGAATTTATATTTATTTTAACATCCATATGGAGGTCTCTCCTGAACCAGATTAAAGTCATTTCAGAACAAGAGGTTTTGATTTTCTTCCATTGGCTCAAGACATCTCCATCTGTGCACAGGGTAGGCTGGGAGTCCCAGGCAGATTCATTTTCTCTGAGTCCTGCCAGCAAACCAGGACTGGGGCCCCTCAGGACACTCACCAGAGGAGATGGGCAGCAGGGCCTGCAACTCCTGTCTCCTTATGGCTATTTGTATGTCCCTCCTCTTCCCACCTGGAAAGCAACTTACATGTGGGATTATTTCTCAAAGAGGCTTCAGCAAATTTTATGATTTTATGCTGCATTATAACTGTCTATTAAGAAAAAAAAACCTAAAATTCTTTTTAAGAAAATTTTTTTCACTTCTGCTTTTTTCAGAATGAAATTGATTTCTTTTGACCTTTCTGACTTAGTAGTTCCTTGAAATTTACTTTCTACTGTGTTTCATATGTATGGCAATGCTCAATGGAGAAAGAATAATGCATTTTAGTCAAACCAAGTACTTCATTTATGGTGAAACTATTTTTCTCAAACCTTTTAATTTCCCCAGATGTTTCTGAAAGGTTTCTGTTTTGATGCAAGTCAAAATTATTTTTCCCTTTTATTTCTTTCTGAGATACCTGTGATTCAAAATACCCATTATCTTCGTTATCCTATTTCCAGGTAGCAGGAATAGCCAGGAGCTGATTTCAGAGAAGATATTTTCCTTACTGGTAATTTTATGCAGAAATTCTTAACTTTCTCATAAAAGAAATGGAAATATTTGAGATCCTTCATCTGAATAATAATATGAATGCCAGTAGCCAGAAGGTACTGCCTGTAATAAGTTCTGTAGAAACTGTGGTTCCTACATGTTATCTGAAGCTGAGCCAGAAAGTAAAAGGGCGTGAGAGGAGATGAGGCATCTTTAGAAATACATTCATTTCAGATCTGGCTTCAGAGCATTTTCACTGTCTGTTAAAGAGTATTGGAATTTGTCATCCAGAAATGCTCAGGAGACAAATTTTAAACATTCTAATTCATGGCATTCCATGTGGATTTAATGTTTAGCTTATTTATTTTTTTCTATGAACTCATTCCTTGTCACCCTGCAAGTCTGACACTCCAGTCCTTCCAGCTATTTTTAAAAAAAATCTGTTAATCAGAGTCAACACTGATATCTTCCTCAGATAGTTCCTTTCTCTCATAAAGTTCCTTCCTACAGACCCCACTGCAAGCACACTACCCCAGGAGCTGGGTCTGTTCTCTAGTTTAAGGGAACTTTATTTTGTGCCTAGGAGCTTCTAGAACTGCAGCTTTGGATGTCAGTGTGGGTATTGTAGGCACTAGGGCTACTTATGTGAGAGGATTGGCAGAGCATTCTTATTGTGGAATATGGCACACTTTAAAAAATATTTTATGAGCAAGGCAATGGTAAAAAATAAAAAATTCACCAATACAAATTACACCCAAATATCTAATCTGAAAGAATTTTAAAGGGATTTTTATCTGAAAGAATTTTATGTCTGGAAGTGATTTTGAAAACAAGCACACATCACAGACTTAAAAAGAGACTAAAAAAAAAGTAGACAGATGGTCAGCTACCAAATTAGACACAATCAGGATATGGAAAGATATCATAAGATTCATCATATTCTTTCTTCCCAGCTTTTCATGTAGACACTGATTCTGGCAAGCTGCTAATCTGCTCTGATGAGTGCATACAATAGAGCTGGGAGCTCTGAACACTGCCAGACCCAGCAGATCTAGTTTTCTGCAGGCTTAGTCCTATCAGCTGCTATCCCTGAGGGGCTGGGTGCTTTGGTCTCACTTGGTCATTTGCCCCTCCTGTGTCCGTGATTTCACAGTGCAATAAATCAAGCCTTAGGGCTCCAAGGTCAAAATCACTGCAGCCACACAATGTAATGTGCTGACTTACACCAAACTCTTGCTGCTGAGTCAAGTTTTTGCAGCTAATCTGTTGTGCTGGCAGGGTTGGGGGATTTTTACAGGAGCTTTAGTATCATCTATTTGTGGTACTCGAGATTTATGCTGGATCACCCATCATCTCCTGCAGCCAGCCTAGGGACAGCACAAATCCCATATCACCCTCTTCCTGATGCTATGGGGCTTGGACCTCGTGTCCTTGCCTGATCCCCGTTACCTCTGGCCTGTTGTGTTCAATGCCAGATTCTGACACCCTGTTTTCTGCTGCCTGTGTACAGCTCAAGGCTGAGTGCCTTTCAGTAGCAAATGTGCTGTTCTGGTTATTCTTTCACTTCCCCGGAAGGTTTTGGAGCGAATCAGCACAGGGGAGAGAATGCAGTAACCAAAACAGGATGTGGGACCACTGCAACTGGAGCCAGGGAAAGCCTCCTTCTCTGTTTCCCCTTCCCTTGGCCATATTTTCATATCTCTGCTGTCCTAGACTGCCATATAACTTCATCCAAGTCAGAGGCCCGGTGAAACCCATCTTGCAGTGGCTCCTGCAGCCTGTCCTGTCTCACTTGCCCTGCTCACTGGAGGATGGAGCAGCGGCAAAGGCTGGCTGTGCTGCCAGGGTTTGGCAGCAAAGCATGAGCAATATGGGTGCAATTAGACAAAACAGCCTACTGCTCCAACAGCTCTGTGTTTCCAGAGGGAGACCTACCCCTTGCTTTCCCAACCTCTGCTCTTCCCTAATATATAATTCCTTCCCTGCCAACTATCTGATCCTTTAGTGAAGAAGTCTATTTCCCTACTACAGACCCAGCAGAGATTCAGTTTTTTCTTAGTTTTCTGCCATCTTAAGGAAGTAACTTTGCTCAGAGGAGGGTCAGAAAAGCACCAGTGTCTCCAGCCGAACAATATGGCAGTAGCAAATATTTGAGAGACTGAGAAAGAAGGCAGTGGTGGTACTGGCACAGCGTCACCTTCCTCTGCAGGCTTTAGTCTGTGCTGGCTAACCAGGCTTTCCCCACACCCCACCAGCAATGCTATTTCCTAAAATCACTATGTCAGAAACACTATAAGGTAAAATATGACCTAGGAAGCCTAAAACCAGGATGTAACACTGGATCTGTGAAAGGTGAGAGAAACAAGTTTGTGGTCATTTCTCTGTGCTTGTCCCTGTCCTGTGACCTGTGCCCGTGGCAAAGGAATCACATTAATATTTAACTAGCATGTTTTTCCAAGGGCCAGGATAGAAATTTTCAATGCACTGTTACCACTCAAAACATTACTTCTCTCTGCCAGTGGAGCCTTCTGACAGGAGCCTATTATAGTTCAGTTGCTTTGTCTGAACATGGTCCAGAACTGTTTATCTCACTTAGTATCCAGGAAGGACAGATTTCATCCTGCCATTTTACTATTTTATTTCCTTCTCAGTGAGATTTAAGCTGTCAGAGATTTCATAATTTCCATGGTGATGCAAGAGCCTGTACTGTAGATCTACATGCTAGGAGACAGCTTTTTTTTCAGATTATTTCTGGCTCTTCCATTTCTGCAAATAAGGTAGAGAATCTGGCAGCTACTTTGATACCCTGACAAAAAGGAAAATATCACAATTGCCTTTCAGAACTTCAGTAAGTCCTTTGGGCACTGCCAGGTTTTCCAGAGATGCTTTGGAAGAGTGTTATCCCTCTTTAATACACCCTCACCATGGAGCCTGTGGACTCCTTCACCAACACACCAGGGGCTGGGTGCTGCATACTGACGTCCTGCCAATTCTGTTTTGAATGAAAGTGGGTCCCCTTCTCCTGCCCCTTCCCCTCTCCAAGGAATCTGTCTTGAGGGGGTATTGCCCTCCTCTCTGGTTTTCACTCAAAGCTGCAGTTGGGGGCATTCCACCTCAAACTTTTCTCTGATGCTCAGTATTTTAAATTTCAGCAAACTTTTGGTAGAGCCCTGCATTTTTTTCTGCAAAACTGCCTTGAGAAGCCCAGATGTTTTTCTTTTCAGATACAGGTACAACAATGCCCCACAATTTCTGGTGAAATCTTTGTCATTTCACCTCATGTCTGTGAAATGACAGAAGTAATTAGTGCAGACATTAAAATAGACTGAAGCACTATTCCTTGAGCTTATTTGAGAGGGTACTTGATGCAGTGCAGAATTACCTCCAAGGAAGCAGGTCACACCTCATGCAATCAGACAGACCTTGGGGTTCCCTGTAACTCCTTCCATCTACAGATAATGATGGGATGGAGCCCCAGCTCAAAAGAAAAACACAGAGGATGATGATTTACGTGCCATGTAGTGCTGCAGGACACAACTTGCAAGTAGAGTCCGGCTGCTCTGGCCCAGCGTCCTGCTGATGGACATGGGGCCTTTGC
This sequence comes from Pardalotus punctatus, assembly GCA_013400915.1. Classification (NCBI taxonomy): domain Eukaryota; kingdom Metazoa; phylum Chordata; class Aves; order Passeriformes; family Pardalotidae; genus Pardalotus; species Pardalotus punctatus. The sequence goes on from VZTX01028444.1 coordinate 383,069, forward strand.
CAGCACATCTCCTAGGTCACATTTAACAAGGCGGCTCCTAGGCTGGCAAATTCCTTTTGAAGCTGTAGAGAGCTAGGAAAATTTATCAAGACCACTTCCTGCTTGGAATAAGTCACACAGTTCAATTTACTTGAGTATTACTCTCCTTGAGATACTGCATGTTCTGTGAAACCTCCTCCCGATAAAAATAGATTGAAAAGATAGGAAATGCTTGAAGTGGTCCTAGTCATCAGGATGAAAGCCAAGAGAAACAGATTGTCCCCTGTCTACTATTAACATAATTAATGGCCTCAAGTTATGCCAAGGAAGGTTTAGATTGGATACTAGGAAACATTTCTTCACTGAAGAGTTGTCAAGCAAGAGTTGTCAGGCTGCCCAGAGAAGTGATGAGTGACCATCCCCAGAGGTATTTAAAAGATGTATAGATGTGGCACCTGAGGACATGGTTTAGTGGTGGACTTGGCAGCGCTGTACTAACGGCTGGACTCGATGCCCTCAAGGGTCTTTTCCAATCTAAATTGTTCTGTGATTCTGTGACTCAGATTGGCTTGGGTTTCAGTTCCCCCAGCCTGGCAAACTTCATAGCTAGATCTCCTTTGCTTCAGGGAACTTATGGCAGAGTGACTGGGACACTTCAGTCCTATGGCAAGACTACGGTTACTGGCACCAGCACTGCTGGTGGAGCAGCAAACACAGGCTTATGGATCTCAGCAGCACTGCCTAATCAATGAGAGTAGTGAAGACCTAAGTCTTAGCGCTGTCCTGATACCTCTGGCACATTTTCTTGTCCTGCTAGCAAGTTTTCCTATCATGTATTCATCTCTCTTTAGCCTTTCTGTATTGTGAGGTTGCAAAATTAAATTATAAATGTCTGATACTTTCTTTATTCAAGGACTTGGCATCATCCTGGTGGCACAATCCAGCCCTATTTCTTTGTCAAAGCAGGAGAGTGAGAGCTGGCAGCAGGTACCAAGCACCTCTGCTAAATACCCCCAGACTTGCACAAGAGCATTATTGTATCCTGAGCTGCATGGAGAACAGCACTGCACAGGCATATACCAGTTCCTACAGGCCTCCACACCACTCTTACTCATTCCCCCCCAGCACTTTATATGGACAAATTTTAGCTTACATGAAAGCAACTATTTTGGCCAATTCAGTGTTTGCAAAACATATTGGCATTGTCACAAGGAGGGCACCTGGGAAGGGCTGTGAAAGCTTTGCCAGCTTTCTGTTAACTCAGGAAGGCCACAGAAAAAGCTGTCTTGCTTTTATTACACATCTTGCACTGACATGTTCATGCAGCAAACATGGCAATAAAGGTGGATCACCCCTTGAAAAAATTCCCCACAGCTAAGCACTACATCTGGTCAACAGAAGGCCCAGGGGTCCTGCCACCTGAGCATCACACTTACAGATAATTTAATTTAGGTCTAGGTCTGTCTCTTCATGCCCACAGGCAGGGTGAGACAGGGGAAATGGCGAAAAGTTGTGGACTTCTAAAATCAAAACCCTCCAAGTGCTCTTCAAAGGGACAATTTTTAAATATAGCCACCCTAAACACAGCTGGAAAAAAATCCAGCTCCTTTCAGTGCTTGTTGTATGGAGGTGAGGCATCCTGCTCTGATCCAGCTTCGGCTGCCATCTGCCACTTTTCTTCCCCAACCCTCTTCTCAATCTGGAGCCATCTGAGCAGACACAGCACCCTGGGCCAGCACAGCCAGGCAGGGGGGACAGCATGCAAGGAGCTGAGTTCAGTACTCCAGACGTTGCTGCTGGAAGATTTTCCACCTGCCCAAAGGCACTCTGATTCACCATCTGCTCCAGGCTGAACAAAAGAGAAATTACAACTGAAACAGCTACTGAAGGATACAGCTAAATGTGACTTTGGTGCCTTTTGCCTACTTGGCTGCCTGGCTCCTTGTGACAGGTTCATGGCACACACCCAAACCTGACTCAGAGCTGCTCCAAGAAATACTGGGGATTTGTTAGTTTGTGAATAGGGAAGAGAGTCAGACCCTGCAAGTTTTGCAAATGGGTAGCTGACTTCTGAAACAGATGGGAATCGTTCACCTTCGTGTCAAACAGGGCAGCTAGGGGAGGAAGTGATTGCCTTTATCCCTCCCCGCGGGCACAGAGAAAAGAAAAAAGTCATCTAACCACCTGCAGAAGTTTTAACAAATTGATGTATGGTGAAAGTAAAAGCTCGCTGCTTTCTACTGAGCAGACTGTCTTCTGGGGCTGTGGCTGCCTGGCTTGAAGGAAAAAGTCTGTGGTTGATACTGACACCTCTGCTGTTTACTGCAGAAAAGAGGTGGTTGCCATCCCACAAAGGAAAAGCTGAAATCTTAATGCCATCAGTAAGAAATGGATGGAAGGAATTATATTACCACACACAATGAGCGGTAAAATGAGAAGGAAGTTGCCACCTTTAGGTCTCAAACTGAGTCCCAAGTTTTACAGCTGCAGACTGGCTCACAAGTGTTTCTGGCCAATAGCTGAGTCAGGGTCACAGATTTGCTGCCACCTGCCCATTGCAAACATCCACAGTCTGATGGTGACTACTGGCCCATGTATCAAGCAGTAGATGAGGATGTACTTAATCCATCTCTGTCCTGCTAAGATTGCTAGCTAATTAAAAATGGAAACTCAACCCCAGATCTGCAGTGATAATGTCAGATGAGGATATTGTTGGCATTAAATTGCTTCACTCTCACATCTCATCCCTTCCAGATGGGAATTATTTGTACTTGGATATGTGCAAAGTCTCTAATTAGCAATCTTAGAGAGTCACAGATTACAACATCTACACAAGGCAAAAATAGTAACAATTATTATTCCTATGGTGATATTTTCCATTAATAACTGTTTAAAAACATGTATAATATGCTAAATATGGGCACTTATTACTTCCTTTTTTTAACTCTTCATTATTTTAACTATTTGCCTTTTGTTTTTTTTTTAATTACTTCTTTTGCTTTAGCTCCTTGATATCCTTATCATGAGCCAGATCCTGTTGGGCTAAGTGGTCCAGAGAAAAGGAGGAGATAGTTGTCACCCCAGACTTTTACAGTTTGATTGCAGTACACGACAAGATAGTGATCAAATGCTGAGGCGAAGCAAGGGCATGAGGCCATGCAATTTGTAGTAGTGTCCTTGGCCTGCTGCTTGCTGGTGGGTATCTGTGAGGTTTGGTGGAATGTCGAAGGAGGATTTTAAGGAGGGGTTGTAAGGAGGATCAAGGGATCTCTTTAATAATGGCTGTGGTGGATGGCTATTTCACTAAAATGGGAAAAGTCTTGGTGCTCCTCTTCAAGGGGCTTCATGAGCAAGGCTACTCAGGCAGGGGCTTCAGCCACCTTGGCTTGTTCGTTGCATTTTTTGCTGCTGAAGGGAGTCACATTTGCAGTGCAGAAGAGACAAAACTGCTTTTGTGAAATGCTGTTTAAGTTACCCTTTGCATGGGAGAAAATAATAGAAACTGAGAGGTGTTGATTCCAGTGGTCCTCAATATCTTTTGTCAAAGAAGGACATGAGATCATTTGTACAGCAGTGTCACAGAGATTTGCGCTTACAACCATGAGAAGGGGCCAAAATCTGAAGGTTTGTCTCTCACCACTACTTGTTTTTGTTGTTCTTCACTCTTGCCCACTGTGTGGGCAATTGATTACAAATATCATTCTGCAGCCTTTTCCTGGATCACCTTCCCGTGTTTCATGGAGCTGATCACAGACTGTGGAACATCGATTTTACCTATCTTTGTGCCTGAAAGTGTGATCAACTGTACTTCAACTGCACTTCAAATAGTTGTTGAAATGTTACCCAGGTATGAGCATGAGCAGCTGGCAGCCAGCCTGGGCTGCTGCCAGTAGGGACAGAGCATGGAGATGGTGAAGAGCAGGAAGATTATGCATTCTTAGTAGTTGTGCTTGATCCAACAGCAGCCGAGGAGTGGGGACTTCCCCAAGCAAGTGACATAGCAACAGGCCAAGACAGAAATCTTTGCTGAAGAGACAGGATTTTACACAGAAAGGTGTTTAGGCAGTGGTGGTTCAAACTGATCCCCACTCACTGTTGTTTTCTGTTCCATTTAATTGTGCAGCAGGGAACTACATCTCAGGTTATTTACTGCCTTGCATTAAAAAGAATAGGATTAAGGTTACAGAAATTAGGAGCTATTATTTCAAAACAGATCAATATCAGTGCAAAAAGGAGATGTAATCAAACATGTTAGAGGCTTCATATGTTTTCTTGAAAGATTTGTGTGGGTTTGGCCACGTTTACTGTGGGAAGAAAATGGTGAGACATCATCACTTTTTTACTTTGATAGTTTTTACATTGTGTATGCCCTACATTGGAGACAGTAATTCCTTCTGAATAACATGTTATTCTTTCCATAGTGCATCCTTTGACTCAGGTATAGAAAATCTGTTGCTAAACCCTGCTGTCTACGCTACCTGCCTGTGTACTGGAAATGAGCAATCCTCAGAAGTACAAAGTAGAACAAACACCCTTAAAGAGGAAAAAGGCCCCTCCTTTCCTAAGAATGGAAAGTTTGATAACAAACATTAACTAATAGACTTATCTTATTCATAAGTAAAGAAAAAAAAAGGGCATCCCAACAGAGATGCAATTAATACTAAGACTAATTGTCTTCTTGAAAATCAGGCTGGTGTGCCAGACTACTTTGACACTGGACAAATGCCCTGCTTGTGAAGCTGATGTAAGATAAGGAACTTACATCATGTTGGATTTTCATTTTCAAAGCTACAGAAATAATCATATATTAATATTACTGACCAGACATGACAAGAAAATACTTCCCTCCCTTTTGTGCACATTTTAGAGATTCCAATACTGACAAAGGCAAAAGTCCACTTTCAGTGAAGATGAAGACCTTTGATGAGGAGTAATAGATAATTTCTTCTATGATCTAGGTGGAGGTAACAGTTGATGGTGTCTTCCTAAGGATATGTTTTCCTTTTAGCCACACCTTAGTTTGTCATCCTTGTCTGTGTCCTCAGCAGAGTCTAAACAAATAAAATAAATGCTGCAGGAAAATAGGATGTCTAGCAGGTCATTACTGGTGGAACAAGCACTCAGAATTTCTTTGGGGGGACAAGAATTACCATCAAAACCCACCTTCCCTACATAGTACACATGGTTAATATCAAAGCACTTAGAATAACATTAAACATTTTGTTTGCTTGACACATATCAATCATCTTCAGCCATGTTTCTGGAGCAGATTCGGCTGTGATGCCAATGCATGAGTGGAGACACCCTTTGGAGGGAAAGGGAACTTTTCCGCAAAGTGAATGGGGACAGACAAAGCAGGACTGAGAATTCAAATGCCCAGCTGATCAGCCTGCTCAGTGGTAGGCAATGAGGCTGGGGGTGAGAAGCTTAGCAGGAGCCTGGGCTAGCCAGTGCAGGAGATAAAAGCACAGTATTTCCCTTGATGAAGATCAGCATAAGGCCTTGCCATCTGGCCACAAGCTACTGACAAAGAACAGAGCAGTGTTTTAACATGGACTTAACTGGTGTGCTGATGCCAGGGCCAAATTATGAAACTGTGTTTCTTGCTGGGATGAACGCTAACCCTCGCTGAACAAAACAGACTGTTTTCTTCCTAAGGGAAATTCCCAGCACTTTTCCACAAACTGAGTCTAATCCTTAAGACTGGCATAACTCCTGGGAAAGTGGTCATTGAGTTCGTGATACATTTGAGTGTTGCTTCACCTCTTTAGGGAATGTGCTTGCAGAGATGAAAAGCCCAGTGAAGACACTTGGAAGAGGCTATTCTTTGGAATAAAAGCTAATGACTTACTGCAGTTGTAAGGAGCAGTGTTGCAGACAGGTAACATAAAATACCTTCAAAAATAACTCTGAGGCCCTGCAATAACTCAGAGCACCAGGCTGTACAGTCAGTAATCCCTGCATACATCACGTTTCTTAACGGGACGATGACAGACCTGGAGACTACACACACACACAGAATATTCAATGATAAGCATATGCAGGTTACATGTGGGTGACAAGGAATGCTGCTGGGACAGATGGAATCAAGAGAAAATGCAGAGATGCTTACTCCTGAATATAGAGGGCTGCATGCATCTTTCTGAAGTACAGCATTCTAAGAGCTCAATCCAAAAATGGTCACTTAGGTTTCCTATACAGTTGTGAGTGTCTGAAACAAGACAGATGAACTACCTGCTGGAGATGCATACATGTGGCTGTTGCTTCCTGGCCACAGCAGGACTCCAGGCCCTGCACTGAGAGGATGCACCAGTGCTCAGCCAGCCGCAGCTGAATGGGGGATCCCACAAAGAATGAGTAGTTGTGTTGTGTGGGCAGTGCTCAGGGCAGGGCATCATGCCCCAGCCTCTCTTCTTGTAGGTAAATTGTCCTGTGACTACAAGAATATCCTCAAGAGATGTCCTGTCCCAGGAGCAGGATTTCATGGGAACTGAGTGTTTTACTGCTCCAGAGAGACACTGGCATCCAGTGGATACCCCTGTGAGAAGAAACACGCATTTGAGAAACACACTTTGTGACACAGGTTTTGAACAACTGACCCAACCAAAACCACCTCCTGCTCTGGGAGGTAAGTGGAGAGCAAAGTCCTTGGGACAACACAGAGCAAACCCTCATCTGTGGAAATACAACAGGAGAGACACTGTATGAAGTCATAGAGGAATGGTGCTCTCCCTCACATCCCTGCTGTCAGCCTGGGCTTTTCTGCTCTCCCAGTGCCAGTCGATGTGGAATGAATCACTACAGCAGCTTGATGAAGCAGCAAGCTGTGAACACATTTCCTTGTGTTATCTAATGGTGAAGCACAGAGGATATGGCTAATTACGGAATCATCCTCACCCTGACAGATTTTCTCACATGGAAATAGGTTTTGAGGTTCGCTGACTGCTGAGGGTGAAGTCGCTGAGTAGGTAGTCACAGAAGCATTTAAATGTACATACTCCTCTGCAGGTTACCTGCTATGCAGCAATAGCCACAAATATATCAAAAATGTAAAAAATGCAAAAGATTAAAAATCCAACCTTTTTTTTCCCCCCTTAGGAAACTTTGGAGACTCTGTGCTGTTAACTCATCTGAAACCATGATAAAGCCATGGATGGTTGTGTCAAAGAGCTGTGGATGGAGGATGAAAGTAGTTTGCTGCCAAGGGTGGCAACAAACCCACATGCCATCTGAGTATAAGCCATTTCTGTAAGCAGATGCAGCTATGGCCTTTTTATCTTTTTTTTTTTTTTTTTTTTTTTTTTTTTTTTCTGGGAACATTACCCTTGTTTCTGACTTGAATTGTATTTTCTTTCTGTTCATCTCTGCAAGAGGAGGATTTTTGTGTTTGTTTGCTTTGCCTTTTCCAATGTATTTGGAGCTCTAGATCACAAATGTATTTGTATGGGGATACAAAGGATCATGGTTTAAAGAAAAATAACTAAAACTAATCATTGTAGATATGGTTGATAGTTCTGACTAGAAAAATACCTTGGTTTCAATTGTTTATAAATTTGAACATATGGTCTGAAAATTTCCATTCTCTGACTTCAGTTTGATTTAAGCAAGGGCTTTGGGCAGGGGGAAGCTTGTTTCTTTCCATGTCAGCTGTGGAAGATAAGGCACTGCAGAATAACACCAAAGAGGGGATTTTCACATAGAAAATTATGTAAAGGTTGTGATATCACCATCCTCATGAGGAAGGAATTGAAGTTTGACATGAAATGTGCTTTTTCCTATTTCCAGGTTAAAAATGTCTGAAAAAATATGTGTTGCATATGCTCAGTAGAGACGTGGTAACAACTTCCACATTTATTTTCTGAAAACATGGCCAAGTTTAGAGTTGCCCAGGCCCTTCTCTTTAAATGCAGTTCCTGTACTCTCTTGACAGTTCTGGGGGTAGAAGGAGCAGCTGAGACTAGGAGGCCTTTCCCTTCTATGCATTCAGTCCCAGAAAGAATTTGAGAATTAACCCTTCCCACCAGCCTTGCCTTGGGTTACTTGCTTTTGATTTGAGAAAGTGCCAACCAATGCAAAAAAAAAAAAAAAAAACTCTAAGGAAACTCAGATTTTGGCCCAGTATTGAAAATATTGGACTAGGAAAGGGTGATAAAATTTTCAAAGGGTCTAAGTACCATTTGCTTAGGTATTTTTAGGTTATGGCCTTAGGAAGTGTCAGCCTCTTATACAGCACTGCTCAGGTGTGCTCCCCTACCTGTTTTTCTATCTCCTCTGCAGCAGGAGCTGGTTTGACTGTCCCAGTGACAGTGACCCTTGGGCGTGATGGTTACAAGAGAACCGGGCACCTTGCAGAGATGACATACCCTTGCTGTGCTCCTAACAGCTGTGACAAATCCCCAGTGATTCCAGTGCCTACCACTGTGGTGGGGAAGGAGCTTGAATTTATTAGTGAAGAGATGCAAGTGCTTGTCCCAACACAGAAAAAACCCCAAAACAGAACAAAGAAAAACGACGCAAACCAAACCCCAAAACATTGAAAGTAACAAGACTAGCTATTTGGTACTAATTGTGCTGCAATAGCTGGAATTCAGTGTAAAGATCTATCTAAAATCTGCTGGGGAGATGCATCATAAAAGAAAACTGTCAGCATATATGTGGTTGAAATATGAGTAAATGCATTGTTTGTTGTGTGAGTAAACACACAAGAGAACAAGATCCACAAAAATACCCACGATTCACATGGCCAGGGGAGCACATGTCTCCTGCCTGGGTAAGCTGGTATTTCATTCTACCTAAATTTTCATTCTGTGACCATTTTGTGAAGAATTGGGCCCTCCCAGGAATACGGGTTTGATCTGATGTTCAGGGAAAAAGCACCACTTTACCACTATTTTCAACAGTGCCTGCACAGAAACAAATACAAGAAAAGTTTCATTCACATCCTAGTACTCTAAGTCCCCAAAGCAGCGACAGGCTGTTAGCTTCTCTTTTATATACAACTGCAAAGACTGAAGCATCTGCAACATGTCTTTGGTTTAGTTTTTTTAAAACTCTCTGTGGTGCTTGTGGCAATGGACTGGAGTGATTGCAGAAAAGTGCAGAGTAACCAGCTCCCTGGCCAAAAGCCAGCCAACTTGCATCCTCTCCGGTTACCAGATCGCAAGTATCAGGGAAATGATGTAGCTGCAAGAACTGCTGAGGTCAACAGCTGAAATCTGTTCTTTGTTGGGTTTTAAAATATTTCCCTCCAGGCCACAGACAAAAGTTGCCAAGACAGATTGAAGCAAGAACATTTTAAGGGAACAGCATGTTGGGCACTGAAGGCCCAGCTCTGCAGGTGGAAGAGGATCCAGGCAGTGTGGCAGTGAGGGGGAAGAGCAGCGAGGGAAGGAAAGAGCTGGACTTGGTGCAGGTGTCCCTGCCAGAGCACCATGGACAGGAGCAAAGACTGCATCATTTTGATATTCTGCATCAAAACCAGAGAAAGAAGGGATGATTTTCCAATTTCTCACTATGCATACCCTAAATATCTCAGGAACTCCTTCAAAATTTCACCCACAAACCTGTGAAATATGATCACCGTTGATTTCATGGGATTTCCTGAATTGTCAAGAAAAATTACACCAAAAAGGTTTTTTTGAAAGACAGTGTTATTATAGCAGGCTTTAAACTTAAGGCAGAAGAGCAATCCACATGCAAACACTGTCTCCTTGACTAATCCTGCTCAGAAATCTTTTCTTAGCATGAGATAAAAATGCATATTAAATCCTCTCCGAAGCTGTTACTGTACAGATTACATCCAAACAGCACTTAAAATACGGCAGAAGTTTTAATAAGTATCTATTAGCTTAATTTAACATCACAGTGAAAAGACATTCAAGGGTCACACATCAGGCAGTGTTGTTTCTACTCTCAGAAGGAAGTTTTCTCATTTGCAGAACCTGAAGTTCTCTTTCTTGAGCAAGATCATTTGTGGGCAAACCAGGGTCCAGAAAGTCACCATTAAAATAAAAGAAAACATCAAATCTTGACACCTCACTTTACTTGCCAGTAACAATTTAGGGTGGAAGGACAAATCAATGAAAGTTCATCAATTACCAGTCAAGGAAAAATTCTGTGGTCAGTTAATCCAAAATTCTACAAAACACAACTTCTAGGAGTGGCCCAAAAGAGATTTGAGTCAAAATTACTCCTTCAAACTAGAATTCACGCAGGGAGTCTTTTATCTTAATGCTGTGTATTTGGAAAATGCTGGGGTATTTTAAATCATAACAGTTTGCTATAAGGCAAAAAAGACAAAACATATTGAAGGAAAACTTGCTTTTGAATATGTCAGTGTCAATAAAAGCATTTCATTTGCTCCAGTAAATTTAGCATCCAAAAAAGAAGCTTTAAGGCTACCTCTTTTTTTTATTTATGCTGAACTTGTATGGTCCTCTCCTCTCCTCTCCTCTCCTCTCCTCTCCTCCTGTCAGTCCNCATGTATTTTGCATCCAGTAATACTGTTTGAACGATGTCTCTGTTTTTTTTTTTTGCTGAACTTGTCTGGTCCTCTCCTCTCCTCTCCTCTCCTCTCCTCTCCTCCTTTACTGGTGTCATCAGGGTGGAATGTGAATGCCTTCTAACCACGAATTAAATGATGCCTCCAGGTGCTGTCATACCTGGTTTGCTGTCTTCCTCATTATTCCCCCAAGGCAAGATGGGTATCTGTGGTGTTTTGGAAGAGGCTTTTTTTAGATATACCTGCTGCTCTGTGTTTATATGAGATTAGACAGATTGAAGAAGTACACGTGATACTCACAGTAGAAGATGACAACACATTTGTATAATTCCAAATGTCATCTTAGTTGTTTGGTCTATTTATTTCAACACTTGTTTTTCACATTTTTTGTGCCTTTAACATCCTTGACCCTAACACAAGCTGCTTCCTACTTCTTTTGCAGAGTCCTGTATGAAATACTTTTGTATTAAAAAATTCCTTGTCCTCTGCAGTGCATTCATGTCCCAATCACAAGTCAATGTCCCCCTTGCAAATGTGAATGTTTGGGGTTTTTTTGTTGAAAGTTACTTTTTAACATTGTTATTTCTCTGTCCTGGCTTATACTACCCATATGCAAACAATTGCCTCAGCACAATCAAGAGGAACAGGGTGAACAGCTGGGCTGGGGGATGAAGTGGGAAATTATTCAGCTGCTTTCACTGCCAAAGCAAACACATTGTGTACCTGCACCATCAGCACATGGTAGTCAGGCTTTAAAAAAAGAAAAAAGAAAAAAAAAGAAAAAAGGAACAAACAAAACTCTCATGGTACAGAAGATATATCATGCACAGACTTGCTTCCCTACAACATGTAGTAAAGAACAACTACCCTCAGTCTGGTCCTGTGGTGAGGTTTCTGCATGGTGAGCTTCTTGCATGAGCTTCTGTGTCAGAAGAACATTCGCTGCACTGGGGTACTTGGCAAAGGGCGTTTCCTGCACCCAGTTATTTGGTGTGAGATTAGCAAAAGTTCCCTGTGTTGTGTTGTTCCCCATAAGCAATTGCAGGCTCAGAGTCCAGGCTCCTAATTCCCAGATCTGAAAGGAGGCAGAGGGAAAAATCTCATGTTTTTGGTGAAAAGCATAATGTCCATTTTCTTGTCCCAAGAGCTCTTTCTAAAACCTCACATTTTTATTGTCAGAAAAAAATGTCCTGGGAACACTGGCACAGTGGTGGATGTTGTGGAACTGTCTCAGACAGAGCAGGACAGGCAGTCCATGTACTCTTATTATTATTCTAACATTGACTGCTTGTTACACTGAATTGATTCCGATAAGCTGTGCTGACTTTACCAGGAGTGCAGTTTCACCCATGCTTGGGGGATGCTTTAACTTGAACTTGTCTAATTGCACTGATGCAAAAATCGTGTGCAGGCGAGCCCAAAGATCCTCAATTCCCAGTGACTTGTTTTTGACTCATGGCCATGCTGAGAAAAGGCAAGACTGTGCTTGTTTAGTCAGCAGATGAAAGTTGTCATACTAGAAATACCATTATGGCATGATTAGCACTGTGTGGAACTGTAATAATTAGTTAGCATACCAGCATATAAATAAAAAGACAAATTGCTGACAAAAAGCTTTTATATACTGGTTGTAAATAAAAGTAAAGAGGATGGGTGCTTTCAAAATGAGGAGGAGGTATGAGAGCTTTTGTTTGACCTATGACACATCCCTTGGGATGAACATTTTTTCCCTCAGGAGGATTTTGATAAAATTCCCATGGTGGGACACTCTGGATGTTTTATTAGAATTTAGCCAAACATCTGCAGGATATCAAACAACAATATATACAGATTAAACCAGTTCTGGAAAACATATCAGCATTTTCCTGCAAAGCATTAAAAAGGAGGTGTTTATGAACTTGGCAAAAAAGCACAAAGCATTGAATAAATTCTTGTTATTTAGGAAAGGGGTACATGTGTTATCTTTATCTAAATTTTTCTCTCATTAAATGGAATTGAAGATCAAAAAATGCACTTGGTAAGTGGCACAAGGACAGTGCTACCTCCTGCTCAGGGCAGATGAAGGGCATGGAGGGTACTCTGTCACACACACTGTGGCTTTACCCCAGTGCTGGGAGTGTGAGCTGCCCAGGGCTGTGAGTTGGAGGCACAGCCCTCTCCTCACGGCTTGCAGCTGGCCCTGGAGCCTGTGCACCAGCTCTGGCCTGCAGAGCATCTGCTCCTCTCTCCCGCTGACAAAATTAATTTTAGCTCCAAGCCAAAGGATGACAGAGAGGTCACATTTTCTCGTTTGTTGTTCCTGCATAAATATTTCCTAAGTATCTTGAAGAGTATTTTAGCCTCAACTGAGTGATTTGGCAGACACCCTGATACAGGTGTACATACCTGAGGACACAGAGAAGGGGCAGCAAGTGGAATCAAAATACAGCTGGTAAGCAATGTGTACTCCTCCTCATGGCACAAGTATGGCATACAACAAGGCTTCTACCAGGGCAAGAAAATTGGATGGGAGACGGGAACTTCAGTATCGTGACCATACATGCACTACTCTTTCAGCAATCCACACTGCCCATGAAACAGCTCAGATGGGTTGGGCCCTGTGCTGTAAACCATGCTGTGCCCACTGCATTGCATGGATAATCTCCTATAATATGAAGACTGCCATCCGTGGGATGGGCTTTCTGCAAACTTGCATACAAGTTTCCAAGTTACATACCCCATAAAGTCTACCTGTCATGTCTCCACAAGATTTGCAGGTGTTTTCTACAAAAGACACGCAGGGTTGTGCATAACCATGAGCACAAATCCATCTTTTGTGTCTATTTTAAAAGTAAGCAGACTCCACAATTACTTTAAATGAAACTGTATGCTGAAGAGTTTGAGCACCATGTGGTAAATGTGACTAGGATGAATATTATATGGTAAAGATGCTGTAATTTTTATGAGTTTGCCATTATTCACCTGGTTGCAAGGAGTTAAATCAGAAGCAGATAATTGGAGAGGAAAAAATCGGGAAAGGCAATGATGTCAAGGCAAGGCGGGGTTCAACCAGCACCACAAGCCCATTGCAAAACAGCAGTGAGCTGGGGAATGCCTTAGTGAGTGCCTGGCTGGTGAGAACCCAGATCTGGAGCTAGGACAAAAGAGGAGACCAAAAGCTGAAAGGTGCTGATCTGCCAAAGAAGACAGTGTGTGTATCTGTGTGTGTGTGTGTGTGTGTGTGTGTGTGGAGCTGTCAACACCACCTGGGTGAAACACCCATAATAAAGGGTGACATTGAACTCAAGAATGAGAGCAGACAAACCAAAACCTACAGCTAATAGGGAAATGTATGCATGGGCTTCACTCCCTTTACCTCCTCTTCAGCTCTTCATCCCCCTTCAGATTAATAAAGTGTTTTATTTCAGTGAATTTGTGTTTGGATCACTTTGGCTGGCAATCATCTCCCTTCCTTTCTCACACATTTGGGTTGGGTCTTGGCTGGATACCTGTGTTCTGTCTGCAGCTGGGGGAGGGGGGTAGAGATTGGGGTGGGAGGCAGCTCCTCCATCCCCAAGGCAGGCACAAGAGCCCCTGAGCCATTCCCTGGTGGTACCCACCACATGCCACCAGCTGGTGGAGGAACCTGGGCAACAGGTTTCGGGCCAGGTTAAATTAAAGCTAAACTAGAAGTGATCTGCTCTTGGCATCAGCCAGACTCACCGTAGACAGAGACTGCGGGCTGCCCAGAAGAGCTGGGACTGTTGGATCAACAGACCTGGTAATGGGTGTGGGGAGGAGAGGCTGGAAAGTGCCCCAAAGGCACAGATCTACCCCAGTGAGTGCCCTTAAAGAGAGACTCTTGTGAAGCAGGGGTGTCCCTGCACACACCTTCTTCTAGGGCTTTGGCTGGTTTTAGGAAAAATTGTGACTGTTTGGAAACACCCATTAAACCATGAGCCAGTAAATATGGTGGGTGTTTTCCTAACAGATTATTTTGCAGTGGGTTTGGGTATGCAAATAAATGCCACCTGAACCCTGAGTAAGTTTGGTGTTGCTTGCAGCGAAGCGATTAAATTCACTCTCATCATCTCTGTTTAAATAATTGTGACACCATAATCAAATATGTAGAAATGATTCATGCCAATTTAGATTGGTGTATTAAGAAAGCACCATGGTTTCCAAGAACAAATGAGACAGGCAAATGCATTTAAAATGAAAATATGTTGCAATGTGAGGTGGGGGAGTATACCGTAGAATAATAAAAACAAGTAATATAAAGAAATGCAAGATTTATGATTCTTGAAAAATTCTCAAGGTTCTTCCTGGACACAATCAATGTAATCAAACTACTCACTGGTGACACTGCCTTTCCTTGGGTTCAGCTCAGCTGCTCCCACAACAGGGCTTGGGTATGTGTGTCCTGCAGCATGAATGAACAGAGGTGTTTTGAATTTCTCTTCCACTTGAGATCCACATTCTTGAGAACTGGTTTATCATCAGCATCCACCAATGTGCCAGCCTCACTGCCCCAGCCCACATGTCTCACACACTCCTTTCATACCTCATGTACAGCCAGTGACTCGTGGCAGAGTCAGTGCTGTCAGCCTCAACTGTTAGTGCCAGAAATCATGCCCCACCAGAAATAATCTGAAAATATATGGACCTTATGAACTCAGCTCGCCTGTAGGGGTTTGCATTCCTTATGCATCACATGTGATGGCAAAACCAATTCTAACTGAATTGCTGAAGTACAGCCATAGTGACATTTAAGAACCGCCAAACACATTAACAATTGCATTTGGAGACCGGCAATTTTACTCTGCGCTCCACCCAAGAAACTGGAACAGCACTATTTGCAGTCGTGATTATTCTTAGCTAAGTTGCCATGGAACAAAGCCTGGTTAATCCTAATGGACTGATTCAGGAACAATCTCTCTTTCTAATCTTATTGCCTAATTCTCTATCACTCCCATTATGTTAGCATTTATTCAAGACATAAGAGCAGCAAGATTTTCAAGAATTCATCATTTCACTATGTAGAGTAGTAGCAGCAGCACAGTCCTCTCACTAAGAATAATAAAGGATGTTTTTGTTTCTCTTTGAAGGAAGCAGCATGAAGAATTTTTCCTTCCAGAAGCAGATCAAATCTCCATTGAATTTTCCTTGAATTCATAGGATTTAGTACACATGAGTTCATATGTTCCTTTGAGTCTTGGAAATGACAAATGTTTTGTCAGTGATACCTTTGCCAGAGAAATGAATGTTTTGGAGAATGTGTATATAATGAGACAAATGTGCTGTTAAAAGAAGTTATTGTTCTTTGCCTCTTTTGTGATGCCAGCTTCACAGCCACCTTGCTTCTATGGCCTAAGCAACAGCCTGGCCTCTTCTATTTACTGACAGTAATACTTAACATTGATTTCAAATACCTCACAAGCCTCCTGGAAACCAGTCAAGAAGTGGAGTATGTGCTAGCATCCCCATGGGAATGCAGGCAGCCCAGCAGTACAGCAGGAGCCTGTGATAAATGGTCTCATGTTGCAATCAAGTTCATGGGGTAGGAGCTCACCCTATGTCCAGTCACTCAGTTCCTCCAAACTCCGCCATACAAGAGTATTGCAAGACTCTCAAGGACTGACTCATGTATTGTGACATTGTTCTCTAGCAATGAGGTGCGTGCAGAAGTACCGTGGGGAGAGGGGGCGTCGTCATGGGTTTTTTGAGAATTGATATATCAAGAACTAGATTGTGGTCAGGTAGTGGAAAGAAGATACTGAGCAAAAGAATGCCATTCATGTTTGCAATATGCCTCATACAGAAACACACAGATCTCCTTTAATAAATCCCTGGAAAAAGCCATGCAAGCTCTCTGCACACAGAGCTAAGCTTGCAGTGATTAAAGCCACAGCAATATTTTCTTTACAAGAAATAGCACTATAAGGTCACTGCAGACATCACCACTCTGCTCAGGGTTATGGAGAATAAAGTAATTTAATTTTAAAATACCTCCTCACTGGAATGAATTTGAGAAAGAGATTAAAACCAGCCCTGACTTGAAAAGAGAGGTATCCAAAGCAAATAAGAGTTTTGACGAAACAGATGGTAACTGTAATTAACTTTGGCATTTTCTGCCATAAACCACATAGTTTTAACTAAATTAGTTGGCCTTTGTTTTCTTTTTTTCTTTTTTTAATTAAACAAACCCACTTCCATCTAATCAGTAATGAGTTTATAGCCAAACAATAAAATAGCCAGTTTTAAGAAATCTGGGTAGGACACAGCCCAGGCCAACAGCCATCAAAGGCTCCAGAGCCTGCTTTCTCTTGGCTGGGAGGTCGTGGAGCTGCTGCACCAGAGCCTGGCAGGAACCCTGCCCTGTGCTGGGATCATATCTGTGTGTTTACACAAAATGTTAAAAAACCATCCTGCAGCTGCTGCAAAGTAATGTGAACTATGCTGTGCAATCCAGGGGCGGTGGGTTAATTTTCTGTTATTTATCAGCAAAACTGGAATCTTCACTTCAGCTATTTGCACATAAACGTGCTGACATAAACCAGTTTAAATTGCCCTGATTCTGTTGTAAATGCGTAGGTATTTGAATCTTTCCTTGCTGCTTCAAAACCACAATGAAGGCTGTGCAGCAATCCTACCTAAGACCATTTACCTGATTTCGTCAGTTCCTCTTGAAGCAGGAGATCATTACTTGAAAGGAGCATTTGCTTCCAAGTGATGTGACCATCCTTGGTGACCATTTTAATGCAATTAAAACATCCCTACAACTTTACTCGTGTTTCTTTAATAGGAAGTTAAATTTCAAAGGATTTCTCACTGACAGGATGGAAAGATCAAATTATGAAAGTCTTCTGACTTTTTTCTTTCTGATGCTTTTTGCAACACCTAAGAATGGATGTGTGCCAGAGAAGTCTGAAATTGACTGTGAAATTGAGGGAATTAAGATTTCGGATTCTTTTTACTGTAGATGAAACAGGAAGGTTCCCATGGCCAAGGCAATATGTTTGTATTTCCCCCCATTTTCAACAACATTTTGACCATGTCAAGGCCAAGTTTGTCATTTGGCTTATTCAATTTCATTATTGCCTTGAGTAATGAGTGCAGAGAGAAAAAATGCTGGAGATGGCCCAGACCACAGCAAGTCAATGTAAAATGATGAAGGACAGACATTTCAGGGTTTGTTTGTATTTTATATCTGCAAACTGCTTTTGCCTCTCTAAGTCAAGTAGTGCACAGCCTCAGTCAGGCAAAATTCCCTGGGATATCAAGGGGAAATATGACTGCAAATGGGCAGGCTGCCTCTGAAGGCAATGTCTTCAGAGCACAGGCGTAACAGAGAATCATAGAATGGTTTGGGTTGGAAGGGACCTCAAAGATGATCTCACGCCAACCCCCCTGCCATGGACACCTTCCACTAGACCGGGTTGCTCAAAGATCCATCCAACCTGGCCTTGAACAAATCCAGGGATGGGGCATTCACAGCTTTCCTGGGCAGCCTGTTCCAGTGTCTCACCACCCTCACAGTAAAGAACTTCTCCCTTATATCTAATTTAATATTAGATAAAATAAATAAACAAACATGTCTCCAAGATGGTGACAGTGACTGTCTTGTCATGCATCAATAAAAAAGAAGTGCTGTCAGTGCTGGAAGTGGAAACATATTAAACCTAGCCAGCGCTACCACTGCCTTGCAGGCAGATTTCCTATGACTGCACCAGCTACACAGGATTTGTGTTTTCAGATTTCTTACTTGAAGGCTGTCCCTCTCTGCTCAAACCTGGGCGAGTTTAACCTGGATCTAAATGTGATTTCTCACATTTCTTCTATTTTTCATCTCACTAGTTCCCTCCAGTGCATTTCTGTGTGACTGTGAATCACTCTGTGATTTCTGTGTGTCCTTCCCAGTGTAAGCTTTGGGTGAGAAGCTGTGCTGGGGTTTTTCACAAAAGCAGTGGGGGCCAGCTGCAACTGCTGTGTGAGCGGGACTTGTGGGGAGTGCTCGTGGCCCTGCTCCATCCCCTCGGCTCCTGGCAGTCAACAGGTCTAAGGTTTTAAACCCCCTGGTGAGCTCCAGGCTGTATCTCTCTCGTGTGCACCAGCTGTGGACTGCACTGAAATCCTCTTTGCGCTTCCAGAGCTTATGCCCGGCACAGGTCCTCGGCACAGCAGGATGGCACTGGGGAGCCTGGAGTACAGCCCAGCACTCCAGCGCCTCCATGGGCAGGGCAGACCTCCTCTGAAATTCCCTTAGAGCTTTTTCTTATCAAGGTGAGAAGAGTGGTGGCTTGAGGAACAAAAAAGAGGTAATTTTTTGGTGGTTACGTAAATGTTTTGAGCACCTTTGTAAATAATGCATGTGCTAAGGGAGTGGGAATACTGCACAGCAGGGAGGGGGGTCAAAGAAAACAAACAAGTGCTTTAAAACAAAAAGCTCAGGATACAGTGGTGAGGAATCAGTCATAGGAGAGCCAAAATTCATTCACAAGAGCTAGGATAAAAGCCCGAAGTAATTTCTGAATAAATAGTTGGTGTAATTTATTATTATTATTATTATTATTATTGTTATTATTGTTATTGTTATTATTATTACTACGTGTGTGCGTATTCAACATGTTTAAAGCTGATCTGCGCATAAATTGCTCTGTAGCTCCCTCTAATGACAACTTTACCAAAACTGAGCTCCAGCAGGCAGAGAGCAGTAAAACTTCTGTGCCCTTGATTAGTACAGAATCGTACAGTCACTGACTGGTTTAGATTGGAAGGGGCCTCAGAAATCCTCTAGTTCCAACCCCCCTGCCATGGGCAGGGACACCTACCACTAGGCCAGGTTGCTCAAAGCCCCATCCAGCTGGCATTGAACACTTCCAGGGATGGGGCATCCATAACTCCCCTGGGCAAGAGATCAAAAAATAAAAAATAGGTGATACACTCAATCCTCAGGCAGATTTCTTTGCAGCTACAACAGAGGTACTGCCTAATCAAGAAATGTGTTTCTGATCCCCAAGCAAATTTAAAAAATCTTATAATCGTGATCCAGCAAACCACAAGCAGCAATGTCAAAGTAAAGGATTGTTTAAAATGTGATAGCATCCATACTGAACTAGAGTTAAAAATTAATTATAGAAGTTTATATATTACAATTTAATGAGAAGGCACAATTCCTGTCGTGTAGATTAAAATGTACACCAAATCTTGCAACGCATCAGTGTGAATTTTCGTGCTAATATTTTCTAACACTTTGCACTCCTATAGTCACTGTGAACACCCTGAAGATCAGCACAGTCCAAAGGGGGTAAAGTCTGTTCGGTTTCCAGTTCTGAAAATTGTTTTAGCTGCGAGATCTTCAGGAAGTAAGATATGAGAGATAGCTGTAACAATCTCTTACATGTGAACAAGTGATACTTGTAAAAGCCATGCTGTATTTGCACACACATACCCCTTTCTGTCCAACACGTATTTCTCTCACATGCATACCAGGAACATTTAGTTTGTTTAAGGGTTTATTTGTGTCAACTCCAGCCTGCCTTTAGCCATAGCAAATTGATTTTTTTTTTTTTTAGGAGAACGTAATATTCCATACTGTCACTTATTTCTAATGCTGACTTTGAAACAAAGACACTGGTTTCAGAGTACAGTCTTAACGGACAATAGGCTAGGTACAGTGCAGAACAGCATCTGAAAACTAGAGGAAAACAGTATTGCACAGTTCATTGGGTATAATTCCTACATAAATAATTAATTTATGCAGAAAAATACTTTAAGAAAACCATTTAACATTCTAATACACATTGATTTGCCTCACAATGAGGTAGAAAGCATTTCATTTAACATGGAGGTCTGCAGCTCAGCTGATACAAGTCCAAGGGTGCTCAGTGGTAGGGTCTTGGAAGGAACCTGAGGTGACACATAGTGAAGGACTCAGACCGGAATATTTTGGTCCACATAGGCTACACAGAGAATCACAGAATTATAGAATTGTTTAGTTTGGAAAGGTTTCTAAGTTCATCAAGTCCAACTGTTAATGTAGCACTGCAAAGTCCACCACTAAACCATGTCCCCAAGTGCCACATCTATGTGTCCTTTAAATATCTCCAGGATGGTGACTCCCTGAGTGGCTGCTCTAGCCCGTCTGTCTTGACACCCCTTCTGGTGAAGAAATTTTTCCTATGTGCATGCTCTTTTGCTAAGAACTATGTAATTACTACCTACCATTCAGCCCCACATGACTTTTTCTGCCCCTTTTGTGTGTTAACACCCCATTTGCACCATAGTGGGATGCTTCAGTTAACCATAAATGTAGTCACCTAGAAATCATTCTGGTTTTGAAAAAAAATTATTTATTTTCAAGACATTTTAAGATACATTTTCTGCTTTAGAAATCACACAGGTGAACAGTTCAACCAGAAGGGGCTAAGGAACAGAGCACAAACAAAAGGAGTTGGGCAGCTGAGAGCAGTAACCCCTTAAGCCAAAGCCACAGCAGATAGGTCATTACATTATCTCTTTAGTGCACATACGGTCTTAATGTAAAGTCTTCTGTCCCATCTGTGAGGCTGCAGTACCAATATGTGTTAATGACATGCAGAGACATCATTTCAACTGCAGAGTTGATTTTCTCCAAACTCTTCATTTGGTCATTACCAGCTTTCCTCTTCTCCATAATAAAACAGCACAGGGTACCCCTGAGCCAATTCAGGTCTGTAGCAACTGCATTGCCGAGTCTTTATAATGTTACAGATTTGGAAACTCTGCAGAATGAGGGAGAACCGAAGTAGCTTTAAGATTTCTTCTATGCACTTCACCCTCCTTCCCTTTAATTTTCAAAGATTCTGTCCTTAGAGTCAGCGTATTTACATTTATAGAATGCCAGTGATAACCAAAGTATTCACCTTAAACATATTTTTATCATTTTTTTGTCAGAACCATAGAAATTAAATGTTTGCCAGCAGGGAAATCTGGACCATCCTTCTGAACTTTTTTGAACATGGATGCAGCATTTCTTCTTCTCCAAGGACAAGGAACCTTCCCCAAACTCCATCAAAGATAACATACAAGAGCCTTGGATGTCAGCCAATTCTCACAGCACCCTGGACACCACCCGTAGGGTCCCACAGATGTTTATGAGTTGAGTTCTCTCCAGTCACTCCTGACTCAACGCTCTCTGATGGTAGATCTTCCACTACTTCAACCCTTTGACTAAACAGAGAGGCCTGGGAAACCTTGCTGGTGAGGACAAGACAAAGGTGGCATTGGGTACCTCAGATTCAGTGTGTCTGCAGCCACCAATCCCACCCACCCCACTCAGTCACAGTCCCACATTTCCTTTGTTCAGGTTTTTTCCACTAATGGAGCAGTAAGTACTGACTTTGCTTCTGCCAGAAGCTTCACCCTCTTGTGTCTCTGAACATTTGACTTTTCCTCACTAGAAGTACATAGCATGGATGCTGTAACTGATAAAACTTTTAGTCTTCTACACAGTCAGGATGACAGGTACCTATGTTAGAGTACCTTTTTCTTAATGCAAGTATTTAATTTCCCCCACTAGGTTTGAAGGATTTATTTTTCTTTTTACTTTTAAAATGCAGGAGTTTGGAGAGTTACTTAAAAGGAGTTGTTTTTCCTCATTATGTTTCAAGTTCTAAGGCTATGCATGGAGGGAGGATAAGGAATAAAACCAAATGCCGAGTGTACAAAGAGAAAAACAACTTTTTAATTTTTTACTCTTGCAGCACTGGAGGAAGCCTCGGGGAATAAATGCCTGCTTTTCCACTGAGTTTCACTTAAACTCTGGAGTGAGGTTTTGGGTTTCAGAAGGTTGTACACTTTGAAGAGTTAATATTAGTATAAGCATTTGAGACAGGGAATCAGAACATCTGATTTTGATACCTGTACAAACCTCTGTTGCAGTCATGGAGTGTCTAGATACAATGAGGGCTACCCTGCAGCTTCAACAGAACAGCAAGTTTCAACTGCAACAACAAGGCTCCAATCTCAGCTAATGACACACTAAGCACACAAACATTGTTGATCCATTTTGTTGGAGGTTAGCTCTTGTGGCTTTGGCAATCTTTCACAAGGTATAAGAAGAATCTTTCCTGGACCATTCAGTAAGACAGACTAAAAAGGAATAGAGGCAGTGAAAGAGAAGACCAACCCAGCAGATAACTGAAAGACACGAGGCAGATGCGAGGGCATAATGCAACTGAGCTGTCAGGACACCACAGTGAACAACTTAGCCCGCATGGCTGTGATTGAGGGTGCATTTTCAGAGTTACCATAAGCCCACCTGAACTCACTGTCCCTTCTGCCTTTGGCCCTCACATGTATCGGCGTTGCATCAGCACTTGCAGCTGCAAGTCAGAGTGACAGAGTAACTCCACAACACACGGAAAAACCAGCAAGTTCCCAGCAGAATCTGTAACCTGATTTGCATCACCCCAAGGCTGTATGAGAGCCAAAGGGGAAGAGGAAAAATGGTCAGAGCATACTGCCAGGGCAGGGAGAGGCTGGGACCACCCAGACAAAGGCTGCAGTTACACTGCCCTAAGCTGACAATGAAATGACCTGGTCAGTTCCTTTTGAAGTAGAGATAGTAACATTTCTTGGGGGCAGAAGGAAAGAAAGAAAAAATACCTAGTCTTTTGATTGCACAGCTCAGAAAAAATACCTGGTCAAGTATGTCAGACAATACAAATTATCAAGAATACCTTTGACTTGGCTTCTACTAAATGAACTAAAATTTAATGCTTCTTGTACAGAATCTTTCTCAGGACAATTGTGAAGCACACAATTCTTATTTTAAAACCCTGAATCCTAAATGGTCTTCTGGTTTTGATAACCTTTTTATACACAATTTACTCATTGTAGTAAGACCAATCAGTGTCATTAACATTATATATGTTAATATTCTAATGGTTACATTCCACATGATTTCTCTGACCTAGAGATAAGCAACATAGTGACATACCAAGGCAGCTACTTAGATATTCTTAGCTATGCTGAAGATAAAATATTACTGAAACTAGTAATGCTTGCAACAATCTCTCCCCAATTATCACAAAATTAACTTGTAACCCATGACAAAAATGGCCTTTGCTGAAAAACACCTCCAGGTTCTCTAAAGAAGACTAATTTTAGTTTGATTGAATGAATAGTTGGTGAAAATGCGCTTAAAAACATGACTGGGCATTCCATACAACTAACCACTTTTTTCAATAAAAAGATGAAGGTAAGTTTGTATTGCACATATAGCCACAGCCAACATCCTTCTCTAACATCCTCTGATGTTTCTTTATTTTTTCTATTTTGTACTTTCCCTTCCCTTCAGCATTCTTCACAAAAAGGACTGAAACCCGTATCCTTCCAAGCGTACAGAGACTCCTCTCCAAGCACAGGGATCATATAAAAGGAACTGCCTAAAAGTTCATGCAGAAGCATTTTCTCAATCATATGTATGATATATTAAAGTAACAGCCTTTAAAAAGTTAGAGAATCTGAAAATTGAATATTGTGTTTTACCCAAGTATATACTAAAGACACTGCAAAGTCGGAAAATTATTTCACTATATTGACTTTCATTAATACATATTATTTGCCATTGCAATAAATAATATTTTCTGATACTTGGGAATTAAAGAATGACTGTATGATTCTGTGCTGTCCTGAATGAATTACTTTTACTGGCTTTTAGTTAACACCACTCTTTCTACACCGACCTGCAGCCACAGGACATACATAGTAAGTCACAAAATGGATTTGAATTATTCATACAGACAGGGTAGGAAGTTAACTTCTCCGCTTAACAGGCAACACTGAGAAGTCACCGGAGTGTAGAGCTTTAAATACCTTTGCGCTTCCTGCCAGAAATCCTCTTGAAAGACAACAGAGATAAAAGTACAGGTTTCAATCAAACCAATCTGAAGCTCTTTGGTTGGAGCTTACACTTGGAGACTTTTTTATTAATTTAAAACTAACACTTTCATATCCTAAACCCATATTTAAAACAGCTTGTCTAGGCATAATTCAGCTGGAGAGGAATTCCTCCTTCCTTGTGCTGCCTCCACTTAAAATCTATATTCCTTCTGAATGATAAAGTACTTACGTGTTTTTAGCAAATAATACACAAATTACACAATGGCCAGCATCCTAAATAACAGTGCATAATTTTTGTTTTCCTTCATTTACGTCTGACACGTTTTTCTGAAAGAGACAGGAAATTTAGACTAACCTTGCCTAGTGGTGACTGAGGCTGATGACTGGAAGTTGAAGCACTCAGAGCAGGACTCCTGGGTAATTTGGTATCTCTTGTTGCCAAAGATACTTAAAAGATAATAGGTTGAACATGAAAGGTTTTGTTCTTGATTTGAAGGGGGGAAAAAGAAAAAGCCGATACCAGGTGGGGTTTCTTTTTATTGTTAAAACATTAAAGCATAACATTTCACCAAATACAGGAAATTTAGGGGTTGTCTGACATTACAAACATCTGAATCATCAAGAGAAAGTGTTGAGCTATACATAATCTGACGTTAATCTATCAATTTAATGTATATTAGTACATGAATAAAACATGGCCAAAATACAGAATCACAAAATATGTACCTTGATGCTTCTAAATCTGAGACAAGTCAGAGAATTGAGTGCAATAAATCTCCAGTAAATGTCTATACACTCAATTACAACCTCAGGGCAGAATTATTCCAGAATATTGGTAGTTTCTCATATTCTGGCTCATTCACATTCAATTTAGTGAGAATTTTGATTTGAGAACTTGGTAGAAATATTTTTAAAAATACAACATTTAACAAATGTGAAAAAACAAGTTGTCTTCACAGGAAAATATGGATTGCTTGCCACTCCAGTCCTTAATTGCCTATATGTTTTACAAATCTTTACAAAACTAATTTGTATCCATTTTGGTTTCAAAAACATAGTACATCTGAAAAATAAAATATGACTCTACTGATGGGTAATACAAAGACATGATCACGCATTTAAAATTACTTTCAAAAGTAAATCTTTTCAGTAATACAGCTATAAGACAAGTTAAACATAGTACGATAAACCATGCATCTTCTGACTTGTCAGATCAGCTAAACTACTTGGTTAACATACAGTAACACTTTTGAACACTTTGTAAATTCAGCTTTTCTAGCACAAGGAAAATAAAAACAGATTAAATTTGTTCTTCAAGTGGTTCAAGGCTGTCCAAGTGTTTTTTAGGTGTATCATCACTATGACGGCTTTGGCAATGGGTTAAATGTTTCTTAAAGCCTCGGGGGAAATTTGATTCAAAATTACAACGGGGACACTTCAACAAACTTTGACCATGAGCAGCAACATGGTTTTTAAGAAGAGACTCCAAGAGAAAAGCTTTTCCACATATTTTACATTTGTATGGGCTTTGAACATTATGCTTGTTAACTAAATGGTGCAAGACAGCACCTTTTTTCATTGCACGACAGCAACAAATTTTGCAGTAATACTTTCCCTTGCCACGCTTCATGTATTTTGCTATTTCTTCCTCGGAGATGAAAGCCTCTTTCTCTTCAGTAAACTGAAGCACACACTGTGGCTGCGTGGGAGTAGTTGCATCCATTTTGCTCTCTTTACTGTAATCAGATGACTCCATATCATACTGCTCTTGGTCACTGTTGGATTCTTGCTCCTTTATCTCCATTGAGTCCACCTCTGTTTTCCCACACTCACTGCTATTTAGTTCAGAATCTGAGTTCTCCTGGCTTTCCTTCTTGGGCTTCTTTTTTGGGCATGAATATAACATGTGTTCAGGTGATTCTTTGGCTAATATTGATTGTTCATCCTGTGAGAATAAATCATCCAGTGGTTTCTGATCATCTAAACTGTGAGAGAGAAAGTCACTCTCACCAGACTCACTAGGCGTTTGGGGCTCAGAGAAAAAGCCCGAAGCAGACTTGTGAGGCTCGGAAAACAGGATGGTCTTCTGGATTTCAGAAGGTACAGTAGTTTCAGCATGTCTCTGGACATCAGAGGATAAAGCAGCAGCAGGCTTCTGCATCTCAGAAAATACAGCATGCTTTTGAACATCAGGGGAAGCAGCAGATTTCTGGCAGTCTGTGAAAACAGCTTGCTTGAGTGTCTCAGGAGAAACAGGAGTAGGTTTCTGGGACTCAGTAAAGAGGCCATGTTTCTGAACTTCAGGAGATGTGGATTTCTGAGACTCTAGAAAGGAAGTAGACTCCTGAACTTCAGAGGGAATGGAAGTAAGTTTTTGGGCTTCAGAAAATAGGGCATGCTTCTGGACTTCAGAAGAAACAAGAGCTGATTTTTGGGCTTCAGAACACAGGGCTTGTTTTTGACCTTCAGTAGAAACAGCAGAAATAGACATCTGATTCTGGGGCTCAGAAAAGACAGCACGTTTCTGGACATCAGTAGAAGCAGTAGGATTAGATTTACGAGTCTCTGGGAACAACACTCTTTTTCGAGATTCAGGGAAATGAGCCCGTTTCTGAATCTCAGATGAAGCAGCAGAGGTGGATTTTTGAGTTTCAGAAAAATACATAGATTTCCGTGACTCAGAGAGTTTCCAAGATTCAGGAGATACTGAAACACCAGGCTTACGGACCTCAGGAAAGAAAGAAGGCTTCCAAGAGTCAGAAGAAACAGTGTGACTAGACTTTCGAAGCTCAGGAGAAACAGGGGGAGAATGCTTCCATGTGTCAGGAGACAGAACAGGTTTCCAGCCTTCAGGGTAAACAGATGAGATGGGTTTCCAGGGCTCAGAAGAAACAAGAGTAGACTTCTGGGATTCAGAAAAGGACGTAGACTTACACGAGTCAGAAACAAGCCTCCTAGGTTCTGGCAGCACAACAGGACCAGGCCTTCGGGACTCGGGGGCAGACCTCCGGGATTCTACAGACACCGACACAGCAGGCTTTGAAGGCCAGGGAGAAACTGTGGAAGACTTCTGCATCTCGTGAGGTGAAGACCTCCAGGGCTCAGGGGAAACAGTCGGACCAGGCCTCCACGACTCTGGCGATACTGCGGAAGCAGGCCTCCGGCTTTCCGGAGAAGAAGCAGAAGCAGGCCTACGCATTTGAGAGGGATGTCTCCGTGGCTCAGGAGACACAGCTGGGGCATACCTCCGTGGTTCAGGGGATACTGCTGGAGTAGGTTTCTTTGGCTCTGGTGACACAGCTGGGGAGTACCTGCGGGGTTCTGGAGACACAGCGGGAGAATGGCGCCGGGGCTCTGGTGATACAGCAGGGGAATGGCGTCGGGGCTCTGGAGACGTTGCTGGGGAGTGCCGCCGGGGCTCTGGAGACACAGCTGGGGAATGCCGCCGGGGCTCTGGAGACACAGCTGGGGCTGGTTTCTGTGGGTCGGGGGACACGGCAGGAGATGGCTTCTGTGGGTCAGGAGACACAGCAGGAGATGGCTTCTGTGGATCGGGGGACACAGATGGAGACGGCTTCTGTGGATCGGGGGACACAGCTGAGGCTAACTTCTCTGGATCGGGAGATGTGGCCTGGGCTGACTTTTCTGGATCTGGGGACACAGTCTGGACTGACCTCTCTGGTTCTGAGGAAGTCACCTGAGCAGACTTCTGGGGCTCTGGAGACACAGAAGATTTCTGAAGCTTGGGGGAAACAACAG
This sequence comes from Pardalotus punctatus, assembly GCA_013400915.1. Taxonomy (NCBI): domain Eukaryota; kingdom Metazoa; phylum Chordata; class Aves; order Passeriformes; family Pardalotidae; genus Pardalotus; species Pardalotus punctatus. The sequence goes on from VZTX01028444.1 coordinate 411,174, forward strand.
GTTCAGATTTGGGGAGTTCAGGAGAATGGGCTGGTCTGCATGACTCAGGGGAAAGGGTAGGTTTCCGCGGCTCCAACGTGACAATTTTTTTGGATGAGTCTGAATCTCCTTCTAGCTGTTGCTCTTTCCGCTCCTCATTCCACTTCTCAGGTGCTGCATGCTGTGCTTTGATGTGATAATAGACATTGCAATACATCTTGCTGGTAAAGAAACATTTGTGGCAGTGAAACAGTTTTGCGCTTTTTTGATAAAATATAAGTTTACCCAAACCAGCAGCATCCATTTCATCACAATACTCTGGGTGAACTGTACCCATATGAATTTGTATATTTTCATAGTCAGTTCCTCTGAAGCTGCAGTAGTCACACTCCAAGCGCTCTGTGGTTTTACGCAGTATCTGCAACATGTCCATTCTTCTATGGGCAGTAACAGTTTCCACAGCACTGCACCTTTTAAAGAGGAATTTTCAGTTCCTGCGATAAAAGAAAAAGATCTGTATAATTATCTGTCCATGTTAATTTCAACTCTGTCATTCCTAAATAACCACATGGGCTTTTACCCACCCACCCCTCCCTTTTTAGAAAGCATAACTTTTGCACAGGTACTGACTACTTCATAGAGAAATCCAACATAGGTGTCTCCAACTTCTGAAAGTCATTTTACATCAGTAAAACTCGAAAAAACAAAGCTTCTATTTAACAATAGGCCTTCCTACCTATGTTAAAAAACTGGAAGCAAATAATAATAAAAGAACGTAGTTGATGAAGAGCAAAGTTTGAATTTTGTTTGATAAATGTGACTTGCTTTCTCCCTTGTCTTCTCTTCTCCTATTTGATGTTATACGTGTAAACTGAAAACAAAAAGTATTTTGAAACATTGCCACTGAGATAAAGCCATTTCAAAAATGCATCTCCATCAATAAGTTTCAAAACAAATCAGCAGTTTTTGACAAAGACCAAAAAACAATTCAAGAAAACAGCAGCCTGAAGCCTAGGCCCTGTCAAACACTGACTTCCTTTCATTAATTACATGAAAAACAATAATGCTGATCATAAAAACTTAATCTATTATGAAAAGGAATTTTCCTGTTCCATTATTTCATCTGCTGCCCAACAACAACAAAAGTACTATTTAGAAAAAACAGCAAGGTTTTTTTTTTCCTAGTTGGTATAGTTGACAGTCCTCTGTATCCAGAACATTGTTCTCCCCACCCCAAAGATGGAAAGTTTCCAAAATTAATGTGTGTTGCAAGATCTTAAAAAACCCAACATAACAACAAAAACAAACAAAAAAGCACCCCAAATGCAAAAAAAAAAAAAAAACCAAAATGCAAATAGCGTTTAATGATTTTGCTAGATTCCACTATTTTGAACAGAATTTAGCCAATTTGCTACTACAATAACCAGAAAACCAAGTCTAGCCATATTCTGTAAGTTATACTGACATAAAAGTGGAAGGTAAAGATGACATTTAAGTCAAATGCCCAGGCTTTTTAATGGTAGGTTGAAATTATACAGTTGTTACATGATTAATCATGCTAAGCTATCAACCTAATTTTGGGGGGTCTTGTAAAACACACTGCTTCAAAACACTCAAAATTGTTGTTTCATTTTAACATTAATTTACCTGTCTAAATATATATTAGACTAACAAATCTAAAAATATGCATTCAAAGCAAGTTTTCTTAATTTATTCCTAAAGCATTTTTACCCTGGTTTCTTATGGAAATGAGGCTTACACAAACACATTGCCCTACAGTCAATGCCAATCAAACCGGACAAAGCAATCCAGCCTTACTTTGCATTTCTACACCTTTCATGAAAATCAGGAACTAGAGAATGCAAGCAATGCCTCCACTGAGGCTGAATATGTCACTTAGCAGTGCCTGCTTCTGTTTAGCCTCTACACAAATAGTCTTAAAACATGCAGAGCAAGCAGTGTCTGATTCAGCTGGTAATTAAGGAAAAGGGGAAGGAATTAAAAATACTACATTAGTGATCGGCTTTGAGTTTGGGGCAGAGACAGAATGAAAGCAAATTAGCAGTGCTGCTAAAGGATGAGATGGATATAGCAAAAAAAAAAAAAAAACAAAAAAAAACCAGGAAACAAGGACTGGCTGAGGAGCAAGAGGGTACAAATCCTTAAGAAACAGAAGTTCACTAGCTCAGCAGCTCATGAAACTCCTTTGCATGCACTGTGTCTACACACTTCACATGAAGTCACAGGAACAGGTAGATTTCCAACTGGGAAACATGGTGGGACGACAGACTGAGCTTTAAGAAGAATCCTGCTTCACAACCATGAGAAAAATGAACAGCATCTGACCACAGCCAAGCTGCAAATGAGAAGTAATTGCTCTGCTCTACAAACACCGAACTGGAAGGACCTCTGGGGTATAAGTTGAAGTTTCCCAGCATTACTGGCAGCCATACAAAAGACACCCCAAATTGTAGTCCACACCACATTCAGTGTTAACCACAAAACATTTCCCAACATCATACAACAAATTTTTTATGCCTGTAAAAGATGAAAACAAAACAGAAAGATGGCAGCAGTGCTCGGTGGTCTGCAACAGCAAATAACTTGCTAATTATAAAAACCAATAGCACATCATGATTTAATACTCCAAAAGACCTTCAAGTCTTTACGAATTACAGTTTGTTTTGTTTGCAGGACTTGGGATGATGGGAGGAAAGAGAGATTTAAATTTGAAAGCAAAAATTTCTGAATTGCTAATATGAGCTAAATAAAAAGGTTTTGGGGTTTTTTAATCAAATTACAGCAGAACATAATTAGGACAATAAAGACATACTGCAGTAATCACATTTTTAGACTTGAAAGGGAGTCTGTCAATTCCAAAATTGGTTGTAATCCTGAATTAAGCATTTTCTTTTCACTAGAAAACCAAAAAAGGCTTTTCCAGTTTGAATTTATCACAGTTTACAACCAAGTTTACCATACAATCTTTTCTATCTTCATAATTTCCCTCCTCTTCGCATGTCACCTGTTGCCCTTGCTGCAGTTTTTTGTTACTCACTGAACTACACTTCACCCCATCTCCCATCCTCTTCTTTTATTCAGTTCTATCTTGCTTTATGATGAAAATTTCCATTTTCTTTCCAAATACAACAGTTAGAAAAAGTCAGTGGCTCCCTTCCACAAATTATCCAAGTTGCTCCTAAGCTTTTTTGACCATGAGATTATTTTGGAACCAAAGAAGTTACAGGCACAGTCCAGACATCCAAAGGTCTTGACATTCAAGCCTTTACCACAAGAAATAACATTAAAGAGCTGAGGGTACTTCCTCTCACATTGCCATCACTCACCATTTTTAGTTTTCTAACTCAGCCCACTGTAGCTGGCAGTCACAAATAACTGCCTCTTCTGCTGAAATCTCTATTTAATTGAAGCATCCTACTAAGTAAGACCACTCTTTGTCATTGCAACACCTTAAGATGTGAGTCCATGGAATAGTAAATCTAGTTTCAGAATGGTTACTGTGAGATCAGTAACAAGTGGTAACAAACTTAAGCAGCACTGAGCCCCTACTAACTCACGCTGTCAATTTAAATTTCTTGAAACACTTCTGAAGGAATAAACTCCGAGATGTTGCTGCTTCACTTAGCACAGATCTAAATAGCTAGTTTGAAAGATTTTCCCGTCAAGCTCTCCAGATTCCTTCTCATATTGAGCTCCAATGCCACTGTCTCTACATGGCTCTGGTTGCTGCCCTACTCTACACTCAGTTTTATCACACAGATAATTCTGCTTCACACTGCTCTTTGCCATCAACTCCTGCACTGGATCCTGCCTTGCCTAGTTGGGTGAAAGTGCAAGGAACAACATGTCACTGTTTTCTAAAGGGTCCCACACCGGCAGAGCCAGCCTAGAAACCATAAGCTCAGCAACCAGGTCCCCATGGCCTTGATCCTGCACGAACTGTAATGTAATCTGTGCTCAACAGCATCTTTTTGGCAACACTAAGAGAGATGGACCACGCTCCTTCTGTGTAAATGCATTATTACAGACATTAAAAGGAACTAGCTCTGTGCTGTTCCAACTCAAACCCATGAAAAGGGTAAGGAAAATAACTGGTGTGATCAATCTGACAGGGTGTTCCATGTGCACTGCAGGGAACTGGACCAAGTACTAAATCCCAACATCATTCTAGTCCTCTGAAGGCTTTTGAGGAAAAGTATGAATTTCAGGATGAAGATCAGATTGTCATGAGCAACAGGTCCCCCATGAAACAAAGCAGAGGGGAGATGGCCTCTAGAGTATCTCTCAAAATGTCTTGAATACTCCTAGGAGTGACAAAGAAGCTGCCACTGCTCAAGTACAAGTAAATGCTACACAGGCCCCAGGCCACTTTGTTTGGTTGAACACTCTGCCAGGCCGTAACTCTTTTGTAAAAAGACACTTGAGCATTGCCCCTATTCAAACTCTCAGTTAACAGGATGTGCAGTGCAGCACTGGCTAGAACTGAGGCTGTGCTGCATGCCACTGTAACACTACAAAGCACAACACATTCCTTAATTGCTCTTTCTACATTCCCTCCTACTTTTCTCACTTTCCATGGCTGCAACTCTGGGAAAACAAATACAGATGCAGCCAAACAGAACTAATTATCTGTTCTGAGAACACATTACAACCGAAGCAGAAGCCTGAAGCCCAGCATTTATTCTTGTCCTGTGTCCACATCCTGCCTTCAAGACAAAATACTGTGATTCAACTAAGATTCTGGAGCTTGCAATACAAAATTTTAACTTAAGGTGGCCAAGACTCATTCAGAATCTTCCTAAGACATGATGTTTCCACTGAAATCTACCTGAACAGGTAGGTGCTTCTGTCTGAAAGCCCACAATATCCACAAATATCAAGCACAGTAACAGCATCAGCACCAACTCAACTCTTAGCTGACCTGAAGTGACCTAGATCAATGTCCATCACTCAGGTTAAAAGCTGCCTGAAGAGACACAAATCTCAGCAGTGGGACCACCGATCTCTACTACTGCTCCATCAGCCACCTCTCCCAAACCCTCTTCTTTCATGCATATTTAGACCATACATACAGAAGTTTCTACCACCAGCTCTCTCCTCTCTCCAGAGAGATGCTGAAGATCCTTACATCAGTTTCTGTTCCCTACATTGCAGTTCTGGCCATAATATCCTCCACCACAGGAAGAACAGAAAAAGAGCATGGGGAAAGGATTGGTAACAAGGACATGTATCTACCTGAGAAAAGAACAACCATCACTGCTTTTCTTGCTTGGTTCTTAGCACCCAAGAGGCTAAAGTCATGATTTGGCAGAAAAAAGTAGTATCCATGAAGTCAGAGGCAGTGAGACAACCACAAACTCAACCAAAAGTTGGTTATGTGTATTGCAAGGCAGCCACAGAGTGGAGTCAAACAGCATCAGAGACAGTTCCTGGATTCCACATCCCATCTCCCATGAGGATCCCACTAAAGATTAAGCCATATTTCCTACAGCCTCTCAAAAACCTCCCAGTGGAAGAGAAGTGGAAAAATGCAGAGGAGATATCTACATACAAGAAGGAATTCATGCAGGGGACGGCACAACATGACTCTGGCAGCGAACAAGATGTCTTCACTTCTCAACTCCATTTCAATTTCATAGCTACAAGTCTTCCAATCATTCCTGGTAATTTGTAATAAACACATTCTACACTTAGCATTGCAACATTTAATATATACCTGCATTTTTCCTCTACAGAGGATGAGCGGTGACTCTCAGAGGGAAGCAACAAAGGGCTCAAAGCTAAAGATCTAGACTGCCCGTGAGCACAGAAAATTACAGATTTCTTTTAATATTACATGAAGCATTTCAGAGCATAGTAAGAAGTAGTCTGCCACATTATTGTCCAAAATCAGACTGTCTTGGTTCTCAGCGGCAGAAGAATATATAACTCTTTTCCTCTCAATAAAGAATCAATCCTGGTGAAACACAAGCAGATAGAGGACATGCAACACAAATCAATGACACCAGCACAGCTGGGAAAATGCTCCAGAAGAAAGCCCTGTGACTTCCTGCAATGCCCTACAACCACACTGGATTCTCTATACCATTCACTGCACAGGAAAGATCACTGCTTATTTTCATCAGCCTTGGAAGTTCCTTGCAGGCAAACAGCTCAGTCACACTCTGTCAGTGAAGAGGGTCAATGGTAAATTTGTTCCCAGTACAAGAACACTGGGTAAGCTGGATACAGCAGCATCATTGTCTCTGCTAGCGGGAACAGATCCAGATTATCACTGTGTTTAAGTAAAAGGCAAAATTACATGTTCTTGCAGTGCCAAAAAGTAAATGGCAGTCTGGTGGCAGCATGATGCTTCTCTTGAAGCTACATCCCTGTGTTGTGACTGACAAAGAGAAGTTTAGCTCCAAGAGGAAGCTGCACACAAACACCCCCACAGTGGAACAGAGCAGGCACTTCACAACGCATGAGGCAGGTAAGGGCATCACTACCAAGGCACCATCAACAAGACAGGCAGCACTACGCTCCTTCTAGTCCAGAAGTGTCCACAGGTATCTGACTGCATCCTCACATCTGAACTCCCAGCTAGTATTTTCGGGCTAAGTTCCAACAACAACAATTGCTGAACCAATTCATTTATTTTATTTTATTATTTATTTATTTATTTATTCTTATTTTAATTAATCTTTTAAATTACACAACTGCACAAGGCAAAAACACCACAACCCAACCAGCCACTGAAACAGTAAGATATGCTGAAAATATGGGAGGCACCAGATCCAGGCAGGAAATTCTGTATTAGGTGGTTCCACATTTCCAGGAAAGGTTCAAGTCACAGGAGATCTACAATGTGACAATACTTGATGTACATGCAGATTACTTCAGGAAGACAAAGCAGCCAGAACTGCAGCAATGTTGCAATATTTCAATCTTTGTTAAGAGAAAGACAAGTCTACAAAACATTAGTTCTCAATACAAGGTCTAACAACAGTCCAAATTGCAGAGTAAAATCAATGTACCTTGATAGATTCCAAAATAGAAAAAAATAATTCCATGTACTTCTGACACAGCTTTCTAACTCCAAGTTCACAATTCCACTTACTTGGTTTCCAGGAACAGCCCCAGAAACCTTATAGCTACAGTGCTGTACCTGAGCTAACGAAGTGCCACTTAGAGCACTACAATCTAGTCAAGAACTGTGAATTAAGGTTGTGCAACTTGGTGCTACCAGACTGAGAATTCCATTTACACTACCCTGAAACAATATGGGGGTCAAGGGGAGATCACAGAAGAGAAATACGAAATCCAGAGTTTCTGTATTCCTCACTTGCAAAAAATTCACAGAATCAATGAGGTTGGAAAAGAACTCTGAGATCATCGACTCCAACCTATGACCGCACACTACCTTGTCAAGTAGACCATGGCACTCAGTGCCACATTCAGTCTTTCCTTAAACACCTCCAGGGGAAAGTGACTCCAGTGCCACCCTGGGCATCCCATTCTAATGTCTAACCACCTTTTCAGTGAAGAAATTCTTCCTAATGTCCAACCTAAAAGTCCCTTGGTGTAATTTAAGATTATGTCCTCTTGCCCTGTCACTGGTTATCTGGGAGACCGACCCCCACCTGGCCACAGCCTCCTTTCAGGCAGTTGTAGAGAGTGATAAGGTCCCCAGTTCCCTCAGCCGCTCCTCACAGGACATGCTCTCCAGAACTGTTGTGAGCCTTGGTTCTGCACCTGCTTCCCTGCTCCCACGTGCGACGCAGCCGCTCCCGACAGCTATTTCTGTCACCGGGGAAGGGCCCGGTCCCGGCGGGGACACGTCCCGTGCCGAACTCGCTATCCCAGGACAGCAGACTGGCAGCGTGCTCCCCCTGCTCCTCGCGGCTCCGGCATCACTGTAACTTTCCTGCGGGGAGGGGGTGCCTGCGGGCTCGGCTTTCCCGGGGCCGCCGGCTCCGCGCTGCCCGGCCCTCTCGGGGCCGCACCCCCGGGGCCGGGGGCCACACCGCCCTCCCATTCAACCCGCCCCTCCGGGCTCTCTCCCTTGCCNNNNCCGGCCTCCCCCCCTTGCCGCCTCCCCTCTCCCTCCCCCCTCCCGTGCGCGGCCCCGCCGGTTTTGTTCCCCCCGCGCCGGCACCGGCGGCCGCCGCCGCCCCCCGCGCGGCGGGGGCTGGACAAGGGGAAGGCCCAGGCCCGGTGCCCAGG
>VZTX01028448.1:0-32000 GCA_013400915.1 Pardalotus punctatus
GGCGGCCCCTCACGCGGGCGCCGCTGAGGGGAGCCCAGCAGCCCCGCTTGGCCCCTGAGGCGGCGGGGCCTGAGGTGGCCTGAGCACCGAGCCGGGTTTTGTGCGTGTGTATTTACACACAAATACATTTATTTATGTGTAAAAGACCTTGTAGAGCAATCAAGTTGTGTACAGGCTTGGCCCAGCTGCTTTGGTTGTGGTGTTTGGTTTAGTCCCTGTCCGGTGTTCTGGATGGAGAGTGACAGATGTTTGTGTATGATTTATAGTTGTTTACATAATTATATGTGGAGAGAACAGTCTGCTCGTGCTAACCCCAATGTTTTTGTCATTCTTTTTTCAGACCACGTCTACCCCTGCTTAACTAGGACTCAAACACCACTGAAAACAGCAAATTCTTTAATTGGATATGTTATGAAGTGCTTCAGAAAATAAGAGTGAACTTCTTTTAGCATTACCAAAATATTATGGATAAGAATTTTCAAGAAGAAGAGTTTACACAAATTATTAAATTTACGCCTCCTTTGCACAAACAACGCCACCAGTTCGTTAAAGATTTAGTGGAGAAATACAAACCTAAGAAGGTTGGTATGTTTTGTCTCCGTAGGTTATAGACTTGAAAGTAAGTTGACACTTGGTATCTCAGGAAGACAAAATGCATAAATAGCCACAAGAAGACAAAATACGTTGACCTAATTACCAAACCAACAGTAGTGGAGGAACTGTTAAAACTGAATGATCTTAGCAGGCACCTTGTGATACGTTGTTTTTCTAGGGTGCATAAAATTAATGTTACTTGATAGGAAGGGGAAAGTATTTAAATAAGAGAAATGCCTTAGACTGTTTTTGAGAGTGGTGGGCATTCTGGTTTTAATTTAATGGCAAGGAATTTGGTTCAAGCTGCTTTCCTCGTAGTTGGGTTTTGCTTTCCAGAGTTAGTTCCATGTAGGGTGTCAGGTTTACCTCATCATTTGCATGGATGTTCTCAGATGATGAGTAACATCGAGAGTGTGGGATTATGTGAGGCTAACTCATCTCCACTTTCTTAAGGTCTTGTGACCCTCTACCTGTGTTGTCATGTGTGTGTCCCCCAATATACCAGAACTCTTGTTTCACTACTCACTGTGAAAAGTTAAATTAAGTAATGTTCTATAGTGTTTGCTCTCTTCTAATGTGTCCTCCCCCCTTCCTTTCCAAAAGATCGTCCCAAATCTGCAGTATTTAACCCTTAAACTGATGTTAATGTCTTGGGGGGCATGCAAGAAACTGATGTACCTGCAGTGCTCTTAAGTAATCATACTTCTAGTAGGTAAAAAAAATCTAATCCAGTCTATGAGTTTGTGGCACTGTAATCTGTTTTTAAATAGTATGTTTTCACCAGTGTTGCATCTGTTTTTAAAGGTCTGAATTTTCTGATTTAGGATGTGGAAGTGGTGGTAGGGTAAACTTTCTGTTTACACAGAGGGGGTAGATAAGCTGCATAGAAACAACTTGGGATTTTCACATGGAGAACAGCAGTGTGCTTCAACATTGAGCCTGAGAAAGAACAGTGGGGGTTGGTTTATATACCCAACTATCTCTTTAGCTTACAGGAAAGAATATATGTTATTTGGCTTTGTGGTCCAAATATCCCCAGAGTTCCCCACTTGAACATTAGACTGAGCCTGTAAACTTGTTTTGTGCTGATTCTTTGGTGCTAACTTGGCTGCTGGTGAGCCTGTTCTGACAGTTTTGGAGGGAGAACAGCCCCGTGAAAAGCAGTGGTGAATGTGAAAATTGCTGCAGCTTTGATACTTTAAATCATGCCTTAAAATCAAACCTTCCACTCATATGGAAGACATTCTACAGTCAGTGGGATGTCTTACCTGTACTTGTTTATAGCTATAGTAGCAAAAGGTTAATTATTTTTTTTAAATCTTGCAGGATCTTCATACATTTTTTAAAAAGATTTTTCAAAACTGCATCTGTCCTGCTTGCTTGCTGCTGTATATTTTAGTTATGTTTGTGAAACGCTTTATCATTAGAAAGTTATTTTGACATAAATATGGAATTTTAATTTTATGAAAGTCTCTGAAATTACTTAGAAATATGTAGCATTTACAAATTGTTTAATATCTCATTTACAGGTGGCAGATTTAGGATGTGCTGATTGCAGCCTTCTCCGAATGCTGAAATTCTGCAGTTGCATTGAAGTGTTAGCTGGGCTAGATATCTGTGCAAGCGTAATGAAAGAGAAAATGTAAGTTCTTTGATTGTTTTGAGGTTTGTATTTGTCTTGATCTAGTGATGTGATGGGTTGACCCTGGCTGGAGGCCAGGAACTCAGCAAAAGCTGCTCTATTGCTCCTCTCCTTAGCTGGACAGGAAGAGAAAATATAACATCGCCTAATGCAGCCAAAGGTCTGGGTCATGGAGAGCCCACAGGGTGTGCACACCTGAGAAATACACTGTTTGAAAAGGCGCTAATGCATGGTGTTAGGAATGTCTGCTTGTGCTTATATGTGACATTTTTGTCTTCAGAAAGATTCGTTCTGATCTTTTTGAAATGTGCATGTAACTTTTAGTCACCATGATGGGGTCTTGTTCATTTTGAAATGGGAGGGAGCTCAGTGTGTGGTGACTGGTTTAGAAGCATCTAAAATGAGAGGATTATGTGGTCTTTGAAGCATTGCTCAGACTGATGAACATAGGTTTCTTGGAAGCTGATAAATACAATTTCAGTGAATATGTAGGGTCTAGATGCTAATGTTCTCTTTTGCTCTTTCTCAGGAATGAAGAGAAGTAACCTTTTATATTTAATATTTATTGTGTGTTTTGTCTAGTGCAGTATTTCAGAATGAAATTTGCACATGTACTTTGGTTTCTCAGTGTATTTTACTTGGAAAAAATAGGTAATATGCCTGTCTACAACTCCCCCAAAACCCTGCAAAGTTTGTCTAAACCAGACTTACTGTATGTCTGGAGTTGAGCTACTATCAGAATTTACAAGCGGCTTTCTTTCCGAGTGAGTTGGGTATAATGGAAACTTTTGTAAATACTAAGTACAGTTTCTGGATAACTTCTGGTCTTTCCGTCCTGTTGTAGGTAGTTACAAAAAGTGTTTGTATTGCATATTCCTTTTTTTATATCCCTGTAAAGTAGTTAACCATTTTGAGATTTAGGAGGTATCTAGGGTGTTGGCTAGTTCATTTACATGCACAATTCATCTAGTCTTAAGGTCCTTTCTGTAACATGTTTTTAATACTTTTGTAGGCATACATTGGCTCCTCTTCCTGTTGATTATTTGCAACCATCTGAAAGAACCCTAACTGTTACCTTGCATCATGGTTCAGTTGCCCATAAAGATCCTTGCATGCTTGGTTTTGACTTGGTGACATGTATTGAACTGTGAGTATTAGGACAATACAAAACGTTTTTTTAAGTCCATTAGAGTTAAGGTTGGAATTTTGTTCATGCTCCAAACAGTCTTGGTCAAAGCTTTCAAGCAGAAGAGTAGAATTAGAAAAGTAGAAGAGTGGCATCTTACAACATGTGTTTAAATTAACCATACTAAGTAATTCAAGTAGTGCTTACAGTGGGAAAACAATAGTGGTGAAAAAGTACAAAATGCAAGAGGAGATTTGCTTGGACAAAAACCTTTGTGCTGCCACTTGGCCACAGTGCCAGTGCTCATATTGCAGAGCTATGTGTAAAATCACAAGTCACAGATACGGGTTTGGGGTTTTTTTGACTGGTTGTTAAGATTATAGTAGGGCATTTCTAAACACAGACATGAACTTACTCTTTGCAGAATAGAACACCTGGAAGAATCAGAGCTGAAGAAGTTTCCTGAGGTGGTGTTTGGTTTCATGGCTCCAAGCGTAGTTGTGATCAGTACTCCAAATTCCGAATTTAACCCTTTGCTTCCAGGAGTGATGTTATACAGGCATCCAGACCACAAATTTGAGTGGAACCAAGCACAATTTCAAAGCTGGTAAGGTACTGAACATCATATGCTGACAGCTCTGGGTGCCCAGTAGTGTGAGAAATGGATGGCTGTGCATTTTCAGAATGGTTCACATACGTGGTTTGCTGTCAGTGAAGTGTCACCTCCTGATTTGGTGGTTTCTTTGCTCTTGAGAGTAGTTAAGCATATTCTGTGGGTTTTATGTTTTATGATGGTGGTTGTCTTTAACTGCTTTGCAAAAAAGATTTTAAACTTTTACTTACTTTTTGCATATCTTGATTACAATTAACACAGTTTAAGTGTAAGGTATCAATTAACCTTTTCCCTGATGTAGAAATGCTTCATAAAATCCAACAAATGTGCGTGCTGTATATGGTATGTAATCAAAGCACTCACTTACTAAGAGTATGCAAGCAGATTTATCAAATAACCACAGCAGTGGGGCATGTTGAACACAGGTAAGGGTAGTTTAATGGATCATGGCACAATGAAAGATTTTATGCAAATCATATGCACATGACAGAGGGTTACATGAGATCTGTCTTACTCTTAATATCAGTAGATGTATAAAAATAAAATAGGGAGTGGAATATGTATGCTGTGATAACATTCAACTGTCAAGCAGTTGTGGAAGAAGACATAGGGTACAGTAAAGAATGTTTTTTCTCAATAGCCAACTCTTGGTGTATCTATCCTGGAAATGATGCCCCTTAAACTATGTTGTTTCTGCTATACACTTTAAAGTATCCAGTGATTTTTAAGTAAATAGTTTTGCAAAGCTGAAGCATATATTTTTCCCTACATAATAATACTAAAACCTGCCTGTTATTAGCTATCTTAGAATACCTTAGAGACCATTCTGTGACTTCAAGTATATTTAGATTTTGCTTTTAGATAGATGTGCATTAAAAATATTGGAATCACTGAAGAAGTGCAGGGGTTTTTTGAGCTGTGAACATGAGAAAGCCTTTGTGTTGTGAAATAATCAGTATTACAATATTGTCTAAAATACATGAGAAGTTAATTTACTTTTTTTTTCCACGGAGAATGATGCAGGTAGGTAGTGCAAGTTCTGGTTCCCTGCCCCATCCCTTTGTTCACACTGGCTGATGTACTACAAGATGGTTTTCATTTAGATGTCGTGTACACTGTTATAACCTTGATTAGGTAGATTTTACTCTTTAAACATTTGCAAAAAAACACACTTTTTCTCTACTAACTGGTCTCTTGTGGTTTTGGGGTATGTATGTTTTTATGGGTTCTTCTCAGATACTTCTTGATAATCAGTAGTTTTTAGCTGACTTCCAAGTTGGTGACTAAGCAACTGTGAGCATTAACTTTCTGCGCACATATTTTAGAAGAAACAGTAATGTTTGGATGGCTAAATTACTGATACTAAATGATTCAGACTATGGTAGGCATATTACAGCACTGATACAACAAGCTTTGACAGTGCTTATCTTCAGGCATGGCAGTATTGTTAGAGAAATCATGTTCAAGCATTTGCAGTCTTACAGTCTTGTTTCTCCTTAAGAATGCGTCTTTATCACATGGAAAGATGAAGATTTCATATAATTGGAATAATTTGTCTTTCTTAGGGCTCTAGAGACTGCTAGATGCTATGATTACTCAGTGGAATTTACTGGTGTAGGGCGCCCACCAACAGGAATGGAGAAGGTTGGGTTTTGTACCCAAATAGGTGTGTTTGTTAGAAGATATCCTCAAACTGGTGAATCTGTTCAGTCTGAGAAACCCACTGAAGCAGTTTACAAAACAGTAAGTATTATTTTCTTCCTTCAGAGGTCTGAATAAAGAGTAAAATTGTCTATGACTGCCTGTGAGGTGTTGTTACCATGGACTACTACTACTATCCAGTCTTAGCTGATTGTTCTCAGAATAAGAGTCTCATTATTCAATTTGTGTTTGCAGTTGTACAAAGGCCTTTAACTTTTAGGGTATTTACTAAATAACAGAAGGGATAATCATTCTTATCTTAGGATAAGAGTATCTTTAGAATGAAATTTTTCCTTTCTATGAGCTATTTTTCCTCTAGTCATTAATTTTATTTATTATGTGGCTGTTGGCAATGACACAGATTTGTCAGATACATAAAAAATTTTAAAAAGCCTTTCTAACTAAATGCCATGTGATATAAATCAAACTTTTGTCAGCGTTGACATGAAGTAATAATGCAAAAATTAATATACTTGTGGTTTTTTTCAGTTTTATAAGGCCTTAAATTATTTGTTTCAGTGAACATATTCTAATATTTCAGCTCTTTGTATAAAAATATATAAGTATCTTTAAATGAGTTGTGACTTGAACTGAAACATAAAGTGGCATATCTTCTATGGTTTCCAAGCTATAAAAACATTTTTAATTTATGTATTTGAAATTTCCATGCATGTGAAATGTCACCTGTCATCTACTGCCATTAATAGAATCATGAAGTGCTCTTTAATACTCAACAAACTTGGAAATACATCTAGATGACGGACATGTACTAGAAATTGCTTTCATTATCTCCTGTTACAGGGGCATTTTGGAGAGACTTTTGGCATTGGTATTGTTGGAGTTTAAACAGGAGGGTTTATGTTGTGTTTCTTATCAAGTTAATGTTTATTAGGTACCTAATTTATAGGAGTAAATGAACATTTCAAGATATAATTGGAAAGTAAGAAATAGACAGTGGAACTTGATTGGTAACTATTGGGAGTGACATTGCCTGCCTAATTTCCTTAATTGCCTTGGAGTATAGCTCAGTGAAGAACACAGTACAGGTTCACAGATTTTGATGTCACAATTTATTCATAGCACTCCCTGTAGCTGTGAAAGCATATGTAATGTTCTACTCTGAAAACAATAAATGACATGCTATAGTCTTGGTTTCCAGATGACAGTTCAGAAGTAGTTTAGAATCTCCCATCACTATGGAACTGTCCCCAGAACCTCATAATGAGTAATGGGAGAATAGAATTATTAAAAAGAAGTAAAGAATTGCAGAGCTTTACCTTGCCTGATCTCCAAGGGTAGCTTGCAGGTATAGCCTGTTGTGGTTTGCAGGGTTTCTATAAGTTCCATTAAGTGCCCGTGTAGTTGTAACATAGAATACCACCTCATAGTGCCTAGTTTTTCTGTCACGTGAAAATGCTGAATAGGCAAAACAGGATTGAATAAAAAACTAAATTCATATTTTAGAAGCTTTTTTGGACAGCAAAAGTTAAAATCTGAGCTTGTGATAGTGGTAAACATTTTATGTATTCTTGTATGTTGTAAAGGTCTTCAAAACAGTATACCCAAGTCTTAAAGAGGAGAAGTACTTGCAGAATGCAGTGATCAGTGAAGTTATTTTCACAGCCCAAATCATTAAGCACCGTTTAATGTCAAAACGTGAGGAGTATGGTGATGATCCTGAGAGAAAATCCAAATTCCAACTGTCAATGGACTGTTTTTCAAACTATCTTGGGAAACTGGTTGTTGATAAAAACATGGAACCATTTGTCAGTGGAAATGAGGCTTACATACCTCTTACAACAATCTTTTCTTTTCCCAAAGTGAATCGACTTTGCGGTACCTTTGAGAAGTTATGCAAGCTTATTGCTGGCAAGGTCACACTGAGCAGTGATGGTTCTGCTGTGATGTTTAATATTGAACATGAAAATGAAGAAAATTAGATCACATTTCTTGTACAAAGTTCGGTTAAAGTAATGAAAGTGTTTTTTTAAGAAGATGTCAAATGGTATCTTCTGTATGCTAACTAGACCACAAAATCTTTTCTAAACCATCCATCAGTGGTATTTTTCTGTCAGCACCTCTCACAGTGAGTGAAGGTGAGTGCTTCTGACAAAGATAACAGTAACTTCTAGGGGTTTCAAGTAGAGGATCAGGGACTAAAAGGAAATAATTAGTTCCCATGAAGAAAATGAAGTGTTTGTTTACTTTCTATTGCCTTATTGTAGCTATTATCCCTAGATTACTTCTAGTAGTCTCTTGTTAGCTTCAAGGATAGTTTGTTTTATCATCTACTGTGTTGTGATGAATAATGTGAGTCAGACATAGGTTTAGGGCAAGTTTTTTTTCTTCATTTCTATAAAATTTATAGATGACTTTTTCAAGATGAGTGCATACTCAGCCTCGATGGAAACCAATTGTTGTTCCAGCTGAATTGAAATATGAAACTGGCATCTTTGTTCTGTTTTTGAAAAAAAAAAATAAAAAAATTTAAAGAACTGCTGTAATTGTAAATGCTAACCTGGCTCTGGTGTACCTGAAAAATTTTCTGTGTTCTCATGTGCAGCGGTTGTTCGAAACTGTAAAAACCAAATAGAGTAGATGGAAAAAAAATTAACAAGAACAAAACCCCAGAACACAACCAAAAACCCCCTCCAACAGCACCATCAAGAAAACAGTGCAGTATCCTGAATATAAGGGAAATAAAGTGATAGCTGTTGTTTGGTTATGGTCAGAATAGTTGAACAGAACATTTCTGATCAGTGTTAGAAATTTTTCTTGTAGATTAGAAAAAGAATGGAATCTAAATGACACGTCTTCCAGATAATATAGATGTCACTGAAACTATGTGAAAACACAGAAGCAGAAAAAAGCAAAGCATTTTTAAAAGAAGCCCTTAACCGGAGGAGAAACTGAAATGGACTTAAACTGCCAGTTAAATTTGTCATTTTTTGCATTAAAAAAGAGAGACAATTGTTTAGGAATGGATTCCAAGCTGAAGACATGACTTTATTGAATGTCTGAGAGATTTTTATTTAAATACAGTTAAAAAAACCCATATTCCACCAACACATCCCAGTTCACAACATCTAAGTTTCCAGTATTCATATAACACATTTTACATAAAGGAAAATACAACACCTAAATGTGAAGGTTATGTTCCACTGAAATGATGCACAATTAGATAATCACTTCATGAAGAGTTGTAAGTCAAGTCAGAAGAATAAATTACTAGGATACAGTTTTATGAAAAGGTGGATTTCCATATCAACTTCCCTACTATTTAAAAGATCTACTCAGGCAACAGTTTACTACTGTTTCTAGTAAGCAAAATATCCATGACAATTAATTGTGTTGTTTAACATGAAATGCCATGGGCTATGGAAATTCCCTTGAGAATTACAGAAGTAGCTGTACAGTGTTTTTTAAAAGTCTTTTCCTCAAACTATTTGTAGTTTTCCTAGTAAATGTAAGTAAACTACCATTTAACTACTGCTGGTTTTAATAGATCTGTCAAAAAGTATAGCAGTGTTAAAGAGTACTGAAAGCAAATAATGTATTCAAATTTCTGGCATCTTTTGCTTACAATGGGATTTTTTTGGTATGAATTAGTTATATAACAGGAAAGAAAACTATAATGCTCTGAGAGATCGTTGTATACCAGCAGTTGTGTAGTTTCTGTTTAAAATTCTGGTGGAGAACAGAAACTGGTAATAGCACACATCTATTAACAGCAGCTAAAACAGAATCTTTTTATTAATTCTTTTACCTAATTAGACAATTTTAAGAGATTATATTTAACAGTAGAAATAAAATTATGCAAGTACCAAAACTGAGAAATAGCTCATAGTCATCTTATTCAATAACAGTACTGTAGCTTTAAAATCTGAATTTTCCTTAAAAATACAAATAAAAATGTAGTAATTCTACTATGGATTTCTGGAAAACAAACCCTGCTTTTCCTAATTTAACTTACTAAATAGGGCCTACTTTTACATCAATAAAAAGGTGTCAAACATCACTCTGAGCAAAATTTGAAGTATTCTGAGCTTTCAAAAGTGGCCACACTATTTTTACTTATTTCAAGCCTTAACTGATAAACAGTACCACTAAATGTAAAAAAATGCAAGTCATTTGCAGTTTACAATTAATTACACCTACTTTTTACCTTAACACATCCCTTTAAAAATGGATTCTTTTATATTCTCAGTGAAAATTTAAAGAGCTCTTTCTTGCCCGTCAGGCAAATCACTACTTGTGCAAACGTAATACAGTACATTGACCTAATGTAACAGTGGACAGATCGCAAAGGAAGAAGTGTTCAAAAAAGCTGTTGCACACTAAGACTTTCAGTGTGCAGAATATGTCTACAATAAAGTGCTTCTCTCAAGTTATATTAATAATAGTATAGATGTTTACCTAGTTTTAAAGCTTAAATTCCTTAGTAAATTTTTAATCTCCCTGTACACTCCCAATCCCGCAAGGCACATTTAAAACATAAGCAAAGCACTGAGTGTGAAGGACTGAACTACAACAAAAAAATTTAAGTGGTAGTAAACTACTGACTAGGTTTGTAAACAGTACCATGCCATTGAATCTTAATGTTCATGCTTTATCAAAGTGAGTTTCTGTGGGAACAGCTGCTAAACTCCAGATTTAACAATCAAGGCAGCTTTCTTGGTAATACACTACTGTGCCTTAGTGTTTTGATGTGGAATCCCACTTTTTTCATCACTTGTTAAAAAAAAAAAAAAAAAAAAACAAAAAAAAAAAAAAAAACCAAAAAAGAAAACCTCACGTGATGCACCTAAACCAGTAGACTTAATTTACAGTCAACACAACTGATAAGTGGCTGGTTTAGATCTGTTTCATTTTGGGGGTTTGTTTTAAATGCATGTGAAGTTCACCTCTTCTGTTGAACCTTACAATGAAGTTGTGCTTAGTACTGTTAAGTGAAGGTTTTGGTTATATTAAAACATAGTTGGGCTGTTTTCTGGAGGCCATAATGTTGACATGATAAAAACTGACTTGATAGGAGTAATTAGCTTCTGTAAAGCATAAATGGCATGTCAGATCAAATTGAGTAATTACTTTCCTCAGGTTCTTTTAAGACCTTTTCAGAAGTTTCTTTAGAAAAGATGTTATGAACAAAGTCCATCACCACAACTGATCTCTTATATAAAATATTGAAATGGGACTTGCTTCATCATGCTTCCACAGATGTTTCACAGAAATTAAGTAATTCCACTAACATCAGGCAGAGTTTATAGAAACAGTTCAAGTGCTCTCACAAGGTGTACGCAGCTAAACATTGCCTTCATACCACAGAAGATGATGCTCTATGAGCAAGAGGCATTCCATTACTTTTCAGAAAAAGATCACATTGAGTTCGTTTTGTGTTTCTCAGCTCTTGCAACAGAGCAAACAATACCAGAAGTATCAACACCAGAGCTCCAAGTTTTCGTTGTTCGACATTCTAGTTTAGCGTTTTATCACCACCTGCTCATATGCTCCAGATCCTCCCCTGAAAGTTTGAAAAAAGTTATTTCAATGTAAATTTAAATGGAAGCTAAATAGCAAGTATCACATATCAGCAAGTGTATTGTTTAAACAACCCAACCAACCAACAGCCCTCCCAAAAAAACACCAACAAAACCTCTCCAACCAAATAGCAAATACCAAACCAGCTAAATGTGAAGGATAGAAAGCATTTGGTCATTCTTATGTCATGGAGTCACCTACAGTTTAATGCATTAATCTCCAAAAATGGAGATTTTATTGTGCTACAGTCAAAATGAAGAAAAAGTAATGTTACTGAACAAGAAGGTACTGTTAGACTTCACTTAAATTTCTTAAACATCACGTTTAGGGTACCCCTTCCCACACCTATGTCATATGCAGCCAATACTCTTTACATACATTTATATGTAAGCAGATAAATGTATCTTAAAAACCCAGTAAGTGATCATCATCTTATGTTAAGATACAAGAAAAACAGTTTCAGTCTTTTGTTCATGTTGAATTGTAAACAAAACTCTCTCACCTCCCACATGCCAGCCCATACTGGGTGGTTTTCCACAGCAAATTGCAATACTATGTAAAAAATTAATAGGGCAGGCTCTGCTTTAGTGTTGTGCCTGGACTGTCCCGGCAACTGCATTAGGACAGATCTCTGCGTGCTACAGGGGTGTGTTCTGTAGCCATTCGTGTGATCCTAGATAGCCATTGGTGTGCCTGGTTTGCAGCTAAGCCAGTGAAGCATCCTTTAACCATTAGTACTGCATGCACGGGTAAAATGCAATTATTTTATGACTTCCAATCTATTATCAGCTGCCTTTACACCCAAGTCCATAAGTAATTGCTGAAATACTGAGGCTATTCTAATTTCTTGAGCTAAAAATGTTGTTACATTGGACTGCAGAAACACAGTATTAGAGCATATTCTTGCCTGGTTTTCATGTTTTCTCATCTGAAGATTAACACATTCAGGTCAAGTCATATATCAGAGTATTTGAAGAGGGTTTAGAGAAGAAAAAAAATGTCCCTGGTTCTAAACTACAAGATAATCTGAAGCAGATTTTCCAAGGAAAGAGTTTAGACCTGCAAATAGTTGAAAGATGAGCAAACCATTGAAACAAATAATGTAACAAATGGAAACAGGATTTGTAAGAAAAACTAAACTGAAGAAAATTAGGCTTGTTAACAGGAAGATGTAACAGTTTGATACTGTAAAGGTAGATGTGTAAAACCCTTAAAATTTTCTTCCCACTCCAGGGTAACACAGTAAGGCTGTAGAGCTCAGATTTGAAACTGGTGTCTGTTTCCGGTGTCTATACTGAAACATCGCTCGTATCTAAAAGCTTGGGAACTGAGACTCTTCAAAAGCTGTGAAAGTTAAAATTCTTATGGCTGATACATCAGCTCTGTTTTGGAACTAATCTATGTGTCCTTTTTTAAAACCTGACAATCTAGCTCTTTTGGTGCTTTTAAATGATACAGAATAGAAAGATGGAAAGATAAGAATGTAGATACAGAATAATTCCTGTATAAGATGCATTTTTATTTAGTATTGCCTATGATTAGTTGTTCAGGCTACATACCTGTTAGGTAGATGGTGGCTTCCAAAAGAAGTGCTTCCACCAGGGCCCACAAATAATCTTAAACCTTCTTCTAAAAGGCAAATGAATTAAAATATGTTAGCATGTTTTAATATTGCCGTAGCTAAATCTAAGTAATTTCAAATCTACCAGTTTTGTAGCTGATTCTTTCAGATGCAAATACTTTAAGTAACGAAGAACCAATTCGTACATGGTATAGGTTGGAGGAACTGCCTTGTCATAGATTTGCACCTGCTCTTTTAGGCTTAAAGTAATGATCGGGGAAAGCTCCCCGAGTCCTGTAAGGGTATTTTCAACTTCTGTTAGACAAGAAGCAGAAAATGTAGTGATCCGTGTGCACAGTCCTTAAGAATACAAACAACAGGGCCTGTGAAGAGAGTGGGTTTTCTTAAAGCCTGTAATGTACATCAATTTTCCCTAAGCTTCCTTATTTATCTCCATACCTTCTGCACTTGAGTCTAAACTGAAGTCTTGACTCTGGAGTATTTTTTCAACTATATCATCAGCGTCAACTCTGGTAGCATCAACCCTCTTCAGCTGTGACTCCACTGAGTCTTGCTTTACAGGATGTCTGCAAAAATAAATATATTTAGAGCTCTTAGACTTGATAAAGTAATGTAGTTGTGCTACATAAGACTTTCAGATTAAGTGTACCTGCATTGTTTTTGCGATTGTACATCTTCAGTAGATGTATCAATATTAGCTTCAGTTATTTTTGGCTCAGTCTCTTCACATGGCTCTAGAATACTTCCAGTTCCTGTTGAGGTACTTCCCACTGAGGTACTCCCCACTGAGGTGTTTCTCCTGTGGCAGAGTTCAGACAGACTGGATGATCTAGAGTGACATGTGCTGTATCCTGTTGGGAAAATGTAGGGCAGATGGATTAGGGATGTTCTTGACAGGCCAGGTCCACCCTGAAAGCAGAGTTTATGTTTTGTCTTCTTATAAAGGGACTTCAAAAGCCCTATGAATGTATGTGCATACATCAGCTAGAAAACTGACTGCAGGTTTTGTATTCTAGCACATGCCATTTTCTTCTTGTTCTAAGTAAATCTTATTTATATCATGACAAATATAATGACAAGTATCATCCCCTTTAGCTTTTAGAGCTTAGTCTCCATTTTTTTACAGATGGAAGAGGTAAAAATTGCATTCAGATATGTTAATAGGAGGGAGTGAAGGCAAAAAGCTGTCTCACATCCAAAGAGATAATCCAATGTGATTTTAAGAGAGAAAAAACCTTGCCACACCTGAAACTCTTAGGAAAAACTTTCAACCCAAATCCTTTTTAAGATATAAAGTAAACTTACTTGCTACTGTCTAAACCTGTGAAAGAAAAATAACCCCCAAGAACTCGTAACAAAATTGTGAACAGCTACCTGACAGTTTTGATTGCTGACTTGCATAGCTTGATGTTCTGGAATGTCCACATGCACCAAGTTCTTCTGGAACTGAAGCACTCTTTGATGAGACATCTGCAACATGTGCAAGTCAGACAGTGTTCCTAAAGCCACCGTTATTGCTACTTTGCCTGTAATCTTGATTATATTCAAAAATCAGATCTCCCGGAGGGATTAGAAACTTGACACTAATTTTCTACAAACGTTTTGGAGATTCAAGTTGTGCAAAAATAACATGTATGTTAATGAATATACATTCTTTAAAAAATAAAAATCATGATATGTATCAAAGCAAAAGAGAGAGTACCACTGGGTTAGAAAGATTTGTATGAAATATAGTTGTAGGTTTGTCTAGTGTCAGTATTAAAGAGATGACCATGCTTTCTCCAGTGTCATAGTACAATGTGGTGCTAGATGTTTTCTGAAAAATTAACCTGCTTAAAATTTCAGCTGTGTTTGAAGTAGGAACTCACAAGCCATGTAAGAAGGTCCTTTGCAGGCCAACTGTCAGCATCCCTTTAAGATCTGAAGTATTTTGTACATCAGTTGAAACTGTGAGGCCAGTATAAAAGCGTCAAAAAATTAAGAGCATTATTCTATACCTGCTATACCCAGATGTGCTACTTTTAAGTTTTCGCCACCTTTCCTGTCTTCATGCAAAGACTCTGATTCTCCAGCAATTGCTATAGATGTTGCTGTAGAAGGAGGCCTGTAAGAAAAAGGTAGTTAAGGTTTGCTGTACTTCTGTTGTAATCCATCCAAATTGATCAGCACATAGTTTTCCTTTCAAGTAAATTGGCATAATTCATGCTGTGCATCAGGTTAACAGACCTACAATTCTTTTCTGAAAATCTGCTGCCTAGTCCCCTGTTGAAGGAAATGAAATAAAAGAAGCTTTTGCTATTCAGCTTAAGGATATTTTACAGAATCCATCTGCTCAGCCCTCAGGTTTCTAGGGATCCTGGGAAAGGCTTTTCCTTTTCTGATGATTGGTGGAGTGATAGGTCTTTAATTTGAAGTTATTTTTTATTTAACAAAATTAATTAATTTTTTTTAAAATTTAAATTTACAGAATAGTTTACATGCTACGAATATACATAATTCAGTACTTCATAGAATACATGAAGAGGTGGCAAGTTAAAAAAAACCCCAACATGCACAACAGTTGGCCGAGTTGGCTTGTGTGCTGTGACATACTCCTGGCTTCATTTCTTCTCTGTGATAGGACAGGAGATGATTCTGGGCTGATAAGCCTCACAACTCCTAATAAAAGGGCCTATGGCACCCCCTCCATGTATTGCCCTCTAAATTTTACCTCCTACAAAATAAAGCATCATGTATGACATAATTTAAATTTTAGTTCAATATTAAAAAGCTTTTAATAAAGCTTAAGTGCTTGTTTGAGTTAATAACCAAGACCCAAAGGGAGATTTTATTAAATTAATAAACCTCTTCGTTTGAGTTTTGCTAGTGCAAAAGAAACTAATTAGAGAATGACAAAGTGCAAGCAATCTCTTGCAAGTAAATACAACCAAAATACATTTCAAGATGTTACCTACAGTTTTCTTTAATGCTTTGTTATTTTCTACTTTGGGAACAGACTGTTGGTCTGCATACAAATGGGTATTTGTTGACCTTTTTAGATTTGACATATTTGATAAATTAGTCACTGTCTTCATGTACAATAACATATCCCCTCTTAGGTTATGTTTGAAAGTAAAGAGAGAAAGAAAAAAGCACTTCTAGAAATACACTGCCTGTGTGACTTCACTGCATAGCATTCTTTTAAAAGCAATAACTGAATGGTTTCAGGGATGTCATCCCAGATCAAACATCAAGCCTTCTAGGCTTCATCATAAAATATATAGTTGATTCCAGATTGTGAAACTGTTTTAAGGTTTATTTTTCCATCTACAAAGGACATCTGGATTAGATAAATTTTTTGTTCTGTTTGTGTTGAAAGTTTAATGTTCCAGGAAATGGTTATATCACCAGTTTGGAAGAAAATGCCAAGTCTGAACAATTTGAGTTAGAGATTTTTTCCTAGGGATCCAGAAAGCTATTTTGGTACTAATTTCAACTCCTTCACTACTAAGCAGTAAAAAGCAGAAACACATTGCTTTGTTAGTATTCAAGACTAATTATTAGTTTCCTTCAAGCAATCATTTATCAGTACCAATGATGTATTTGTTAGTAGGTCTGACTCTAAAGCAAATTTACTGAAGTTGTTCTGAAGTAAAAGAGTTGCTAAGTGACTAGGGACACAGAAAAGTTTTGCCCAGTCAAACAAATTCAGAAAATACCCTCTTGTTATTTATTCTAAGCACAAGATGAGATTCTACAGTGTTCCATACTTCTCATTAAAAGTTAGGAGAAGAGAGGGGAAAGGGCCTTTAGTGGTGCAAGGGGACATTGAAGAGTTCTGTGGTGAACCACCTAAGCTAGACTGGTACAAAACCACAGCAAAACTATTACACTTCCTTATGTACAGATTAAGGACAATGAGGCCAAAGGATCCTCAGTGTATTGCAGTGAATTTTCCCAGCTACCTGCCCCCTCTGATGTTACCTCTCGCATCTTTTACGAAGTTGCATAATGTCTTTGCTGACTAAATGCCTCTAAGTGCTTTCTCTTGTACTAAGTCGTATCACACTTCTGTTGTGTTCATTGGGGGTTCTTTTGGAAATGAATATTTTAAAACCATCTGAGACTTGTGAATAAAAGAGATAGCAGCACATTTTCCAGACACAAGTATTAGTCAGATCACCCAATACAAGTGTATTTGTGTAAGGTTGCTGCGGGAACAGTTTCCCTGAAGTGTTTTTTCTTTACATTACAGATGTACAGGTGAGTATTCTGTGCTTGATACTAAGTATCTAACAGCAAGAATGACACTTCTACTGGCCATTTTATCATGTTAGCCAGTATTCAGCTACCATTCCATTTTTGTACCTTTTTTTTAATGCTATTGCCAGATTGAAGAGATGTAAAAACACAAATTAGATGTGTAATTCCCCACATGGAATGCACAAAGCACCACCCCACAGAGATTTTTTACAAACTTACGTTTTAAAGCATGGGTCTCCAGACATCAGCTGCATGTTGATCAAAACCTACACATTAAGAAAACAAAATCCACCATCAGAAAAAAGAATTGGATTTGTCTGTGACACATACGTGGTCATGTAACCAAGTTACATTTGCCACAAATGTTACATTAAGGAAAATAAAATGCCATCACACATGCAAATAAACACACTTAGGCAAAAAACTACATATTTTTTCTTAGTAGGCATAGAAACAACACAAAATACCATTTAAAGTAACATAATTACATATACAAGATTCTGAAAAAGACACATACATCAAGGAGAATATTAGAATTATTAATAATTAAGATGGCTTCAAGGGAAAATGAGCCAAGAGACCTAAAACCTGAATGAGCAAACAGAACATTGTTTAGACCAGTGGGTGCTAAAGTATGTTCTTTGCTGAGGGTGTTTAGCAAACTGCTGGCTCTCAGGACAGGTTGTGCTAACATCAGAGACACAGCAAAACCACACAGGGTAAATAAGCCATAGGACACAGTGCATGGAAGGCTTGTGAGCCAGGTCAAAGCCATCAATTACAAGTGTTCCAGACACACTCTGTGACTCTCAGAGAGATCAGAAAGTGCATGCATAGACTGTGTACTGAATAATGTGGGAAATTAATGCCAGTGTCTCAGTAGGAAAAGAATTTTTTTTTATTTTTTTTTTTTTTTTAGATTACCTGAAACATGCTCTATGAAATTATTTTCTGATTTATGGAGCTTATTCAGTTTTTTTGACTCCCTGGACTAATGGATGAGAACACCAGAACAGGTTTCTTCCAAGAATTCTCACCAAGTGCTATAAGGATTACTATCAAATAGAAAACAGGAAAATCCCAGGAGTCATGGACATATTGAAGGTGGCTTATACATAAATAAGCCAATTAACAGCTTCACTCTCAAAAAGATGCACAGAAAGTTTCCTGGTATTAAATATATATTAACTTGTTCCTTTTTCAGCTCCCCTTAGACTAGGAACACCTTTTGAAAGCTTTTATAGCTATCAAGCTCCATTTCAAAGAGTAGGACAAATTCTATTTTTGACTGTGTGGATTTTAATGATTGTGTCTAAACAACATTTTTGGTTTTACTTTAAATAGCTTTCCTTCCAGAGAGAGGTTCAGCAAATAAGTTTTAAATTTCATTAAGTGCTTAATAATACCACTTGTTCTCTGCTTTATTGCTTTAAGTATGATAAAGGAAAGAAATTACTTTGAGAATGGAGTTGTCTTGTCTTGTATTTTTGGTATCATAACCTTCCAGTAAACAGCGACGAGTGGTATTTCCCGATCCAGCAAACTCTGATAGATTTAGATCTGCAAATCCCAGCTGTTAAGAGAAAATGACAAAGTTAGTAGTAATCTTCTAGCTAAATGAACGTACTTGCCAATTACCACATTGAGTAGCACTCAACAGGAGTTTCTTTCAGACATGAATAAGAGGATGCCCGTTAAAGGGAATGGACCAAGGCAAAAAGCAGAAAACAAACCTTGAATGTAAAATTCAGCATAGTTCTATCTTCAGTTAAAAATTTAAAGTGCCAAGAGAGAAAAAGAATGAGGAGAATTTTCTTTATTTTTTTAAATGTAAATGCAAATGTTTACTAACACTTTGTGCATACCAAATTCAAAGAAAAAAGGTTTTGGGGGTATAACATTGTGCTATACTTATTGAACACACTGATTGAAAGTTTCAACAGCACTGTGTCACTATAATACACATAATAAAATCATGGCTTTTAAGTACTATTCTGGAATTACTTTAAAAGGGCATAAAATGGCAAGAAAGAAAAGCTTATCTGTAGGCAAAATTAGCTGCATCTCAATTTACCTTTGCATATGCCTTCCCTCCTTTTAATTCCTAGGAAAAAAAGGAAAAAAGACACACCATTAAGCCATTAAATATACCAACTCAAGATTTGTCTTTGGTTTTTTTTGTTTTTTTTTAGAAAAGCAGATTGTAATCTTTATTTTAAAATGTCTCATCACACATTTGCTAGACTATCCTGTTGTCATTTAGCCCTTAATATTCATAATGACTTTGGAGCAAGCTAGTGAGACACTCATCTTGGAGAAAGGAAGGGTGAATGCCTGATGCCAGCTGGCATTTGGCTCTTACAAGCTCTGGCCCCAAAGGTAGGACGTCCTGCATGCAAAATTCTGGTACTTAGCACTGTTCAAGGCTTCTGAGAATACTGCTACTTGCTGGAAGTGTCAATCAAGAACTAACGTTATAAACACTGAGGAATAATTCCTTGGCTGCCCTGCTGGAAAAAGGTTTTCTTTCTTCAAAGAGAATGTAAAACCCCCATGAATTAGTCAAAGTAATTAATAAGATCACTACAAAATTTTGACTAAAGGAATACCTGATGTGATTGCAGCTAAAATTTGCTTTATGAAGTTTATCAGACATTCAAAAATTAAAAAAAAACAAGGGAAGAAAGAGCAAGGAAAGAGAAGAGGAGAGGAGGGGAAAAAAGCTACTTACCTTCCGTACAGACACCCTGCAAGTGCAAGTATCCAGAATCCCTGTTGTGGCACTGGCACTGATTTTACACATAAAGAAGAACTTTTTCTTCCAGCGGACACAATTTGCCTGTACTACCTCCCTGCAAGTAGAGAGCACATGCTTAGTATTAGTTGCACATACATTCAGAACCATGCACTGCAATAACATAGCTTAAGAGCAAACACTGGTTCCACTCTTTGTAGAGTGGACACTTCATGCAAATTCTGTTCCAAGGCCTGAGTACTACTACTAATAATAATCCACTTTTCTCTTAACTGTGTAGCATGACTAATAACTGTTTCAAACCTTGAACACAGTATTAGACCTCCAGAAGAATTCAAGAGCCATGTGTTTTTGCAAATGAATGACTGTAATTTCTGCAGTTTGCCTCAGGAGAGTGAAGTCTTGCTGAACATTAGCTCCCAGGCACTGTCTCCCAGGCTGCTGGGCTTTGCAATGTGCTCAAGATAGCATCTTTGACAAGTAGTTTTCCAGTTCAGAGAAAGGAAGCATCATACAAGCAAAACTACATAAATCTGAGGCCTGGAAAAGTAGAAAGGAGATGATGTGCAATAACCAAAGTAATACACTTGGGGCACATGAGAATTTCAACTACATACAGTGAGCTTGCCATTTGAGAGCAAAATAAGCTGACACATCTGAAGGGATTTATTTCTCACAGGAGGATAACAGTCTGACAGTATGATGCAGCTGAGAAAAAGGCAAGATGTGGGATGCTTTCAGCTATCAAAGTCATTTTATAAGGCTCAGATAATCTGTTTGGGTAACTCTGACCAAGAACACACTCCAGAATGAACAGGTACAGGGAGGACAACTAGAAAGCTCCTGTATCTTAGAAGAAAAAAATCCCTGTATTAAAAATACACTGGTGATTCAAATACTTGACAGACCAAATAACTTTTAAGTCTAATGAAAAGTTTTTAGGAAAATAAAAATATCCAAACACCCATTTAAAACTGAAAGTTAGAGGGTCTCAAACAACAGAGCAAGTTTCTAGAACAGCTTCTAAATAATAGAAGCATAAAAAGTCTTTACTACATTTTATGACAATGTTGGCCAGTTTGTCACTAACAGGGGACATAAGGACTGTGATTCTGATGGACCTGCCTCAGTGATCAAAAGTTCTTTTCTAGCCTCATGTTTCTAAATTCACATCTTGCAACTGTGGAGAAACGGATAATTTCTTCTACCACTTGAATCACTGAAGTACAGTCTTCACATATAAAAATATTTCTCCTTTTTCCTCTTCCATTTTTCCAATACATACATTCCTATGTTTTATACTAACTTCCAACAGCAGCTTATTATTGAAGAAGCAGTCTGAAGTCTTTGGCAGATAGAATTCTATGGTTCTGCATAAGCTGGAGCCAGAGTTCATCACATGTTTAGAAAAATGATGAATTGAAGGGTGTTCACAAAAGCTCCCCTTAGCTGTTCTGGTGAAACTGCCAGCTGCAGTACTCACTGGTGACTTCCTAAGGTGGGAATAAACCAGCCTGCCTAAAATGAGTCAGTTTAATGACCACAACAGACTAACAGATTCTGATGATACAACACTGAGTCACAGTCAAGCATGTGACCTAAAAGAACATGCCCTGTAAACACTATGGTCTGCTCTTTATCTGGTATGTTTTACATTGCAAACTTTCCTGTACTCTAGGAAAAAAAGAATCCCATCCTGACTTCATGTGAGTTATTTAAATACAAAAAAAGAACCAGAATTCAAAAAGGCAAGTTCTAAATAGTTACATCCTCTATTGAAACAGGCTCAGATGAGAAGACATCAAGTAAAACACACCCTTTAAAAGGGATAATTGATAACTGCTAACATTTGTGACACATACAAAATAATGCCACTAGACTGAAAGCATTCACTTGTCATCCATAAAGGTCAGAAAATCCTCTCATTACATATGTTTTTCATACAAGGTCAGAAAATCCTCTCATTACATATGTTTTTCATACAAGTAGGACAGCAGTCATCATCATCCTTCCCACCCTTTCCTTGTCACCCAGGACATCACTGGGTCTACCAATAACAGCATCACTTCTGCTATTCATCATTTCACTAAGTCCTTGTAGTGTTTTTACTTCTGTAACATTTCCAGTTAGTAAGTGATGATACTTTTTTCCCATTGAAAAATGTTTTTGTAAAATCATGAAGGCAAAATGATGTGCCAGAGTCTTTGTACAACTCAGTACTATGGTTCAGGTTGTTTCTGCTTCTCAGAACAGCCGTCTGTCTCTACAGCAATGTCAAGGCAGCTGCACATTCTACAGGTCCAGAGTGTTCCAGACATCACTCACATTGTAGCAAAAGATAATGCAGTGAACATGAAACTTATTTTTGCTTGTAAATGCAAGATAAACATAACATCTGCCTGAGAAATGTAAGTGTCCTTAAAACCTGTAAGGATTTTGAATTTATTTCAACATACTAATACTACTATATGGATTTCATGGTTCAAGTATGGAAGATAGCACAAAACCACTCTGCTTTCAGAAGACTCAATCACCTCATTTCACAGGATATGCAAACAAGAAAGTAAAAGTGACAGTAAAAAGGCCTCAGTTGTGGGGATACCGATGGTCTAATTTTTCTAAAAATAAAATCAAATAAAACCAGGAATACTGCTTCCTTCTAATAAGGATGTCAGGAAAAAAGTATCATTAGGTTCTTTCACTGGATAAATAAATAAATCACAAGATATTTGAAAAATTTGTACGCAATAAAAAAAACCCAAAAACCCAAACCCAACCAACTGCCACTACTCCCCCTAAACAGTTCTTCTAATTCCACTATACAAAAGAAAAAATTGATGTAGTTCAGGTAATTTTTTAGTAAACAGGAGTACCATCTAGCTATTCCCATCATGCTGAAAAAAAGTCAAATAATCAGAACATTTAACTTCAACAGTAACATCTAAGTTTATAAGATTCTTAGTCCAAGTGCAAGGCCTTTAGAAAATAAACAGCTGTATTGATTGGCTGCTATGGAAATGAACCCAGATAACTTTTGGCAGCTGTGCCGGCGGTGCAGGCACGCTGGGGAGAGCTTTCCGTTCTGAGTCAGTTTCCTATGAGCCTCCCAGTCACTTTACCACATGCAAAGCAAAACCAGTTGTTTTCTTAATCAAAACGTATCTTAGTTACCAAGATGCACTGGAATACATACTAGGCTGTAGTGTTTTGGTGTATTTTAATAAATGCTGTCAGTAATATGTAACCAATAATAAATTCAATAAACAGATACTGTAAGATAAAGTGACTCCAAAATATAGTTTAAGTTACTGTCATTGTTCTTTCTTTAGGGGGACAATTTCACATTGACTAAATTTGAAATGCAAAATTTCAGCTCTAAACAAGTCCTTGTTTGTATATATTTTGCATACTGTACATAATTTCCACTTAAAATGTTGAATAAAAATACTGGATTTTTCTTCTGACCCACAACAGAGAAGAAAAGTAAACTCAAAAGAAATAATAAATCCTAATCCAGTCACCCCCTCATCTTAAATTGTTAAGAAGTAATGGACTTTTTTTAAGGTGTTTATGTTCATGAGATTGTTTGTTCATTTCCACATGGATAAAGTCTATGAATAATGTTTTGTTCCAGCAAATAGCTACAAATGCAAAAATTAATCACTTTTAGGAACCTTAAGTGTCATGGGGAAAATTCCTTCTTTCTAAATGGAAAAGCTTTAGCATGAGATGCTCTGAAATTAAGAAGCCAGAACTCCTTGTGGACACTTACCAAAAGACCGTGTTCCATTAATCAGAAAATTTACTGAAGTTTTTCTCTTTAGCCATATGGGGATAGTTATGTTAAACTGCTTATATCTATACTGCAATTATTTTAGATTTATTGGCCACCAAAGAAATAATAAATTGGGATAATTGGTTTTAAGATGCCATTCAGTCTTTATAGCAGACTGTATTCACATGAAAATGCTTCCACAACTACTTTTGGATTCAATTGGGTCAGTACATTTTATGTTATGGAAAGTGATGGTTGCTTATGCATCTTACAGCCTGTGGACAGAACATGAGTTATCTACTCACTATAAATACCTAGAAAAAATAGCTTTTTCACTACATGAGGTAAAGGAGAATATTATTATCTTTTAAAGCTGGCAGTTTGATGATAAAGTCACTTAAGTTTTGCTTGCTTATTTTAGAAGAGGATCTATCATGTTGATAAGATGGTGTGAGAGAAGTGAGGCTGCTGCAGCTCCGCTCCTCAGATCCCACCAACAGCAAGGCTGAAGCGGTATTCCCGGGAAGGCCCCACTCCCACCGCACACAGCTGGCCCTGCTGGTTCCCGGCACACAGGGCACTCACAGCCAGCCAGCACCAACAGCCTGAGCCCAGCCCTCTGGCTGAGCACGACTGAGGTCTGCTAGAGAGAGGGACGGGAGGAGAGAGATGTCCATGGCTCCCAGGCTATAGCACCCGCTTGCCAGTCCAGCTTGATCCCCGAGTGCACTTGCTCCAGGTGCTGGCTGGCACCACAGGCACACCATTCTGATTCCTGGTCCCACCCCAGTGGCTGGCATTTGCTTTAACCCATCTGGACTCTCCAGTTGCTGGCACCCAAGTGCTCTGGCCCACGATCCCAGGCCAGCTGCTGGCACAGTGTACACACAGGGCTCTGTGACCACAGTCCCACTCCCATGGCTTAGGTGTGCTCACTCGGGCCTCTCCTGTTGCTGGCAGCCTGGGCCCTGTGACACACTTGTGACTCCAGTTGCTGGTACTCAGAATTCCCACAGCCCCCGATACACACTGAACAGAGAGCCCTTGCCCCAGGAAGGAGTCAGAATGTAGTTCAAGATGAAGATGCAACAGACAGTACTAATTAGAAACAGATTCAACAAATGGACCAACCAGCAAACTATTTACATCCAGCTGGCCCTTTATCCCCTTGACTACCTGTTTTTCCCCCACACTTATTCCTCCTCAAACTCATCCCTTCCTTCACCTTTAGTTCCTCCCCAAATTGTCCCATAATAAGCCTCTTCCCCTGTATCCCGTGATGTGTTTCATAGGCAGCAGCTCCCCTCAGTCCAAAATGTGCTCCAGTGTCAGTTCAACATAATGGGTTTCCTGCCTGGACAATAGGGCTGAGGCTCTCCTGGGACAGGCCTGGGAGGGGCCCAGACAGGGTGTCCACTTGTTCGAGCCCATAATTTCAGTTGCCCACCTGCCTCTGTGTCCCTGGGCTTGTGTAGATAGGCTTTGATGGGCTGATGGCTCCTGTGACAGGACTGGGAATAGCTGGAGCTGAGTATTGTTTTAGGCACTGCACCCTTCCCTGCCTTTGCTTACTGCACTCGTTTGTGGCTGTGCAAATGCACTTCTATCACCTAAGGCTTCCTTTGATCAACCCCTCTCTGAATAAACGTAATACAGGTGGCTCTGTCCTTCTGATACAAATACAGTATTTAGTAGACTAGAGTTACCGAGTTATTTTTAGTGTAGTAGTCTTTTAAAATGGGAGCAATATCCCATTCATATAGATATTTTATAAATTTATTTTTAAATATATCCAACATCTTCCTTCTGCAGGAAGATGGCACACGTAACAAAGGCCAATATCACGATCCTACCTTACAGAGACAGGAATTAAGGCATTAACCTAAAATTTAACAGTGCAGCCACACTATCAGTGGCATCAGGTTCAGGTACTTTACACTAAGATTCAACCTCTCCTAGGCTATCTTTAGTATTAAGATATTGTTGGATATAGAGTTCTCATTTATACTAGACATTAACACATAATGGTTTGGCATGCAAGAGAAGACTACCCTCACGCACTCCTCTTACTCAAAACCTACTTCCATGTAAAATTCACACAGTGTCATAGTTGAGGGAAAGATACAGGTAGCCGTGCAACAGGGTCCTGGAGCACTACTAAGCAACAGTTTAAATTGTTATCCAATAACCGAAACACTAAATTTAGGCTTCATATAGAAAAGTGCATCACTTGAAGTAAGTGCTCAGAGCACAAGCTCCAAAATATATGCTTAGCAATAAGCTTATACCAAGCTTTAACGTGTTTCTCTATTCAGGAACAAACTCAGTTTATTTTTCCATCAATAGTCTGTTTCTCTCATGCCTGACACATGTAAGATGATGCATTTTCTCCAACAAAACCATTTTTTTCTAAGCGTTGCTAAAAATCTGAACAAAACCGTCATTTACACACAGAGCTTCAATGGTTCTCAAATTTCAGGACTAAGCAAACAGCTGGCTCTGCAGTGAGAGCTCTACTTGTTTACAGTGCACAGCTCCACAGTTAATTTGCTGTTAGTACACGCACAACTCAAACAGAGTTATCATTTTCTATTCCACATATTTTTACTCATAATAAAACAGGTTACATTTTTAACTAGCAGCATTTCATGTCAACAATTTCTTATATAATATGTATAAACTGATTGTGGATCAAAAACTGCTGGTTAGCAGAGACCTAGAAGGGAATCAGCACTGTGAAGGGCAAACTGCATTAGAAGAATGTTGTCAGCAAGTCAGAGGAAATTGAATGTTTGAGACTGTATCTGCAGCACGGTGCCTGGTTTTGGGGACTCCTTTTCAGAAGGCTGATGAACTGAAACAAATCCAGGGGGTGGGAGATAAGGGTCAGGAATCAGCAATGAGGGGGATGAATTCTTCTTTAATATAGGAGAATTTGGGAGCATGGGATTTTTACAAACTTAAAATGAGGTGAAGGAAGATCTAATTACCATCTGCAGCCATCTCTACCAAGTTAGAAGATGGAGCCAAGCATTTCTTAGTGGGGAACAGAGGAAAAGCGGCAATAACAAAGTAAGTTCCCGTAAAATAAGGGAAAAAATGTTCTCCATAAAAGTGGTGAAGCAGCAGGGTAGGTTGTCTTCAAAAACTGGCATCTCCGTTATTACAGATTTTCTAAAGCTGACATGACAAAGTTCTGAGCTTCCTCATCTAACTGAAATTAGTCTTGCTTTCAGCAGGTGGCTGGACTCTGGCATCTAGCATTCCCTTTCACCCTAAATTATTCCATGGACAGAAATAGTCCTTAAAGTATGAAGGCAGTTAGGTGCTATGGTACTTGCAAATGGCAAGTTTATGGCAGAAAAATACAGTACTCCATGTACTGTGCTGAGGTCAGGGGAAAAAAAACAAACCAACAATCGCCAGCTCTTTTAAACCAAAGTGCCAGTTCTGCACAAACCAGGCACCTTAAGCATGAAAGCTTTTCCCACCACCCCTCCCTCTTTAGCAGATGTCTGCCATCTATCTCTTCTAGGAAGCTTTTTTGTGACAAGTTAGCTGTTGATATATCTCTTACCAGTACTTACAATTACAGTAACGTCTCACAAGATTGAGCCCTTTTCCTATCTGCAGTAACCAGTTACATCCCATGCAAAGAGCAGACTGTACAAACATTTTATTTTCTCCTACTGTAGCCCAAAGATGAGCCTCTTGGGATCTAATTTTATACACTATTCCTCTGATCAATTCTTTTTTTATCAAGCATATTCTTTAGATCAGTTGACTAAACACATCTTATTATAACTGTTAATGAAAGGAGAAGTACAAAGGAACTACATGTTGAAAGAAAAGTTTTATTCTGTGTAGAGAACTTTCTACCTCTCCCTCCCTACAGAGGGCAGGGTCTAGAAGCTGCATCTCTTGGGGGCATTAAGGGAGCATTTGAGAATCTGAGAAAACCAACTACAAAATTGCAAGGCAGGATTTTTATCCTACCACCAATACTCCTCACAGCACATGAAAACATATTTTGTTTTAGGTTACCCAACTGCAAATCCAGTTACAGCTGGAAAAGCTGTTGGAAGTAGCATTATCCACCTCTGAAGACTGTCAGCAGGGTTCATACATCATGCAGGAAGATTAGAGTGATAGGGACAGTGATTCCATGTGACAGGTATGTTTTTCTAACAAGTAGTGTTATTTAAAAACAGAGAACTAGTTAAGCTGTGTTAGTATCAAGAGAGTTTTTTCCTTTCAAATGCAATAGCAGCAATCAGGAAAAGAATGGTAAAAAGGCATCTTGATGAATCCAGTGAGGTAGAAAACCTACTTGCTGGTGTCACAGAAAATAGATATAGTTTTAGACAGCTGAGAAGGAGGTGGCCCTGCATCAATAGCACTAAGAAGTACTT
The DNA here is from genome assembly GCA_013400915.1 of Pardalotus punctatus. Taxonomy (NCBI): domain Eukaryota; kingdom Metazoa; phylum Chordata; class Aves; order Passeriformes; family Pardalotidae; genus Pardalotus; species Pardalotus punctatus. The sequence continues at coordinate 27,981 of VZTX01028448.1, forward strand.
ATTCTCTGGAGGATAAGAAATAATTTTCTACAGAAAACAATTACATGCTCTAGCCCACACCTATCAGGAATAAGAATATATCCATGCAAGATCTCCAAGACTTCCTCTCAGGACTCAAGAGTGTACATAAAAAGACCCCACATCGCTGGAATCTGTTGCAAAATGAAATGTTTTGATGAAAAACTTATGGCTTTTGGCCACTTGAAACCTCTGTCACAGATAGCAACCATCATCAGCTTCTTAGTTTAGAATGTTGTGTAAAAGAAAGAAGATAGAAACATCAGCAGTCTAAATGATCAGAAATCAGATGTGAAAGAAAGGGGAATATGACCAAACTGAAGACTGCAGTCAGAAAAACATACCTACCAAGTCCTTTTCTTGAGTGGGGTACAGCTGGAAGCCAAGCTAAAAATGGAACTACCGGGCTTACAGCTACTGTAGCCTCAGTCGATACAGTACAGCATTGAAAGTACATCCTCAAGCAATATGATCCTTTACTTCCAAAATTTCTTGGATTTCCTCATATCCCATCTGTTCACTTACTGCTGATTGAGCAACAGCTCAGCCTATGAGCCTCAGTTATCTGCTCTAGGGACCTATCAATTTTTGATTCAGCCTGTTAAAATGAGGGCAGTTGCAGGAAACTGTAATTGCTATATATTTATATCTACATCAGAATAGCCATGAATACATATGCTTAGTATTTAGTCAAATCTGTACCTTAAAATAGTACTTTTTCTGTTCAAAGTATTCATAGGTATAATTTCTGCCCTGAAATAATCTGTCCTTTCATGGTGCATTAGCCATTATATGCACAATATTTTATGACCAGGCAGTATATAGATGCACAGTATCCTGGAATCTGCACAAGCATTGTGTATTAATGTATCCAAATTCAAAGAAAGAGATGTATTGTCATTGGCCCAGATCAAAGTAGAAAGTTGCCTCTGCACACTGAAAACCAGGCTTAAGCTAAGAAAGTTTTCTAAATGAAAATTAGGTTTGTTCTCATAACTTTGCATACATCCAGAGTGTATTGGCTGAAAATCCACCCTTTATTCTAACAACTAAAAATACAATTATAAAGATTCAGAAGTCATGTTAGAAAGAAATTTCCTAAAGGGGAGGGCAGGAATTACACTGTATGGCTGATGGTCAGTTTGCTGAAACAAACTGAACCTCCCCCCTTCCACAACTCCCTTCAAGGTTTTCCCAGTTTTAGAGTCAAAGCTTATAACACATTCATTCTCCCTGGAATTCCAGGGTCCTGCTCTTGCAGAAACTCTCAAACATTTTTCCCAGTTTAAACACTGCTGCTTCTTAGCTGGTCAATGTCCTTGGATCAGAATTTAAAACAATCTGCTAGTGCCAAGTAAAAAGTTTAATGTTTTGGCAGGTAATTAAGCATTTAGCATTATAATAGAGAATTTTCCTGCAGTAGGTGTTCACAGATATGCATAGGGATGTTTCAATTAGAAATTTTCAAATTGGAGTTCTAAAAAACTACATGCAAACACAAAATTGCAAAGTGATGTGATTGCTACTTATATACCAGCCAGATCACTATGTGCTGCACTCTACAAGCTGGTTTCACCTGGTCACAGAATTTCTGTACACTTCAGGCACACATCTGTGGGAGCCAGAAAAGTAACTGGACTATGACAAGTCTCCAGTAACATGGCTCCTGTCTCCATAACATATTTCTTAGGTATTTCTTCATAATGGATTTCTTTCTCAGCAAAGTTCTGAGAAGTGAAAAAAAACTCTTTTTCAGTAGCTTGACCTTTTATCTGTCTTCTTTTCATCTCACTTCGATGATCAGAGGGATGATGAAGGTACCACATTGCTTGCAGGACTGGGACTTTAATCATTCATACAGCGTGATCCACAGAGGGCTGACAAGATAGTCACTGGAAACTGTTTTTATGACAACTTGCTACATACATATGGGTCCCTATTCCAAGGCAACTGCTGCCCCGGGTTTTTATGACATTTTTCTCTGTGAGTAAGCTTTGGAAATAAAATGCTAATAATGTTAGGGTGGTTTACAGACTAATGATATGAGTTTGGGTTTTTTTTGTACTTTCTAAGGCAAGAGGCAGCAGGGTACTGGTCTGTGTATGGGTACCAATTTTAGAACTTCATAACTTCTCCCAAAATAATTATAGTTTACTAGACCTCAGGGAACAACAAAGCTATTAATGAAACAATCAGTTTTCACCTATATTATAAAAATTTTTTGAATGAGTTTGTCTGTTACTTTCTGAAACAATAGAATTCTTTGAAGGTCTTTTATTAAGCTAAAAAGATCATTACTTTGGGGATTTAACTGCCAGCTCACAGAAAAACTAATAAATGCATGCTACTAGAGGATGATGGCCATCAGAAGACGTTTGCAAGTGACAAGTTTTGAAATATGGCCACTCTGATGTTAACTTAATTTCTTCCTTATTTATTCAGCCCTTTGCTGAATCACCACTCTGAAAATTCATCTGTTAATTCTTAAGCCAAGAGCAAAGGCACTCCCTAAACTGGCACTGAAGGATCACTGCAGAAGAATTCTTTACCTTCCTACCAGCATACCTCAACTCTTCTCAGTCCAGCAGGAATGAGTTACTCTCACAGAGACCTTGATACACCAGCATATATTCCATTGCTCTTATTTTTAAGCCCTACCCCCAGAAAAAGAAAATGGAAGTATTTCTAAACTTCAACTCCAACACAATTTTTTCCATCAGTTTCCCTACACATACTACATCCTACTACCCACATTTTAGTCTAATAGACCATTCATAAAGATATGAATGTAGCCTTTCAAGCATTTAATTTTAGCATCATAAACAGGCAAGGCAGAAAAGACTAAGATTGCCATAATGTGTCAAAGCCATCTGCTCAGCTGAAATCAAGTCCTTGAAAATAGAGATCCTGCCCAGAAGATGTATGTCAGCCTGTGAAAATGACTTCAAGGCAGTAAGGGCTAGAGTAGGACAGTAATGGCATATTAGTGCCTGAATCATGATTGTCATCATCATCATCTATTATGAAGTCGCTCACATGAAAAACATTGAAGACAGACATGAAAGAAGAACAGAACACTGACAAGTTGAACAATTCCAACCATACAGAAAAACAATTTATCTTCAATTATATATGTTAATATAATGGAATGGTTAAATAAAGGAGTTCTAGGCCAAAGTTCCAGGTTTCTTCTCTTCATTCTCCTTGATTAATTTAATTTGCAGAAAAAAAGCAGATAATTTTGAAAGCTCTGTAACAGAGTTTTAATAAGGATATAACTAAATATTCATAAATGTTTTTACTGCCTGCTTCCAGAATTCTATGAGACGTTTTCCAGTAAATCCTTTTCATAATGATATTGAAGTAAAATAATAACTCATACAAGAACAAGGGTAATGGGAGGGGAGTCTCCTCTTCCCCAGACCTGCAGCTACAGTACACCCTTCCCATTGACAAGGTTCTGTCTCTGCCTGGTACTTGGAAAAAATTAACACACTGGCACACAATTTACCCATCGTTACCCGTGGATCAGAGAGCCACTGTCACGACAGATGACAGCTCTATTGCTGAAGCACAGCTGAAGGAAAAGAAACAGGAAAAAAAGACACCTATCTTACTGCACTTGCACTGTAGAACTGAGCAAGAAAAAAGTCGGTAGCACATAACCTGAACACATATAGGAAAAAATGAGGACTTTTCCATGGAACTAAGCTCTCCATGTAAATATCCGCAGAACGAAACACGGCAAGCCGGAGTCCAGTAATTAAACACTAAGGTCGCACAACTCACAGCGGACAGCTCAGACTACAGGCTTGGGGACAAGAAATTCCCTACCCTCCTGTTACCCATCCGATCAGCAGCTCCAAGCATTATGGCACAAGCAAGCCGTTTCTCTGGGCCAACCCTCATCACTCAGGGATCCATTTCCCCTGTTACTCCGTGTTTAGGAGCCTCAGTATTTATTTTACAACATTACAACTCCAGGCAGAGAGCTGCCACGCA